>CM040930.1:19289405-19456905 GCA_023029165.1 Gobiocypris rarus | reverse complement strand
CGTCAGGACGTGTGTGCAGAGCTCTGCTTCCACCGTTCACTAAACATTGGAAGCAAAAGTGTTAAATATATACGCGCAGTGCATGACAAAGAAAGCAACAGAAACTAGGGATGCACCAATCCGATACTCAGTATCAGCTCCGATCCGCCATAATTTGCCGGTCAGACAGGACCGATCCAAATCCGATACTGTGCATATAATATTCTGTGTTATTGTTAAGCCCAAGTGCCCCACAAGAGCCACAACATTATAAAGCATCATCAACACTTCGTGCACTATATTATAAGTGTTCTGAAGCCATTCCATAGTTTAATGAAGAGGTTCGCATCGACCAGATATTTTGCGCCGGGGGATTATATTTCCAGCTAAAACATGGTAGCGGTCGGTAATTCTGGTTTAATTTGAAATCTGGTCATTCAATATCACGTTCCCGGCGTCCTTTCAGAACAGCATATCTTTGCTTTACTTAATCTTATCGACCACTCGGTATACAGCCAGCTCAGGACCGTTATGCACGCGCTGCACTAGTTCTTTCTGCGTCATGCATTGTTTTTGCGGGGCGGGGTCTGTGAAATGAGATTTACAGCTCTCTGCTTGTAAACATGTTAGTCACGCTCGTCAGGACTCAAGTACGGTTTGCGGGTGCGCACCAGAGTTCGGAAGACAGCATTTACCCTTGATGTGGTAATTTCACAGTAGGCATACACGGAGGTTCGAAGCCTCGTTCTCGCTCCCTACAGTGCAATTAATCCGCGCAAAAATATCAAGGTGAAAGTCATCATAGCTTGCAGTGTAGACCCAGCTCCCAACCCAACTTTGAGAATAGATTAACGGCGATATTTTTTTTAATCGCCGGATAAGAGTCTCACGTTAATGCCGATAACGGCCCACCGGTGAGTGAGTTTAGTTAAAATCAAAAATGAAACAATTAATAATAAGTTCTTTTGTCATATTATTCATTTATTTTTAATGGAGCGGTTTTTTGGCCAGGGGAAAGATTTCAAGGTATTTTAGTATTACTCTTAATATTAGAATTATTCTGAATATTATTATAAGTATTATCTTCAATAAGCCCAAAGAATGCATTTTAATGTGTTTACATGCCAAGAGAAATCGGGGTAAAGGGCAAAAATCTAGTTGAGTTGATCGGTTTATGCTTAAGCCGTTTTTGATTTTACTCCGATAAAGGATAACAGGTTAACATGACCACATGCACTGTCGGCTTATTCATAATGGGATTAAGAACACGCATGTAAACGCATTTTTTTCCTGAAAGTGAAAGCAAAGCTGACTGAGCTTTTCTGTTGCTGCATTAATGGCACATTCTTTCAGAGCCAACGGTGAATCTCAACAAAAGCAGATTAACAGCAGACTGTATCAACCATCTTAACTTACAGGTTTAATATTTCTCTTGGACCATATCATGACAAAAGTCATGTCGCTTATCTATTTTGTAGAAACACCTGCTATTAACCTGACTTTTTTTAATTCATCAATTGGTGTTAGAAATAGCTCATATGAAAAGCTAAAACCCTCCCAAATGACGTTTAATGCACTTAAATTAGTTTCACTGAAAAAAGATTTATCATTTAATCAAAACATAAAGGTCAAATTTTGGCAAGACAAAAGTTGTCGCCTATACAGAAATTGAACAAATTTACTGCAAATACAAAAATATGTCAGCAAATTAAGTGGTGCTGTGAGATCCAAATTTAATATCTTAGTATGACTTCCATGAGCTTGAAGGACTGCATCCATGCGGTTTGGCAAGGACTCATACAATTTATTGATGAAGTCATCAGGAATAGCAAAGAAAGCAGTCTTGCATGCCTCCCAGAGTTCATCAATATTCTTTGGTTTCGCGTCCTCTTTCATCTTACCCCACATATGCTTAATGATGTTCATGTCTGGTGACTGGGCTGGCCAATCCTGGAGCATCTTGATCTTCTTCGCCTTGAGGAACTTTGATGTGGAGATGGAAGAATGCGATGGAGCACCATCCTGCTGCAGAATTTGCCCTCTTTTATGTTTGGGAATATAAGAGGTAGCTAAGATGTCTTGGTATTTTAGAATGGTCTGCCTCACCTGGGTTTGTCATAAACGTCTCCAGTCTCTTCAAATCTTTTTTTTATCCTCTGTACTTGACGCTGAGACACTTTGAAGGTCTGCAGTGGATCTGGTCTTCAGCCTCTTGATAATCAAAACTTTAGTCTCAGGGTGAATCTTAGGCATGTTTGCAGAGGTCTAGTTGCAGTTAATGTGAAGGTCTAGTGCATTGGGGTTCTTTTTATACACACCTGAGACCTAATTGATCCATTATTAGTCACTGGTGAAGCTCATATGACAAGGCGACAACGCTTATGCCTTTGCAAAAATTCACTCAATGGGCTTTACCAAGCTGTGAATATTAGAATATTTTTTGACAGTTTCTTTTTGCACTGAATCATTATTACAAAAGCTGTTGGGATTAAATTGAGCCATTTCTTGTAAAAAAAATCTTGATAAGAAATATATTTCAGCAGCACTTCAGTTCAATTTGTAAACAAGCGACAATACTTTTGTCAGGGACTGTATTAATGACAGTGAAAAAAGTAAAAGAATCAATAAGTTGTTTTAAGAATCAATAAGTAACGTTTTAAATATGGATATTCTCACGAACGCATCGATTCGCTTAAGAAAGCCTTTATTATGCTCGCTATTAACTTGTTGCTTATTGGTATGCCTAGTACTAGGATATTAGCTGTTTATTAATACTTAAAGCCTTATTCTGCATGACCATATTCTACATCGTTAATCCTACCAAATACCTAAAATTAAACACTACAAAAACTAACTAACTATTAATAAGCAGTAAATGAGGAGTTTGAGGCAAAAGTCGTAGTTAATAGTGAATATTAACAGTGAATAGTGAATCATGCTCCCTATAATGAAGTTTTACAGAGAGAGAGAGAGAGAGAGAGAGAAAAAAAAAAGAGGTATACCAAAGAACTGGCGAAAAATCTGTGCGCTGGAAGAGCTTGAAGGAGGCTTTTTTATTAAACTAAGAAACAACTCAACCAGTGGCTCGAACCATGCCATACTTCCAGTTTAATTTTTAGCAACTTAGCAATAATCAGAACAATTAAAATTACACGAGAGAGAAAAGGTCATGCAAACATCTTACTGCAATTTGATCCTTAACTCTGATTATTGAAAATATTATTGTTGCACATGTAAACTGAGTCATTGCGATTAAACATTGCATGGCCAGTTTGTTTTTTTAATTAAACTCATACATGGATGAATCCTTTACAATAAGATCTTTAACATGCATTTACAAAACAGAGTGAGTTGTCTTTAAGGTGTTAAAATGTCTATTACATGAGCCTCTATCAATAACAGCAGCAGCACATGGCATGTCCCCTTGAACAGAGACAGGTAATTAACACAAATGAGGGCACTAGTCACAAAGTTCACATCAGCCACTAGGCCCACCCCTCTCTTAAACGCAGCTGGGAGAAAAAGCTGTGCGCTATTTAGGCCCTGAGCCTTGAGGAATTACTGTAAGCATTCAGATGAGCTGATCAGCGTGCCCCCCCCCACTCCCTCTTCACTCCCTGTGCCCTTGACCTCCACACACCTTCCTTAACACACACAGGGAGGGTAGGGCATCCCACACTGTGAGGTACTGGGCTGCTTGTTAGCATAGGCAGAAGCACAGTGATGGCTACCAACACAGGCAGGCTAGACCAACACAGTGATGTCAAAAGCCATCAGCAGCATTTTCAGAAAGTCCAAGTGTACCAAAAGCTTTTTTAATAGGAGTCAACATCTGCTAAAGGGTAATAATGGAACAACAGCTCTAAAAAGTGACTTCTCACTATTATTTACGACAGGTTCAGCATTTTCATGGGTTAAATTAAATATTTTTGTTAGACAAAAACAACTTTCCTAGTAAAAAATGACCAACATGATTTTCAAAAGTCATTGATTTTGTGAAAGCTGAATGTAACATTTTTGAAAGCAAAACATGTCAGTCTCTGAGTAACGTACTTTATTTAAAGGGATAGTTCACTTTGAAATTAAATTTTGATATGTTTGAGCTTACCTCATGGGCATCCGAGATGTAGGAGTATTTGTTTCCCCAGTAGTTTCAGTTTTGATCATTTTAGGTCAAACCGTTCTTGTCTGTGCCTCACATAATGCAGGTCTATGGTCACCACCTCAAAGAGCATACACAGAGAAGTCCAAATTAAACAATCCCACATCGTAAGTACACACTGATGGCCTAAGACACGAAACGAGCGGTTTGTGTGAGAAAACGAACAGTATTTATAACGTTTTTACCTCTTGTACACCACTACGTCGGACTGATCTGAGGGCGAGCGTGCGTGTTTCCTGTTGTGACATTCGCACGTTCTGGCTTTAGTCTGCGCAAGCACGGAAAGCGCCGGAAGTGGATCTCTCGCGCATGTACGTCTCTCATTGTTTACACCAAACAGAGATTATAGGTGAAACGGCTAATAGAAATGGTACTAATTTGCACTTATCCTGGATGTTTAAAACAACGTAAAAGAAAACAATTACGTATGCGTGATTTGGACTTCTCTGTGTATGCTCTTTGAGGTGGTGACCATAGACCTGCAATATGTGAGGCACAAACAAGAACGGTTTGACCTAAAATTATCAAAATTGAAACTACTGGGGAAACAAATACTCCTACATCTCGGAAACCCATGAGGTAAGCTAAAACATATCAAGATTTAATTTCAAAGTGAACTATCCCTTTAAGTAATTAAAAAAAGCTTCATTCCATAAAATGAGTATAATGAACTATGTAAAAAACCTTTTGAATGTTGTTTTGTTTTATAATTACCCAAAAATTGAACTGTTCACCACTTATGCATATCACATCCATCAAAAGCTTAGGCTGGGCTGTTGGTTGAAATATATAAGAACTAAAAGACATTGAACTTGCTTGTGCATACACCTGAGGACAAATAATTTCAATTAATATTTTCTGTCAAAAAAAAGAAAAATAAATAATAATAATAAACCACATAATTTGGAATTGTTTTGAATCCGTAATCAATTTCCGAGATGGAGAAAATGACGTCTTCGACATGCTCTGTCAGAGACGATAAAATGCATACTCCACGTGTGTATACATTTGTTCTTCTCTCGTTGAAATTGAATCTGAATGATCAGGGAAGTGAGTGAAATACTTCACACTGCATGCCAAAGAGAATAAAACACCAATCCAATTGAAAAACTTCACCTGGTTTTAAAATCAATAAAAAATATTTTAACTTGAACTTGAAACTGATTAAAACGTGTCGAATGAAAATGTCTTTCAATATGTTTTTATTAAATTTCATTCCATTTCTGATTTGAATACCAATGTTATAATTTAATTTAATGTAGTGATCTTGAGAGTCCCTGTAATCGTCCATACGCTGATATAATGTACATTATAAATGTGACGTGACTAAAATATCACTAATACCATCTTGGTTGTTTAAAAGATTAAGGGAATTATCAAAGTTTGACTATATGTTTAATTTGCCAATAAAATAAAAATTTTACTTAATTTGTTACATTTAAATTACCCCTTATCAGATTTTGAAAAAGACAAAAAGACAAGATTTCCTTGACTGTTCCAGTCAATTGTGATTACTAGACTAAAGTACTAATAAGCCACAATTTTAGCACAATTAAGAATATTATACATGAACAGTGGTGCGCGTCAAAGTATCTCCTAGCAATGAAGTTTACACTGACATTTACCTTTAAAACTTACACTGGTAAGTGAGGGACATCAAAAGTTCAGCCAGGTCCAACTCAGCTAAATTGAACTCGGATCCCATGACGGTCACAGACCAAGATAGATAGATGTGTACACACACACTCTCTCAAAAGTTTGGGGTCGGTAAGATTTTGTGTTTTGTCAAGAAGCCTCTTTTAAACATTAATGTTGAAAACGGTTGTGCTGCGTAATATTATTGTGGAAAACGTGATGCATGAATTAAAGAAAAATCTGTGCAGAGCTCATATAATGCTACATGAACTTTGGCCATCCACTCACACAAGGGCAGATAAAAAAAAATTCACTGCACTAATATTAATAACTTAAATACTCTGATATGATCGAGAATCACATACTCCATAGTAGGGCTAGGTTAGGGCTGTAGCTATCGATTCTTTTAGTAATCGAGTATTCTACCGTTTATTCCATCGATTAATCGGATAATAATTACTTTTCTCTTTATTAAAGAGCAATACTAAATATATAAGAGAAAATAAGACAGGTATCTTAAAATTAACATCTTTTTTTTTCTTTTCAGAAAAATAAAGTTTTATTGCTGAAATTGCATACATAATAACTGTGAAAAAAACCCATTTTAATGCATTCAATTGCCACATTATAAAAATCTATTTCAAATTAGTTAAAAAAGTTCAGTCTTAAACTAAACCTACAACCAATAAACCAAAATAATATTAATATAAATAGCAATAATGCCTAAACATTGCATGTATGTTTAAAGCTTAACTTTAAAGTTTCAGCTTCAGTTCAGGCATGACAAGCCTTTACTGTCTTCTGAAGGCTGTGAGGCTTTTGTAAGAAGCAAAAAATATTGGACAGGAAGGAAACTTGAAATAAGAACAAGAGTACAGATGGTCATACTAGAGATGCGCGGATAACTTCACTGAATTCGCTGTTAAAAACAAACCATCCATTCGCACCCGATCGTCATAAACTCAAATCCTCAGTGTAGGCGCGATGCTACCTTCACATTTTAGCTACACTGAAGTAGGTTGCTTTAAAACAAATCTTCTTTGGCGAAATTACACGTTTTAAATAACCCAAACGGGTTGACACCTCTACATCACCTCACAAACGCGAGAGATGAGTTTGTGTTTAATTCAGATAAAGTAGCCTACATCGCACATACAGATCTACATTTTGAGCTAATCATATTCATCATTATAACACAGCTTGTTTTATTAAGTTAGTAGCTATAAATATTGCTCGTATCTCCTCAGCTGCCGCGCATGAACTGCATAAATGAAACCTAAATGTTCTGTGTCGTATCCTGAAGCTCAACACACAGTTGTCTTCATTTAAAAATAGCGAGACTAAATGATATTAGCACTGCTGATGCCAGTCTCTCTCGCATTGGGTCTTTGATCTCGCCATGAGCTAAAGTCGAAATTTAAAGAGCGACACATTCATTGCGTTTTAACGTGAATTGAGTTCCGCGTCTTAATTTAAATCAACACAATGATTTCTCTCATCCACCTGCAATTTTTGGGATGTTTACCCACCTGAATCGTGGATTTAACCACAATCCGCGCATACTCCGAGTCCTTATACACAAAAAAAAATATTTCTGCAACATCCGTGTGTAGTTAAATGAACTTAACGAAGCATCGAGGCAGATGATTTTGCCTCAAGGATTTTTTCAATTCGAGTAACTCGAGTTACTCGAGGAATCGTTTCAGCCCTATTAACACATTTCACAATTCAATCATGCAAAACTAAATGTAAAAAAAAAGTTTACATTTGTATACAAACACTTATATTACACTCAATGTTTTTATAAAGTTATGATATTAACTTTACAATTACATAATATTTCTACTACAATTCTTTTTTACAATTCTTTCTTATTTCTTCTTGAATTTTGTAATAAAATGGATGTCATTTGAAATCTGAGGCTTTTTCATATCAATAGTAGCAAAGCACAAATATTATTGCGATTTATTAGATGGGAGATGCACTACAATGTTCCTTTCATTCATCAACTGAAAACAGGATAACTAATCGATTCTTGGGATTAGGGTTGGGCGATGTCCCCTAAATTGGCAGTTGCCGATGTTTACAGATGATGTAACGATGATATCATCCATCGGCACAACCCTACTTGGGATTTAAGAATCGATATCGGTTCATAAAAATGAGAATCGATTAAAAACAAAAAAATCTAAATTGTTTGTACCCAGCACTACTCCTTAGTTTACATTTTCCCCATGTCTTTGGCTTTAATGGGAAACTTTCAAACATCAATCAAATAAATAAATGTCCATCTCATTCATATCAGATAATATAAAACAGTACAAAATAACCTTGCATGAGTTTTTCATTGTTCCTGTGGTCTGCCACAGAACCCTTCAAAGCACGTCTGACATCTGAGGCTGCTCAAATAATGCCTGATGTGCACAAAATGAATACTGTTTTTTAAATGAAATAGAAAAGACAAGCATGCTTAAAGAGCACCTATTATGGCATTTAAAATGTTCCAAATATTGTTTTAGAAGTCCCCAAAAACAGTTTTGCATGCATGCAATGACAAAAAAGACTTTAGTTTTCTTATAATATGCATTTATTTTTACCTGTTTTGACAGCGATTCTCAAATGATTCGTTTAGTGATTCACTTTTCAAAACCCCGCCTTTACGTGACGCTAATCTGCGGTGATTGGTCCGATGACCCAGTCAGTTGTGATTGGTATAGTCTGTGCAGATATTTTTGGAAACGGAACACCCATCACCATAAATGGTTTTCGGTTTAACAACTGTAAACGCGTATAAAGTGTATGAACAAACATGGCATCAATTTTACCCTATCAATTCGAGCCTGAATATGAAGGGGAAACGTCTGGAGATGCGAATGATCAACAAACTCAATCGCAAACACCACGACTGGAGCAGGATATTTCTCAATGGTAAGCATCAATGTAACGTTAGTTGTCACTTCAGGCCAATGGAGCGTTAACTCGATGCATAAACAAAGTTTTTCCAAAAAATAAATATAAATGCAGTAACGTTACGTTACTACGAGGTATGACTCTATTCTTAAAGAAAACTCCAAAAACAACAACAAACAATTCACATATCTCAATACAATTTTCATTGAAGACCTAGAAGCTAAACGGTGCTTACACTAAACATAAAAGCAACAATTAATAATAACACTTACAGTTTGTGATACGGAGGAGGAAGCTGATGCAAATACACTTGGAACTGAACCTTCCTTCAATATCAGCAGGCTCGCGAATCCAAGTTTGACTGCATTTAAGTTGGTAAAGCAATCGTCTTCAAAATGGCGTGAACAAAGCACAAGGCTCGGACTATACTCCTGTGGTACAGTTGTATATATGAATTGTAGCCACTAGTCTTCAAATGCTCAGATGAAAAAAGTTTGCTTTTGAGTCGCACTTGAGAACACAGCGTCTCGTTGCCATGATGTTTTCTAGTTTTCACTGGCGTGCGCAATAAGTGGGCGTATCGTATTCAAATAACTTGACAAGTTGACGTCATAGAGTCAGAGAAAAAGCTTCGGTCTTCTAACGATTCATAAAAATGACTCAGAGTCAACTCTTACTTTTGAAAGACAATAACTTTATATACGGTGCACTGTCATATTTCAAACTTTGCAGGATGTTTTTGTTCACTTAGATCTATGTTACACACGACATGAAAGGCAAATTTCAAAATTCCATGATAGGTGCTCTTTAAATAATCCAGATGTAAGCACGTGCTACATGTAAACAGAGCAGGAGGCATAAAGCATTCAATCAAATTCTGCTCAGCTAAAATCGGTTTACTATTGCCAGTACAAACTGTAGATAAAGTTCTAGACTACCAACACACAGGAGAATTACTGCTCTGTTCGGCACTTTTACAGACAGACTCATAAGGAATTGAATTTAGGTTAAATTGAATAGGCAAATATACACAAATCGTTTTGCATTTACTACATTCATGAGGTGGTCAAATGTTGCTATTTTATTTCAAACAAAATAGTATTATAATCAGAAAGATAAAACAAAACAAAACAAACTTCCTGGAAAACAAATCCCAATCATTGAGCAGTCAGTGCTCTATGATTCAAAAGTCTGGGCTGAGAAAGTTATTTTTTTCTTAAAAGAAATTAATACTTTTCTTCAGTAAGGATGTACTTACTATTCCAAACACTGAACTCTATTCATCAAAGAACCCTGAAGAAAATGTATCACAGTTTTATCAAACATTGACAATAATAAGCAACAAATTAGTGTGATTTTAGAAGGAAGATGTGACACTGAGGACTAGAGTAATGATGCTGAAAATTCAGCTTTACCATCACAGGAATAAATTACACTTTAATATATAAAACAGTAAGAATGCAACAATACCATTTTTTCAGAACCGAGCCGATTCTGCAGAATTTCTACACTTGTGTGTTAAACTGTGTGTTAAACTGATAATCACTCTTTTGTGAGTTAAACACAATCATTAGTGGATAATTCAGCAGCAAGTGTTACTCTAAAAAAATCACGAGTGCACAATAATTGTATAAACTCTAAACAAAACAAAAGTTTAAGTAAATAAGTGTAGCACTATCAAACACATTGTTGTAAAACAGGTCTGCACAATATAATCGAAATATCGCAAATGTACATATCGCGATTTGTATATTGCAATGGCACGCAATATCTGAATGATTTTAATAGGCTACTTCAACATTGTGAATAGTGTACATATTAGGTCAACACATACAGCAGAGAATAGACTGGGCACACGACTTATGTGACTTGCTTGACGTTAAAGAGAGTTATTAAACGCAATTATACGTGGAAAAACAACTCTTCGCAGTCTCGCGCTGTCTGACACACGGTGAAACATGCACACAAGCCACCACTCTGAAAGCGTGTGATCCCTTCAGTTCTGTTTTGTGTCTTGTTACACACTCAAAGTGTCAAATATACACACAGGTATGTCAAAATGGCTGTCTTGAGTATTCATGTAAACAAGGTCGGTTATGCTTCACGTGAACGATATCAGTTGGGGAAAGTGCATTAGGTCTTAAAGTGACAGCCTGCTAATACAGTAAACCTGCCACAGTCGGTCAAATAACAAAAGAAAATCACTCATTGCTCTTGGCTGAATAACATTTGATGCTTTATTATGTATCAGTGTATATTTAATTCATGTGAAGACTACTGTTTTTAGTTCTTATTTTTAATAACAAAGATAAATTAAATTAACAAAAATAATCATCCACCCCAAGTTCAGGTGTCTTTGTTTACCTGGATGTTCTTGATGGTAAGTTTTAGGTTGATATAACTATATTACCAAGTCAGTTTTTAGTATTTAAATATTGGCATTAAATTTTTGTTTGTATACATTGATGTTAAAATTATATTGTCAGATTTGTGACATTAAAGGGTTACTTCAGCGATTTACCATATGGCTTTGTATGAGTAGAAACACGGGAGTATATTCAAATGATCGTGCTTACCCCCCTAATATCCCCCTGAGACAAGAGATTTGTGCATTTTATTTCTGGAAGAAAAATATTTTTTTGCCCAGAGGCTAAAGACTACAACCAGTAGAAGGAGCTATTTCTGCATGTTTTCAACCCCTCCATGGGGGGTGGGATCTCACTCACAGCGCTCGGCTCCGGCATTCATGTAAACAGAGCAGTGCGGAGCAAAGTGAGTGTTTCAATTTTTCTAATTAATTCCTATGAAAGTTCAGCTTCCAAATAAGGCAGCGCAATATATCGAAATATCGCAAATGTACATATCGCAATGACACGCAATATCTGAATGATTTTAATAGGCTACTTCACCATTGTGAAAAGGTGTACATTTAAGGTCGACGCATATAGCAGAGAATACACTGGGCACACAACTGTTACTTATGTGACTTGCTTGACATTAAAAATATTTTTTAAATGCAATAACTTGCGCAAAACAACTCCTTGCAGTCTCGCACTGTCTGCTGTCTGACACACACACCGAAACATGCACAAGCCGTCTCTCAGAAAGCGTGTGATCCGTGCCTTGTTACACACTCAAACTGTCAAATACACACAGAGTTATGTCAAAATGAGTATTCATGTAAACACAGTCGGTTATGCTTTAAGTAAACGATATAACTTTGGGAAAGAACCGAATGTGTGTCAATAGGATCAGTGCATTAGGTCTATTTGTGACATTCATTTTTGCTAAAACACTGCTGGTCACTTTCAGAAGTTGTAGCGATGCTTTCTTTTCCTAGAAAGAATGTGAAACACATAAATGGTATCATTCTAAGTTTTTAAATATTTTTTTGAATATAATTTTAAATCGAAATTACAATAATAGCAATCTTTCGCATATCGAATATAGCATTATTTAACAAGGTATCGAATATCGCATTTTCTTTCAATATCGCACAGCCCTACTGAAAACGCGCCAGACTGAGCATGCTCTGTGAATGTATGCCGCGGCCGCGCTTACCTCAAGCTCTAGTGATGAATGTAATCTGACTCCTGCTGCACAGCGTTTGTGCCGTGACACTCAATCGGCTCACTCACACTTTATTGACCAGACACGTTCAGTTTTTAAATTAATGTCTGTTCTCTAACTGAACTGATTTTATGAAAATGAACACGGTGGGCAAGTGATCCAGTAATCCAGTAGGTGGCTTTGGGAGTGGCCTCGTAGGGCAGCGAAGCAAGTGCATTCTGGGAGTTGTTGTCTTTCATCCCCATGAGACAAATACATTTTCTGTGTTTTCTCAGTCTAGAAGGCACCAAATTCAAAATTAATTTCAGATTTCAACTACATTAATGACCCAGTTTAAATACAAAGCTTAATCGCTAAATCACTGAAGTAATCCTTCAAGTTTCACTAAAACACTGCTGGTAACTTACAGAAGTTGTAGCGAGGCTTTCTTTTGACAGAAAGAATGTGAAACACAAATGGTATTCACAGCTTTTAATTTTTTTTTAAATATAATTTAAATACATTTGCAATATCTTATCGCATTATTTAACAAGGTATTGCATATCGCATTTCTTCAATATCGCACAGCCCTATTGTAAAATACATTCATGATAAAAACAGTAAATATATTTATAGAAAATAGGGCCTATATACTAAGAAATTAAAAGTCATTTATTTTAAATGTGAGCGCAGCTTTTTAATAAGGCAGCAACATATAGATGGGGCAGAACAAGAAAGGCTATTAATTAATCTTTTATTGCGCAAAAGTATTATAAATGAAAAGCTCCGATACAGAGCGGCACAAAGCGAATCCCGTGCGCCGGATGATGCACTTGAAGCGACATGGAGTCACAGCGTGCACTCCGTCCGCATTGAAAAGTTCAAAACAGATTAAAGATATAAAAATAGATGCGTAGTGCATCTATTTATGCAATATTTTACTGAGCCGTTTCTTTTAACAGTTTAACATTTCAGTTACCGTGTGTGAAGAACAATTCAATCTCTAGTCCAGTGTTGTAGGAGAAAGTAACATGATTTACAGCAATAAACTCCAGCAAGATAAAGTCACATTATGCAAAACCATAGACCGTTGTCTTCAGATCAAGTATAATAACACGAACATAGAAACATCTTAGAGAGTTTCATCGTGTTTACTGTCATAAGTGAACACGACGCGCAGTTTGAAAGCTGAATGAAGAATGACTGGCAGCCGTGTTTGTGCAGAATGTGGAAGCTAAAGTATTAGCGTGCTTACTGCATGACACGGGGGCGTCGCTGCAAATCACTTGCATTTTTTTCAACTTAAAATACTTTGTCAATACAAAAGGGTCTACTTTTATTTGTGTAAACAATGAGAAAATGTTGAGCCTTTGCAAAATAAAGAAAACAAACAGAATGCGCGTTCTGCCGATGGTCTCCATGAACTGGAGTGTGTCACAAAAATGAACCGAAACTACTTGCCTCACAGACATGAAAAATACATCTATAGAAAGCTTGAAATGTCTCCTTTTAAATAAAAAAAAGTACCCAAATACTCTATTTTTTTGTAATCCATATTAAAAGGTGCATTTCTCTCTGAAAACACAACCACTATACTGCGGAGACAGATTCAGATCCACTTAAAATTCTGATTAATAATAATATATATGTTTTTTTAACTAATTTAAAATAAGTCAATAATAACTTTTTCCTCCAGTCATTTTCAGTTTCGAAAGTGCATCCAGAATTTTGGGTTTCGGGCAAGAATTTATATTTCGGTTCATCCCAATAAAACATATATTTATAACAATATTACCCTTTTTACTGTATTTTTGATCAAACTATTGCAGCCGTGGTGAGCAAGAGACTTAGAAAAAACATGCCTTACAGTTTTAAGGCATATCATAGCACAAAAATATGCATTTACATTGACAAATCTCAAGAAACAATAAATAAGCAAACTAAAGCATTTATGTACGCAGCCAAGAAAAAACAAGATGTGCCATGAACGTCATGACAAGCGCTCTGATGCCTATTCTACATACTTTATTGCCGTATTCCACCCACATTGGCGAAAGGACACACATTTTCAAGCATTACTGGAAGATGAAAATCTGGTATTTTCTATGAGAGAACCAATTCTCTATTTCAGACCTTACAGAACAATTATACAATTTAGGAGACTTCAAAATCTAGGAGGCCACCACCAAAAATTCTGCAAAACACCATTTTGGTTGTTCTTATAATTATGTCAAGGGATTACCCTTTTTGTGTACTTAAGTTTGAAGCCCAAGGAACTGGGAGGAGTAACACAATTTCAGACGAGATAAATATGAAGGGCTGCCAAAAGGAGCTGACCCAAAAAGCAGGGTGAGTAAGGCAGCAAGGCCGGGCGTGGTCAAGTAGAGAGCCCATCTGCAGTAAAAGTAATTAAAAGCATACAGGAGAATTTGAATGTGCAGGGCTCTGGCGTGGCTGGAATTGTTGCGCTCTGGTCTCAGACTCTGGGAAGCATCTGTCTCAGGGTGTGAATGCAAGAGAGAAAGAAAGAGAGAGACGAGGGCGAGACGAGAGGCTACGTCCAAACAAGTGACTCTCATTACCTCATCTCTGCACTGAGAGACAGACTACGAGTGCTACACTTCCAACAAGAGGCAAAAACTGGAGGAGGAAGCATAATTCTTTTATTACGTACAAATATCTGGCTTTAACAATGACATGTCTGGGGGTTGCAGACAGATTTAGGGCTGGTAACCCTAAACCATCATGAAAACAATAGGATGACTTGGTGAAATCAAAATCACTGGCTCATATTCCTACGTCTTGAGGTGTGTTTAAACAAAGTGCTTTTACTGAAAAAAATTTCTGATGGGAAAACACAAAAATGATAGTGTTCTATACATTGCAGCTTTCTGGTGGTGAAACGTTAGCCATGAACGCAGACAACCTGGCAGAGAGACATCTGACAACAATAACATACAGTGTGTAAAGTCCAAAACAGCAACTCATCCACAGCAGTTCTGTGATTACACAGCTCATGCACTGCACTACTTATGACCTGTGTCAGCCAGGTCCAAACACAGCATATGTATATATATCTGCTTTTGAAGTCACGTGTGTGGGGGGGCAACATTTAGTATGGACATGTGGTTCAAATAAACAGGACAGCTCACAAATTGTGTATTGGTTTATCATGAGTATACTAAAGGGAAAATTTGGTCTTATTTTCTCACCACGTTGTTCCAAACCAGTTTTATTTATTTTCTTCAATTCATGTAGTTATTCACTATTAAAAACTCAGCTGCAACGGATCTTAAATCGCATCAGCCTATTTGAATACAGCACATTATGACATCTTGTGGATTTCATAACCAATCATGATGTGAAAAATATAAACAGGCATACAGTATATTTCAAGGCACACTGCTGATATTGGAATGCTGAAGACGACAATATTATTAAAAATAACTTAAATTTCTGTTAGTCTAGTCTTTTCTTCACAACACTAACACGACTTTAGAAGACTAGAAATATAGAGCATGAGTCATAGACAACTTTTATGGTATTTTTGAAGTGTAAAAGCACCTGGTCATCTTTCGCTTGTATTGTATGGAAAAGAGCAGCATAAACATCCTTTTTAATAACTAATTTTGTGTTCTACAGAAGACAAAGTCATTTGGGTTTCGAACAACATGAGGGTTGGTTTTTGGGGTGTAAAGAATCACTTTAAATTTAAAGGTTTGGATAAAAATATTTTTAAAAGAGCTGACAATAGTGAGTGGTGCTGCAGCTGTAATCGTCAACACAGGTATTTTCTTCACATAGTTCCTAACAGACTATGATGCATGACTGAAACAACTCAAGAAGTTTAAAGAATCATCATAAACTGGAACTGCACAAAAAGATGAAATGCAAAACACCAGTTAATCATGAAGTTACTACACCGTTACATATGGATAAAACTGGCAGTGAAGCAGAGAACCTGCTCTGAATGCATGTGTACCGTGTGTACTTGGGTTACAAAAAGCTGCTTCAAGCCGCAGTATGGTCACATCAATCCACAAACAATTTAACTCGTATTTTGCATTTAAAACTTTAAATATCACTTCTTTTGCATATATGGTAGGAAAAAGTAACCCTTGCACTTAATGCTGCACTAGTTAGGAGACATACATACATTCTTTTTATTTTATTTTTTTCCAAAGACGGAGTTAACATGTAGCGACTGTGTAGATGACTCCCTCCTCAGAAAGCAATATGCAATTGATCAGGAAACACATGCTGTGTCATAGGCCAGAGCCATGTGAATTGTCTTGGTCATTAAATGTTGAGGGGGAAAAAAAACTAACAAATAATTACAAGATATAAATTATGTTATCAATTTGCACAAGTAAAAAAAATTCTCGTAATACAACCCTATGCTCATAAGAAAAAGGTTTTTGACCGGAAAAGGGCAATTGTCCGCTACAAGTATGCTGCTCTTTTCATCTGACATTTGTCAGACTCTGATATTGATTTAACAAAGAGTCTCTGAAAGAACCCAGAACATCACTTCTGTGCCTGTTAACATATAGGACATACAGAGGGTTCCCACATGTAGACCAATGAGTGAAAAAACAACAACACACACACGAGAAGTATTTAGAACAGTGTAACAACAATTTAAATTGCTTTTAGGATTTTCCATGACCTTTTAACATTATAAATTTAATGTTATCACATTAGCATAAATCACACTTTTGAAATTCCCAGAACCATGCATATTTGCAGTAGAGGCATATTTTGAGAACAAATCAGACTGACACAATCTAAAGAGACACACAAATAAGATACAAGGCTCACTATCTGAACCTGACTATGCAAATGTATGAATACAGACGACTGCAGAATTCCATGTAGAACTAGGCCTAATACAAGCAAAAAGAATGACAAGAATTTCAATGTAACAAAACAATTCAATTGATTCGTAATCTCTTGAATGTAATAATTTCTCACATGACCCAGCTTCCAGCAAATATCCTGATTCAGCTATGCTTTGGGACGCAGAATGACTAAACTTAATTTCACGTGCACGTTTACATTTCTAAACATATTTATAGTCTAATTTTAAGTCAGAGCAGACGGACTCATGAAGCAGAGTGACCTAACAGGAAGTGCATGCAGTGTGCCGGAGAATGCAGGTCCTACCTGAGCCTGTCATCATCTCTGTGTACCTACACGGACTTTAATACCCCTCCCCCTAAATTCCAAACAAATACCAACAACACATGGGGGGGGGGCACCCACTACAAGTTATAAAAGGCAACAGACACACCCCTGTACTCCAGACAAGTAGGGGGGAAATCACATGCAGCTCTGAAATACAACAGTGTATATGTTTGTAAGCGTTTCAGCACAGCCTACTCCTCAGGAACTCAATATTATAGGACTTCAGTCATTTACATTAAAACAGGCGTACGGTTGATCTACAGCCAACAAGGTATTCATTTATTTATTTTATAACAAAACTTCACACTTGGTAGTGGAGCAAACATGTGATATACCATAGACAATAAACAGGAAGAAATTAGCTGTTACACATTATATGCGTTGTCATGAAAGTCTATAATTTGTATGCGTTTTAAGACATGCCAGTTAAGTTAAAAAAATGGATACGCAATAAAACAAAAAAGCGCAAATAAAATGGTAGTAGATATCTTCCATATAGTGATGTCCTTCTGAGTGTAAACATTCTGGATGAGACTTTGGTTTTAAATGCATCAGTTTTTGAAAGGATATTGTGGTCGTTGCACTCAAAAGTAGAGGTGCAGATGAACGATGATTGGAGAAATGTGGCGTTAATGCTGAAAGATCCAGTTATGACATTTTGATTAAGCATTAATAAAATAGAAACAGATGAATTGTTCGCTATAACATTAGAAAGGGTGAATTTATAAATGTTCAACAGATTTTAAACAGATGTAGCTCAATTTGCCACGAAAGAAAACTCAATTTGGTATTTGCGCTCTATAGACCAACCAGAAAAACCTCATGCATTTATTTTACTTAATTTACATCTGTGTTCTATTATATTTGTACTACAGCTCATAATTGCTTTTATGTAAAAAGTTGTCAACTTTACTGTAGACATTAGTTAGGCTAGTATTAGTTTTTGTGGTGAATAATATTTGGCATTAAGAATATTTTCAATGTTATAAAAACTTTTGATATCCTATGTATTGATATCCAAAGCCACCTGTATATTGATACATATTGCCCACCTCTATACATTTACATACATTTTTCATCATGTAATTCTTGCATGACAAATGTCTTTCATCTGTCAACAAAAATATTTTAATTTAAATAATATTCAGACCATACCTCTGGCAGGCTGTTTGAGATAATTACAAATGATTGCATAAAGTGTAAGAGTGTCTTGATTCTAAAAGAAGTTGCTACAGTTTTATAAAAATCTTCCTGAGTGTGATTGATAATTAAACATCTACAGGACCCAACAGGTGCACCTTGATGTATGACGACAACCCGCATGTCAAGTCGTCCTGAAACCCAGTGCCACACTTCATGATCATAATGGCAAATGATTGTCACTCTGACACCAAAGAATAAATATCTAATATTAAAGCTTGTTGTTTTAACATCTGCGTCCCATGAAATTGCAGAACCTGCTGTGGGGATACATTTACATGTCTTGAACCCAAGTACTTGAACTGACACTAAGGTTGTGTGAACGTTATAACAACCTGCATCTACTGACACAGATGTCAGATCTAAGTCAAGCCCTAAGTTTACCAACACGGTGCAAAGGCCTGGCGAGGCACAGTCACGCAGATAAGCTTTGCTGAACAGCTAATATTTCCAGCTAATATTTAGATACGTACCAAGAGCCACTTAGCTTCCCGGCTAGCGATATTTCTACATCATTCAAAATGCCTGTCACTAAGACGCGACAGGTGGAGAGTTACACTATAAAAGGCGTAAACTAAAGTGACAAGTGGTTGAAATCTGAGAAATTATTTGGGATGGCTAACTAGCAGACGATGGCGTTGCCCCCTGATGTTCTCTTTAGGCCCAAATCGCAGCCTTCATCTCTGAGCCCGTGCTAAGCTAAGCTATCTCGCCTGAATATGAGCTATTTAGAAACGCAACTGGCAACGTGGGTCGCGTGAAACGCAACTGAAATAGTTTGTAACTGCACTCCGCGCGAGGGTGTTGTTGTGTAAATGTTGTCAAAAGTGGGACGTGATAAGTCGGTCTCTTTAGATGAGGTGATTAATTCCAGGGTTTTGGTGGGTTGGGAATGAAGCCTATTAAGGCTAGCAGGAGTTAGCATGTGTGCTAACACACACTCTCCACTTTCCTGCTGGCTGACTCGCTCTTACCTCAGACACCTCATCCTCGTCGCTGCCGGATCCGGGGCCTGACGATAGCACTGCGGCCGCTGTGAGTTTGAAATCAAGTCTGTCTGTTGTGGGCCCGCCAGCCTCGCCGAACAAGCGGACTTTCTTGCCACCGAGGCCCCCGAGTCCGGCTCCTGGTGTAGCTCCAACCCCCATCCCTAACGCAGGGGAACGCGGAGTCACCGAGTCAATCTCGTCCTCGAAGCCGTCCGTCAGCATTGCCGTCCCGGCTACTGCATCCTGCATACTTTCCTAAATAATACGTCTATTTGTGAAGGTAATATTGTCTTTTCACTTTCTTTGGGGTTATATTGTTATAAAATAATTACGTTTTACTTCAGAAAAATCCTCAAACTCTCCTGAAGCGAGAAGAGAATCTCTTTCCCCCAAGCCATTAACTTTCTAACAACCTACCCTACTTCGTTCCATTTGTGTATTGTCCCGCCCTTGTTCAAAATACGCGTAGGCTATTGGGCGCGAGAGTTAAGTACTGGAATCTGATTGGCTGCAACGCACGCTACTCGAGCAAAAGCAGGCGACGTCAAGGTTGGTTTACAAGAGGGCTTTAAGATTTAACGCCAGGAAACATCCTTTAGTAAAGACGATTGGACGCGGGCACGCTTGTCACAAATTCCCGCCCACTCGATACGCCTATTTTCGTCTTTATCGAGAAAGTAGAGGTTAATTTGTTTCAGAATCGTATTTAAGGAAGTTTTATGTGTGTCATGTTTACAGTAATGCAATGCTAGATGCGTCAGATTAGTCGGTCTCTAACTGTCGAATTATTATTATTTTTAAATGGCTATCACATCTAATGTGTTGACAGTTAAAAGTGTGTAGCTGTCATCTCTATGCGTCCGATATTAAGCAACTCTTATTATTTAACATGTTAGTACAACTGTGTCAATAACAGTCTGTGTAGAGGAGGGCGCGACCGACCTGGGTGAAGCAATACCCGGATTTTTGTGGAAGATTTTTATTATGGGACTTGTAGTTTAATTTTAATGCGTATAAAATATTGTTCAAAAATGATAAAACATCCTTCTTGGTAAATCTTATTTTTCATGGGGACATTTTACATTCTTATTTTTACCCTCTTATATTGGTACAGAAGCTGTGTGCCACTTGGATTCATATAAATCCATGATATATAATATGTATGACTCCATGTAATTATTTTTTGTCTATGGAAAGCTGTTTCATCACAGTAAAAACTGAAAAGAAATATCAAAATCAGATTAAATTTCTTCCTGCATTAAAAACAAAATTACATTTTCATAAATAGTTCAAATGACAATTGGAAGCTCAATAAATATTTCAGATACATTTTATGTACTCTTTGCTATTTTGAATGTGTAAAATTAGAACAATTACAAGGCAGTGGTTTAATATTTTTCAATAAACAATGTGACATTTTAATATTCTAAATAACACAACTGTTTCTGTTTCAACTTTAACAGTTTTTTTTCAGGTGAAATTAAAGCAATCAATTACTTCACCTATTTGCACTGCACACATTGGTTTTAGATGAAAGTGTTACATTTTCTTCAGACTCTTCACTCAAGAGGCTAAAACATGAATACGGGCCAGGTGAATTAAATTGACATTATGTACATGCCATAATTATGATTCCAGTTCATGATAATGGAATAGCAAATGCATTTCATTGTTTCTTAATGAGCTGTAAGGATATGCCTGCATGATATTTAAAAGCATTGTACAAAAAAATTAAACAAAAGAGACACATTTCTTCAAGTTTAAAGATGCAGGTTTAAATGGGTAAAACAGACTGAACATAGATAAAATTAACCTTAAAATTGGTCATAAATGAATTGCCTGTATTCACCATGAAAGCTGAAATTTATGAAACCAACCTTAATTACAATAATGAACTCAAAAGCACAGAATGAGCCAGCAAGTCCTTATTATTGGGTGAGTCAGCGTTTTGAGTTTGGGCATCTAGTCATAAGGCAAATTGGAGAATTGGGTATAAAAAGAAATACGGCAGAATTTTTCTAACTATACATCCTTTCAGTACATATTAATTTCACCAGTGAATTTACATGACATTTCTAGTTGTTTGTAATTAAAGAACAAAATATCCTATTAAAAACAAAAATCAGTTTAAGAGACTGCACTTTCAATTTCTAGCAGATAAAATATTTAAGAACAGAGAATTACGAATAATGTGTAAATCATTTTAAAAATTACTTTTCTAGTTTTTTTTATGTCTGTGAGAACCCTGTAATACTAACTTTCATCTTTTCCCTTATGGAATAGTCTTCAGACCTAATGACAAAACTTATATAAATATTAATCTCTAAAATCCAATGGTTTAAAATGTTTAATGTATATGTTGTTTGTCCCAAAATGTCCTCTACATTTGATTTCCTGTCCGGTTTCAGTTTCCATTACAGAAGTTCAAATCCGTTTTTTTTGTTTTTTGTAAAAAAAAATTAGGTTTTAATGAGCAAATGCATATGTACAACAAACTGTATATAATGTTTTAAAAAAGCTTAAAAAATGCAATCATAAATTAATGAATCCAACATATCTACAAGGTGCTCAGAAACTCCTTCACCTGAAAAGAAGAAAAAAACAAAAACATCAAATCATGTCAAAATATGGTAAATCTAAAACACTTTTCTGTTAGGCCTGTTCCACACTGGACGAGTAAGCAGCGTGTTTTTTTTTTTGTTTGTTTTTTGCCTCCATGTTAAATGGATAGTTAATTCATCCAAAAATAATGTACTCCCCCTAAAGTTGTTTTAAACCTATATAAGCAAGATATTTTGAAGAATGTTTGTAACCAAACAATTGTGGGGCACCACTGACTTCAATAGTATTTTTTTCCCATGCTAATGGAAGTCAATGGTACTGTTTGGTTACAAACAGTCCTCAAAATATATTCCATTGTATTTAGCAGAACAAAGTTACTTATACAGGTTTGAAACAAATTGAGGGTGAGTAAATTACAGTTAAAAAAATTTCATGTAAACTACATATATACAGCACTTTATATGCATGTGTGTGGGACAGGAGAGGAACACTGTTGCATTGCAGCAGTACACAAACACAAACCGTGGTTCAGCTGCACACGACAAACACTACCAGTGTGAAAGGCTGCTTGCGCATCCAGAGTGAAACAGGCGTAAGAGGCAAAACTCTCAATGATGGCATTTGTCCACAGACTCAAATATACATACCTTGTCAATTACACCTTCTTGCTTAATTCTGTCATTTTTAAAATCATCATTAACATCCAGGACCAGTATTGGCAGATCTTTAAGATACTCAAAGTCCAACCTGTATATGACAAGATATCCATTAAGATAAATGACCAATGAAAACAGCCGAAATAAAATGTTTTAGCACATACTAAGTTGACCACTAACTTTGTTGTTCGGTTGTACAGCCAACACTCATGCTTATAATGCAACTTCTCCAGGTAGTCCAGTGGAATGCCCTGTTCCTCCTCTCTCCCTCGGAACTGAAGACGCTGCATACACCTCTGCAGATTGTGTGTTTAATCAATGAATCAGATTAGATTTGCATCACTTTTTGATCCATTTGACATGCAAGGTGCTGCTAGATACCTCGGGATTAGCACGAAGATAGATCATGGCATCCAGCTCAATCTGGGACTCAAACTGAGTGAGGAGCCACGAATGCCAGTCTTGGTAGATGGACCACTCGGTCTCATTCAGATCTCCAGACTCAAAGAGGTTGGAGGCAAACACATAACTGGAGGATTAAAAGCATCAAGACTTTTCAGTTCAATACCATTTTGCATTTGTTTTTTTTATTGTCTTATAAATTGTTGAGAGAAGCTGTTTGTATGTACCGATCACTATAGACAGAGCGCTCAAAGAACTGGACCGGTTGCTCTGCCTGCTGAAGTTTGGCAGAAGGAGGCTGAAGCTGTGAACGGACACGACTCAGGCAGGCGTAGGTCTGGAAAGTGTAAGACCACCGACTGGGCTTGTCATATAACATCTGCAGCAGGTTGCCTCCACTCTTCTGGGACGTGCTGAGCTCCTACAAGGTTTGAAGGGGATGTATTGTTGTATAAGAAGGGGATGTATTAGACACATCATAATAAAATGTCTTGTATACAGACATACTGTACCTCATACTCGTTCTCTGTGGTTTGTACATTGCACCATTTCCCAATGGGCTCTGGTATGACCTCCCATTCCTCTGACGCACACTCCAACAAGTGCACAAAAGTTGACTTCCCTGCCGCTGTTGCACAGACATAAATGTTTTAGAATTCACCACACCAAAATAAACAATCTTGTCTTATAATTGTCAAAAATAAAAACAGTTCCATAGATATCTATATCTTTACATTAATTGCCATTAGAATGCTTAAAGCAAATATTAAAACAGTATGACATTTTATTAAAACATTATGCTATTATTATGATCGATAGATTTATATTTTAACTAACAGTTATAGCCTGGCTGTCATGGTTCAGCAGCAGCAACGCCTCTTTGTTGTCAACCTTTCTTTTATTTATGTTTTAACAAGTTATAGGGTTTTTTTAATGCTATGACCTAACGTATGGAAAGTTTGACGAAATATTTCAAAACATTTCAGTCATAGTCAATGGTTGTGAAGCCTCGCTCGACGAAATTGATAACGTTACAGTATTTGGCGCCAACAGCACTACTGTATATATAACAATACAAGAAAGCTCTCGTGCATATTACTGGTTCATTTAATAAAAAATAAACTAACGAAACTCCTAAAACAACACTTACATAATGTATTACGTGCATTTTATTTTGTGTATATTATTATTTCGTTGTTTAAAGCAACTTACCAATGTTTCCCTCTATTGAGATCTTCAATGCCCTTTTTTCAAAACTGAGGTCAACGTCGATGCTTGAACAAAATCTCTTGGGAGGAGTAGCCATTGTCGTATAAAATAGTTAAATAAAAAACAAAACAATTGATTTGTTTTATATATTATTAGACCAGCTTAAAAGTCTCTGCGCGCCTAAACATTTTGAACTGCTTGAAATTCGCGGCAAGCCTGGCCAGAGACGCGGGGGAGGGCTCTAGTACTCGTTGTGTGATTGGTCAAGCCCACAGAAGCCGCTGTTTCATTGGTGGACGTTTACAATGCGCTCAGCTGCGCCATAGGTATGTATACGACCTGCGCGGCTTCCTTCCCTGAGAAATGTTTCCTGTTGTATATCTAGTAACAGACAACTAGTAAATGCGAGACCTTTAAATTATGCAAACCTCTATTCAAATGGTAAGTGATCGCAGATGTGGACAGAGAGATCCACATGTTAGATGGATGATATATTTTAGATAGATAAATGTATGGTAATTATTCAGCTACACATTATTAAAAGTAGGGAAACATTATAAATATTGGAATGAATGAAACGCGTTTGAAAGCTTTAAAGATACTGGAGCTTAACTGTCCAGTTAAGATGTAAACTTGAACAAAAACGCAAATAAAAAATGTAATACTATTTTAAAACGTACTATTATATTAATGTGATATCAATGTGGTCAGTAGAGGGCAGCAGTGGACTATGGTAACGGGGATGTCAACAAGCTAATGTTTTTCCCGCACATTTCCAAGGGAAATAAGTGATACTTTCAATTGTTAGGTTTTTATCTGTCACGTACAAACTGTTACAGTATCTATGGCTATCAGGTAAAACAAGTGTAAGTCAATGGTACTAACAGTTGTTAGTGAGTTTTTAGACTATCTTAGTGAAATAGCTCGGATAATTAGCTTTATTGCTAGTTTTTTCACATGTATTCAAAAGCAGTTTCATGTTTTCTGGAATGCGTTTATCTAATTGCTCATTTTAATGTTTGTTTAGTGTTTACTGGAACAGTGTTGTGATAGCGATGTATCAACAACAGATTGGAGACAAATGTGATACGACAATCATTTAGTAAGTGAACGTTTTAGTATCTAAATAAAATGTATATGTTGCAGTAGCTACATAAAATGTATACAATAAGTTTGAAAGTACGATATAAGTATCAAATGTTATTTTTATAGATTAGTGCAAAAGTAAGTTAGTTATATGACGAGGTGGCCGAGTGGTTAAGGCGATGGACTGCTAATCCATTGTGCTCTGCACGCGTGGGTTCGAATCCCATCCTCGTCGAAAATTACGTTTTTCAGGCGTTTGTTTCGGGGATTTCCGTATTTTGACATCCCAGGCGATTTTCATAAAATCTCTGTAATTTTTATCACACCAGAAAACTATTTGTACTGTGTCTTTATTCTTGTAATTTCATGTGTAAATTTTTTTAAAATGAAAAATAAAATTGTCTTCATTAGTAACGTGTTCTTTATTTTCTTTTTCTAAAGATTTTGCAGCCAATCAACCTAAAGCAATTCCTTGATGAATCAGGTTTCCATAGACCAAATGTAGACAGAAATACATTATGTAACTGTTAATGACAGATTTTCAAATATTCAGACAAACATTTCAGCTGATCATCAAGTTAGTCATTATATGGTATATAATAACTCCACATTTGACATCAACAATCCTAATGTAGTAAACAAACTGACCCTGATATTGCTTTCATGCTTTTGCTGCTCCAAAATGGCTCATAGCACTTTTACAAAAATGTTAAGTGTCAAAATGAATCTTGGTTACACATGGTTAAGGGGAACAACTGTACCATAATGTAGTGCAAGTTCAGCTTTATTAAAATCACGTTAGTTTGTAGAAGTAAATAACTCAGAAGTCATACAGTGACAGCTACTGGTGTGACTGTGCCTGTACAACACAAAATGGCCAAGCTGCTATCACTGTCACACCAGGCTTGAATTAGAATTGGGATGCTCAAAATAATAATCACATTTTATTAGTGACAGCAAGAAACATTTATTTTAACACAAGAGAATAGTGGGATACAGTGAACAAACATTTGTTTTATAGATGTGATATATACTAGTATGGAATAATTAGCAACAACAAAAAAATCTTTTTGGCATACTTTTTATTCTTTTATTTAATTTACTATTTCACTGAAGACGTGTTTTGTGCTTAAACTTTTTCTTCAGTTTCACGACTGTTACTGATCTTTTCTATTTTTCTGAAACTTTTCCTTTTTTGTGCTTTAATAGTCAAAATAAAAGTAGCATAGGCATCTCCAGTATTACTGTATGTCTGATCCAAATGCTACAATGTTATAGTCAAATATTAGTCAAATGACTTGTGCTGGATAAAAATAAGTGATATTAACTGTAAGTTAAACTGATGTTTAATCTCTTATGTGTAAATGTCAATGATTGAAAACAGTTGTCTGGACAAACAGTTGTAGTTACATACCTCACTGTTTGGGGGTGCTGTTGCATAAACTGACTGGAACAAATGCATTCATATTGACTTTTTTTTTTTTACATTTTTATTTGCGCTTGTAGGCATCATAAAAATTCTCATTCATTGTATTATATGAAAAATGGATGCATGCTAAATTCTGTTTGCTATGTCCCACTTTCCACAAAATGTCTGTTATTGCCATTAAGAATTGCTTTTTGAAATCTTATTCATTGTCTAAAACAATGTCTGAAAGTTAAATTGTGCATCTCAATTACTATTTTGCCCTTATATCCCACAGGATCCTACCGAATACCAAAAGTGACAGTGTGATCACAACAAAACAGCTTGACGAAGTCCAGGGTCTTTGCTGCTTTTTTAATTAAAAAAATAATTAAAAAAAGTAATTTTAACTGTACATTACTCAAGCTTGAGATTGAGTTGTGCTTGACTTTTCAGGCTTGGAGTTGGTGGTCCAGCGGTAGCAGTCTGTTACGCTTTTGCTCCGTGGCTCTACAGCACAACTTGTGCAATAAACAATGCCTAATGCTAACATGACCACGATAAAAACACATAGTGGTACCAGTAGTGCCACGAGCAGCCAGCTTTTGTCGTGTTTCTTTTTGTCACCTGGATGCTGTTCCGTTCCTGATGTTTTCTCTGGTATTTGTGATGTTTCAGGAGTGAGCATGACAAAATCCCATTGTCTCTTAGGTGCAGATGTTGAAGACACCGAGGGCCCTTTGTCTCCTGAAGTCCTTACATCTACTGTGTCACCAGTTGATATATCCTCATCATGTGCATCCTCTTCATTTGAATCAGCTGAGGGTGTAGTATACATCAAAAAGTTAGAGGAAGGTGAATTTGAGGATGTGTGCTCATTTAAATCAGGTTCCTGTGTGGATTCATCTCCTTCCTGGGTCTTCTCTGTAAACAAGCTCAGGTAAGTCGGATGCCACTCCATGCTTGGGGAATCTGTTAGCCACACCGGAGGGCTGGCATCTGTCACCAGTTCAGGCAAGCTGGGGTCATTCAGAGTTGAATCAGCTGATTCGACCATCAAGTGTTCATCTTTTTTGACTGGCTGACAAAAGTAGTTGTCCTCTTGCAACATATAACCCTCCTCACAAAGACACTCAAATCCACCTTCGTAATTTTTGCACAAATGATCACAAATTTCTGGAGTTGTACACTCATCGATATCTTCGCATTGATCTGGATCTTCTCTGAGTGGAGAGAATCCCTCGTGACAGCTGCACGAGTAGGAACCAGGCGCGTTGTGGCACAAATGATCACACTTTCCTTCCATGCATTCATCTACGTCCACGCATTCTCCAAACTCAGACGGAAGGTAGCCCTCGTAACATCTACACTCGAATGTACCAGGTGCATTGACACATTCCTGCGGACATGGTTTCTGCAAGCACTCATCTATATCAAGACAATTCTGACCATCACCTGACAGGAGGTACTCATCGGGGCATTTGCAGCGGTGTCCCTGAGGAGTGGACTCACACTCAAACTCGCAGTTGGCACTGAGGCAGGGGTCAGAGAGCTGGCAGGTCTTTCCATCTTCTCCCAGAACATAATTCTCCGAGCACTCACAGTAGTAATCTGTATCAGAGGTCAAGCAGTAGTGCTCGCATCCTCCATTGCCCTGTTCGCACAAGTTCCTTGGCGTGTTCAAGCAGAGCGGTGCATCCTTCGACCAGCCAATGCTCCCGTCCTCCCTCAGCATGCACAGAACTGACTGTTCTTCCTTCTCGTTGTCAGGACAAGGAAGTGTTGCCACAGAGCCGAAAGGGATGTGAGTAAGAATTGTACTTGCCAGTTCAAATGGAGTGGTGTACAGTGCAGGACCCCCTCCTTCTTTTTGAAGAGCTGGACACATCCCTTGGTAGGTATAGCGGCAGAGGAATCCTTCCACGGCCACTGCACAAGCCCCATCAAGCCATTTGAAGTTGTACTGGTCGTTGCCACTTTTGTCAGCCGTGTTGTAGGTAATGACCACACAACGATGAGCAGCACAAGCACTGGGTAAGTCATCACGTTGCCAGTTTGTAAACTGCGTTTCCTGGTCCCCAGTGATCCAGGTAAAGCCCCTCAAAGGACGCGTGGCTGAGCACTGCCGAGGCTGACGCTGAAGGCCAATCCACAGCCTGATTCTGGGACGGGAGCCACGTCTAACTCCAGACGATAGGAGGTCATGGATCAAAGAAGCTTCTTCTGGTCCTTTCACAGTAGCCAGGTTCCCCCCTTTATCCTTGCAGCTCCTCCAGGACTCCCGGAACGTCTTGCGCTGGAGATGAATAGAATAGCATCCCTCAGCATTGCACACGCCATCCTGCTCCTGCAAGCTTTGTCCCATGACTCCCTTTGACCAATACAAATATAGAAGACCAAAGAAAAGACAGGGATATGCAGCACAGCATTTTCTAACAGTCCTGAGTCCCATAACTGGGTTTTTTTTCTGCAGCTGAGATATTTCTTGTTTAGTTTGTAATCTTACTGGTCTGCAGTTTGTTTGTTTGTTTGTTTTCCTCTGACCAAATGTTTAAATTTACCTATGAGCTCTTTCGAACCTCTGGTCACTATGCTTAAAGAGATGACTTTTGTCTGCAGTCTGTCTGCAGCAGAGAGACAGAGAAGGAGGGTACAGACGTTTGTTATTAGAAGAGGGGGCGGGTAATGAGTGCGCTGAATGGTGGGGGGAGATTCGGCCTGTGGCTTTCCCTTGTGCCGTATGGTTTTCATAAGTCTGTTTAAGGAAACAGTTTGTGACCCTGCCAGCAAGTCCAAGACCCCAATCCGCCACTCACTCATCCAATCACTACAACAATCACCATCACAAATCCATCCATCCATCCAACCTGAAAACTTTGTCCTGGGAAAACTTTGTCATCCTGATCAAATTTTCCATTATTGTATATGGTTCATTGTTGCACAGCTGCTCAGACGGTTTTTCCTTTTGATTTTAAATGAATTTAGCATAATTTTTAATATACAATTCTTTTAAAGTAATGGTTAAAATACTTTCCTTAATCTGCACAGCCCATTCTTTCTCATCACAGTAACCAAGCTGAATTGATGCATTTAAATTCCTTTACACAATGGAAAGCGACCAAACCTTAGAGAATATGCAGGTTTCATTTAACATCATCAACAAAAGGATTATTTACGTGAAGTTAAAGAGGAGATGGCAAATGTTTTTGATCATAATATTTTTCTTGACTGAAAACTGTAAAAATGTGAAAATGCTTGTCTTTGCAAGACAATTTTTTTTGAAAAATCTGAGAGGCCATGCATAATTTTTTGTGTATAAGTTTTCTTGTGATCAATAAATAATTTTCTCATGATCTCAACATAATGCATGTTTTCTTATGTATATCCTAAGTATGTTGTTCACCATCCATCTGTCAAACATTCTATAACCATCCAAATAAAAATATATTGCTATATCATGAATGAGTCATTTTTATTTCAATGAAATAGTTGCTTAAAATATGTTTGTTACCTCAAGACGAAGGGAAAACTACTTTTAAAATTCTCAAGATCTCAAGACAATTAGGTCATGATAGAATCATGATAGAAAAAAATATATCATCTTAAAGCTTCCATATAAAACCAATAAACATAATAAAAGCAGAGTTTAAGCTGTTGGACTGAATCAAGGTTGAAAGGAGATGTTTAAAAACATGAGAATATGTAAGTTCTCTTAGTGGCCACTGCCTTTTCTTCTCAATTGCATGGAGCCACTAAATCACATAGGTTCAAGGCTTCCTCCTTTAAGACAGGAGAGAAGTGTTTGTCAAAGACCACAACCTAATGTTCTCCAATATAACCTCAGGACCTCATGACATGCTGACACATCCAGTTGTCGATATGTTTTTTTATTTTTGAGACGTTGATCCACAGTGAGCACATGAATATCAGATTGCAGTAACCTTCACCAGCACAGACGTTAACAGTCAAACAACTTAAGCAAAGTTTTCTTCATTACTTCAGGCCTTTTCATACATTTCATCTCAGTTTCAATTACAGTACTCCACTTGGAATAACCCCACTCTTTGTCCCCACACACTCTCATCCATTTATTTCTCTAAACCAAATAATAAACCATTCTGAAATCCATCCCAAAAATCTCACTTACCTATTCCAATTTAAACAAGTCTGTCCAAGTGTAGACTTTCTAACTCAAACATACTTGACCAATGTAAAATTCCCAAATACCTCATCATGGATAAAATAACAGAATAACAATTGAAACGGAAGAGACAAAAGAAGCACCACAGAGGAATTCTGTAAAAACATGGATGAATTCTTTCGATGAGAATAGGAAAATTCAGCAAAAGAGGTACATTTTGGTTTTGTTTACGTAACCCTCCAGACACACTAATCTACATGGGCCATTTTTTTAAAACTTAAAATTCTCCAGATGTTGAAGCATTCTCTAGTCTGAGGACACATCTGCCTGCATTTCCACATTAAACATTGAAATTTGCACTTTTGCCTGTGCAAGATAAGGCTTCCTGAACGGAGATCAGAAAGACTGGATGCTTAATGCACCACAACTTGCTCTTGTGTTTCAGCTCGGAACTTTTTTTTATGACAGGCACATTGAAACTGATTCAGCTGAACACATTTTTCCACCACTTTGAGAAACGACTGTCAGTAAAACAGACTGATTGCATGGCCAAATTCACTTCATTTCAGCAGTCAAATATGTACAGTTTGAAGTTCACACAGAAGTTCATATGGTCAGTTGAGAACCTTTTTGTATATAGTTTTGTTTGTAGAATATGATATCCTTTATGCACCCTTACCAGCTCTGTAAAACTACATTAAAATGATAACTGGTGATGATCACAACTACAAAAGTTCAAGTGCCAATTCAGTGTGTGCGCAGCTTTCAGACAGGCCTGCTGTGGTCAGTCCACAAAGGAAACACTTACTGTATCAGATTGGCTCTCTCCCCTGACTATGATTTCAACACAAATAAATAATAGTCATGCATTGTGCAAAGGGTCTGTTCCTGACATCTAAAAGCAGAGTGCAGAGTAGAGATTTTTATCATGTGGATACAACTTCAGTAGAATTATACAAGAATTATACATATTTCCCTCTATTAGGCCTATATGCCTTTCACCGATTTAAGCCTATAGGGGAAATGTCTGATACCCGTTTTGATGCTGTGAACATTTCTTTCAGTTTTCTACATGATTTACTCACCCTCAAGCCATCCTAGGTGTATATGACTTTCTTCTTTCTGATGAACACAATCAAATTTGTTTGGTGGGGTAAGTTTTACTTCAAAAATGCTTTATAAATGTGTCTCAGACTGAGTGTCAAAACAAACTTGTAGCCAATCAGAAGTAAGGGGTGTGTCTACTAATGATGGGGAGAAGAAAGCGCTACGTGCAGTCATTTTTCAAAAGACACAACACACAGGACGGATATTACCGAGCAATGACAGAAAGAAAGAGATGGCAGATAAAAAATGTCTATGGAACAAAAGAAGGCTAACGATTAGGAAATATCAGCTTTCCAGGACTGGAGAGAACTCAAGGAGCGCTAAGGCCTGCAATCGGACGCTGAGGTTGCTTTATTTCTTCTCGATAGGCGAGTGACATTTGTTTTGTCTTGTTTCACAGAACTAATATATGCTAGCTTTTGCTTGAATGTGTGTGTCATGCTCGCGTTTGTCCATTTGCAATCGTATCGTCGTTCACTTCAGCTATGATAAAGACCTATTCATTTCCACATTCTATAAAGCAGTCTGTTTAAAGCTTCAGCTCACAGCGTGTCCGAAAAGTAAAACAATAAACTCCTAATATATGTTTGTTTCCTTTGCTTCCTCTTTTAGTGATCGATATAACCCTCTAATATTGTCATAATTGTAATATGTTTCGTGCTCATGCTATCGAGTTGTTCATGATAACTCTGTTTGTGGGATGTAAGGGATGACTTTTTCATTGAACATTCAACCTGGATAACAAACATTGATTTCACTTTTTGATGGCATCTTACCCTCGGACAGCTGGCACAGCAGATTCAGCCACAGTAGTTGTCTACGTTGCGTAGGTACTATGTGTGGGGCGAAGCGATCAAAATAGGGGCAAGACCATTTTTGGCGTAGGGGCGTGTTTGTTTTGGGTATTTGAAATATCAACATAGGTTACCCGAAAGCACTTACCCCACCTTTAATAAATATCCTGATGTTTCCAAGCTTTATAATGGCAGTGAACGGGGCTCACAAGTTTGAAGCTTAAAAAAGTGCATCCATCTATCATAAACATACTCCACACGGCTCCGGGGGGTTAATAAAGGCCTTCTGAAGCGAATCGATGGGTTTTTTGTAAGTAAAAACATTATAAAGTAAAATATAGCTTTCGCCAGACCGTCTTCCGTATTCAACTTGCGAAGAAAGTGTAATGCCTCTGGCAGTTTGCTTACACTATTTCCATCATCAGTTACGTTTTTTTTTTTTTTTATACAGAAAGCTTTAAACTCGTGAGTCCTGTTCACTGCCATTATAAAGCTTAGAAACATCAGGTGTTTTGATTAAAGGTGCACTATGCAACTTTTCCATCCGCTAGAGCGGCGCCTGTTCAAAACAAAGGCGTAGTTTGATGACGTTAAGTTTGAGCGCAGAATCTTGGGACATGTTGTCTTCACCTCACAGCCGGTGGAAAAGAATCGGATTGGACTCGGGCAGAAATCATGTTCATGGATGCGATTATTAACTTTACTGTATATGAAGCAGAGCAGGGCGAGTGCTGAGGAGCTGAGTAAGGCCGCTGGAGAGATTGTTCAACAAACACACTGCTCGCGAGTAGCGGACTTTTATTATGACGGGACACAGTTGCCGGCTCAATCTCCGCTTTTCCGGTCATGAGTATGAGGTAACGCAGCTCTGTTTATTATATTAGATACATTTAAGTGTGTTTACAATGATGTTATGACGTTACTCTGTGCATTCGATCGGCGGCTGCTGTGACACTTGTTCACACTGCAGTGAGAGTAAAGCTTTTCTGCAAAATCAAACCGAAACGAGGGTAACGCAGATATGACGCAATTGACAGGCGACTCCCTCAGGCGCTATGCTCAGACTACCCGGTTCATTGGTAAAATTGCGATTTTCTCACAATTTACAAATAGTTGGAAACATTTGGGATATTGTAAGAACTCAACTGAACAAAATATATAACACTGGCCTGGTGGTTTTTGGATATTTGACTGCGAAAATCCTACATAGTGTACCTTTAATATGTCTGTGTGTTTTTACTCTCATAGTGGCTCTTATAGAAGTAGACCCTATTGACATACATTATACGAGCAACGGTTGGAGTTAAAAATCTTAATCTGTGTTCTACTGAAGAAACAAACATACCTGCATCTTGGATGCCCTGGGTGTAAGCAGATAAACATCAAATTTTCATTTTTGGGTGAACTATCCCTTTAATAATTTTAAAGTGAACTAATCCTTTAACAAGTTCATAAATTACTAACTGAACATGTCCGATTATAAATGAACCGGGAACTGTTATGTTATGTCTCTGTGATATACACTCACCTAAAGGATTATTAGGAACACCTGTTCAATTTCTCATTAATGCAATTATGTAATCAACCAATCACATGGCAGTTGCTTCAATGCATTTAGGGATGTGGTCCTGGTTAAGACAATCTCCTGAACTCTAAACTGAATGTCAGAATGGGAAAGAAAGGTGATTTAAGCAATTTTGAGCGTGGCGTGGTTGTTGGTGCCAGACAGGCTGAGTATTTCAAAATCTGCTCAGTTACTGGGATTTTCATGCACAACAATTTCTAGGGTTTACAAAGAATGGTGTGAAAATGGAAAAACATCTAGTATATGCGGCAGTCCTGTGGGCGAAAATGCCTTGTTGATGCTAGAGGTCAGAGGAGAATGGGCCGACTGATTCAAGCTAATAGAAGGGCAACTTTGTCTGAAATAACCACTCGTTACAACCAAGATATGCAACAAAGCATTTGTGAAGCCACAACACGCACAACCTTGAGGCGGATGGGCTACAACAGTAGAAGACCCCACTGGGTACCACTCATCTCCACAAAAATCGGAAAAGAGGCAACAATTTGCACAAGCTCACCAAAATTGGACAGTTGAAGATGGGAAAAATGTTGCCTGGTCTGATGAGTCTCGATTTCTGTTGAGACATTCAGATGGTAGAGTCACAAATTGGCGTAAACAGAATGAGAACATGGATCCATCATGCCTTGTTACCACTGTGCAGGCTGGTGGTGGTGGTAGTGTAATGGTGTGGGGGATGTTTTCTTGGCACTCTTTAGGCCCCTCAGTGCCAATTGAGTATCGTTTAAATGCCACGGCGTACCTGAGCATTGTTTCTGACCATATCCATCCCTTTATGACCACCATGTACCCATCCTCTGATGGCTACTTCCAGCAGGATAATGCACCATGTCACAAAGCTCGAATCATTTCAAATTGGTTTCTTGAACATGATAATGAGTTCACATACTCAAATGGCCCCCACAGTCACCAGATCTCAACCCAATAGAGCAGCTTTGAAATGAGGTGGAAAGGGAGCTTCGTGCCCTGGATGTGCATCCCACAAATCTCCATCAACTGCAAGATGCTATCCTATCAATATGGGCCAACATTTCTAAAGAATGCTTTCAGCACCTTGTTGAATCAATGCCACATAGAATTAAGGCAGTTCTGAAGGCAAAAGGGGGTCAAACACAGTATTAGTATGGTGTATGGTTCCTAATAATCCTTTAGGTGAGTGTATATATATAACTTATATACACTTTAGGTTCTTGAGAAAAACTATTATAAAACAAAGTAATATTTATACAACCAGGAAACAATCACTGACAGCATCAATACAAATAAAAAATAATAAAATAACTAAATTAGCCTGTATGTTTTGTTTTACCGTTTTCATCTAAATTGGTCTGTAGTTTTTTGTTTTTCCAAAAATTGTACCGCAGTCCACAGCTACAGTGTTTAGCCTAAAGGCATAATTCTACATCATACTGTCAAAGCTCCAGATTCTATATGACTAACAAAGGATGTTGTTTGTATGTGTGCTTTTGCCCCCAGCAGAGCATAAAGGACCCTGCCCGATGTATGCACATAAGTGATGGTCCCTAAGGGAATATCATGATGAGGAATGCTGGGAAACAGGGTTTAGTCATTTTGGAGGGGGTGTTTTAACATCCTGTCTCCCATTTTCTCAACACCCTACGTTGAGAGATCAGAAAGTCACCAGAGATGTCTGCACTAGTAGATTTGATTTATTAGGAATTTCTTCTAACCTCGTTAACCGTTGATGGCCTTTAGCTCATGAGGTCTTCACAAATACACAGGAAAATACTACTATTGACTCTTGGGTGGTTTGCGATGTGCACTTTCTGTGTGTGGGGGGTGAGGGGGTTCCGATTCAAATGGTTCGTTTGGACTGTTTCAAAGGGTTTGCAGGAGTATACAACGCATGTTGGTTGGTGGAGAGGGGTTTGGAAAACTGGAAGCTTATGGGCTGTTATGTAATTCTTTTCTAATTCAGTACACAGGCAGAGCCCATATTTCATTCTGTCATCAGTTGTTCCAAGTCAGAGGTTGTAGCCAGCATCGAAGCGCTACGTATGCACTTTTCCTTTATTAGTTCGAAATGAATCATCATGGTTGCGTCTTTAATAAAATGTCAATAAAACACACAAAAGTGACCTACTGTGGAGAATAACACTTAATCACTATTTCACTACTTATCCATGATAAGTTTCTAAATTTTTCCCTACTGCATCAGATTCTTGAGAGCAAACTAACTTTAACAGAACTCTGAACATTTGTTTTCTGCTCCTTTCCTTTTTTTCTCTTTAGACAAAAACTACCCATTTATCCTGGCCTCCACCTTCCCTCTCTGGTTTTTCAGTTGTGACTGTAGGAGGCTTTGATCTATAAAACCGTCTCACTCAGGTCCTCAAGCCAGGTATGAAGGTCTGCAATGACTTCTAGTTTCTTTATTACCTCAGCCCCTCTTCTAACTGATGTGCATAGCATATGCTTACCCCGTTGCGACTGATCTAGATAGCATCTGCTCATTCTCTCTGTAGATTTGCTTACTTAGATTGAACCTTCACATTCCTTAGAGCTTTCTTCCCTGCTGTGGTTGAGGTCTTTGTTGTGAAGTCTTCAGCAGCGATGCTTTATGAAAAGAATCAAATCACAGACATCTTTCTGAATATCACAATCTGACTATGGTCTAGACAACCCAAAATAGTTTGCAAAGGCCAAGATGTAAAGAAAAACTCAAGTGTTTGGTGTCTGCTGAAGTTAAAGTCCTCAAAATATCTCATTGGTCCCCTTGGGATAAGAGTGCTTGGCAGGCTTAGTGTCTGGTTACATTGCTAACAGAAGTATCACTATGTTGAGATCACGTTACTTCTGCTACTGCGAGACTCTAAGCATACTCCTTTTGGAACCCTCTTCTGTTTGAAAAATTCTTGATTCACGGCCATCAAACGCGGTCCCTTAGTATTTAGCAGGATCTTAACTAATCCTATGTTATTTTTTCCCCTCAGACATATTATGCAATAACATCTGTCTACACACACTTGGACCATACAGGGAGCAGTAAAGGACACCAGGTGAGGTGTAAGGGTTAATGAAAACTCCTGGTGGTACTGTGAGTGGTATAGATTAGGGTTTCCATAGCTTTTTACATCAGGCAGACTCTTATCCAAAGCGACACTGCATTCACATTTTATTAGTTCATGCATTCCCTGGGAATTGAACCCATGACCTTGGTGTTGTCAGTAGCAAACTCTAATGCTTGAAGACTTTTTCATGCTGGGTCCCACAAGAGATGGCGACTCTCTGGGAAAAAAATAGGAAATTAACATCTGAACTCACTCTTTTGAATTTAGCGTCCTGCAGGGCCCGCCCATTCGTCCCAACGGTGGCTTCCAATAAGCGGGGTGAAGGTTTCTGCGCATTCGGTCTTTTCAGCGGGGAAAAGTATGCTAATTTAATTCCAATTTACTTGTCTCCGACTCCATTTTATCATGACTTCGAATTTAAGTTAGAATGCCGATTGGTTATTAGGTCATTTGTATAACAATTTGACTACACATTTGATTATTCAATTTAACTATTTACTCTTATTGAAATTATTTATTCGGTTCTCAGAGTCGCACAGGGTCCTCGCACCAGCCGTTATAGGGGCCCACGTTCACAAACTCGCCAGTCCGATCATTAACCAGAAGTTATGGCTAAAGCGATTTAACAATGTCGCCCGTGCATGTTATTGTTAAATCGTACCCATGTAGCCCCCTACAGTCACCTATATATCAATTTAGTTAATGCTGAAACAGTAACCAGAGATTATGGCAAGTACCATAAAATAATGCCATATTATCTCAATAGTATTTTATCTAGGCCCCTATAGTAAATGTGACTGCATAACAACTTAATTAAAGTCGAGCAGTTAGTCTTAGTCAGAAATCTAGAATCTCGGCAGATGTGCCCCATGCTCCATACAGTTCGAGATCTAGTATGTACTTTACCCTGGTCGCAGATTTGCGGTAAAAAAGGATACATCATCATAATGCACTAAAACCAATAATTTCAGAGTAAGTCTAAATAAATAAAATGTAACAATATTTAAAATATATCATGCCATTTACATATTCAATCAAAGATAATCAATACATAACACCAAATGCTCTGAAGTAAAAGATGGCATTAGTTATACTTAGACTGTGTATTTAAATGTGGCTACTGTTTTTGTATTTTTGTATTCTGCCACATTAAAAGTATCCTCCCACAGTAAAGCAAGAAACATTGCTGCGATCTGCAAAACACTTGTGGTGAGTCATGGTAGAAAAATGTAAATACAAATTACAGCCGTCAACATACTTGTTCACCGAATTTGAGAACTTTTCTTCCTGGTGTCACAGACCAGGCTTAAGTCTAGTCCTGGACTAAATGCATGTTTGAGCTGTTTTGACTGAAATCAACATACTGTGACATCCTAGCAGGCAATTTTGTGTTTAAAAGACATTTAATAGCCATCCAAACACAGCCCTGAGTTCTAGGCTAAAACAAGGCAAAATTTGGGCTGTCAGTGAAAATTTAACAGGCGTCTAACCACAGCCCAAGAATAGACTAGTCATAGAACAAGGACATGTCAAAGAAATGAATACAAACACCTTGTAATCACTGTTGACTTTACTTATATGATGGAATATCATACAGTTATTTCGGCAAAAACAACATTTAACCAAATTCAAAGATATTTTTGCTAGAAGTGGGTTACTCATAGCTGGACTATATCGGATCTATAGTTAACCGAGACGGTGAAATGACAGCTATTGCTTGCTGGGATATCTTAAAATATTTGTTGTTTTGTCTTAGGATTCACACCAGTAATGTTTTTCTCTAAGGCACGTTTATAAAAGCTACTTAATCTTAGCGCTAATGCATCACCTGTCAAAACGGGCCTATAATTCTTACATAACATAAACGCATCTTCACAGTTTGAAAACTGCTGATGTAGACTATATCATTCTTAAATAGTGGGCCATGATATGTTAAAAAGAGATACAAGAAAAGAAAATCTGCTTTGTGGCCTTTAGCTCCTTTACCTCACACATACCTTAGACACACATTACCTTGAGGCAGTACGTGTCATCCAATGATAATGAGCTTTATAAAAACAAGGTGTTGAGTTCATTCAATACGGATTTAATAGGTTCCATCGTTTGTTTATTGACTTAAAGCGGCAAGGCTCTCGAGCGAGGCCGACCCTACAGCGGCCTCCGAGCAGGAGGCAGCAGCCACTCATCATTCATTAGACATCCTGAAACTATTAGTCAAGACCACGTGGTAAACAATTTTAGCAGAATGTATTCCCAAGGAAATTTCACCTTGAGAAAAAGCAACTCGGTTACCATTAAAGTTTTCCATCTCACCGAGCTATAGCCCATTTCCTTTGAGGAGATATTTGTAAGGGCTCAGACCATCTAAGCTATCTGCATCTCAGTCTTGAATTACTCCCAACCCTTTAAAGAGAACAACGGTGTATTCACATGGATACAGGATACAATGCACAGACTCTTTTGTTGTTTTTCAGCTTGTTTAACATTGTGAAGCGGATGGTTTGAAGACAAAGCCACATCTTAGAGACCATTTAATAAGTTCCAGTTATCCATGTTTCAAAACATGGGGGGAAATGACAGGGTAAAGTCGAGCTACATTTGTTTCTTCGCAAAACAGATATCTTCAAATGTATGGTCTGCGTTAAACATAATATGTAAAGCCATAAATGGAATGTTGCGGGTTTCGTGGAATTCAACGTAACATGATATAGAACTGCATGAAGAAGATAGCAAGCTCAAATAGTCTTTATCTGCGTTCTCCATTTACAACAGAACTTTAAAAATGTACTTTGGCTCTTTGATAAAACAAAACAAAAAAATGCTGTTGAGGCAGAAATGATGAAAACGATCAAGATCTGTGTTAGTTTGTGGCAAAATAGTTTTAAAAATAACATCTGCTGCTCACAGACAGGAAATCTGGCCGTCCTGTGATTACACCAAAAACAACCGTTGTTGTCTTTGAAGAGAAAGAATGTTTATCTTTTATAAATCACATTAAATTCCCTCATGTCCACTTGTGTGTTTGCTTGTACACAGAGAAAATGGGAAGTCATGGAACGATGCTAAATGCTAAAACACTAAGTGGTGCTCTTATCATACAGAAAACTGTATTGCTGTGGGACCCTTAAAAAATCTAGTTTAACCCTTAAATGCATACCTCATGTCTTTAATGACCCAGGACGTCATTCAACCTTAGTATTCCTCAATCAATTCATTATAAACAATAGGCTATAACAACAACAACAAAAATAATACAATGATAAAAGAATGCCTGTTTTCCCATTAATTTTTTGTAAAAAAGAAAATTGTATAGGGTCGCTAATGACCCGTGGTGTGTAACAGTGTAAGTATATTATTTCTGCAACAATAATTGAATCTTTGATGACTGAATAAGTGCAATTCACCTTTATTCCAAGGTGACAATGTCTGATACTTAATGATGAAGTGACGTTTCACTCATAGTTAGCCTACCGCAGGCAGGAAACAAAAGAATAATAAGTATCATCAGCAAAACTTGAAATGGCTCAGCGATTTACTGCCGAGAAAGTATTGAACGCAGTTAATTTTTAGAGTCACTTAATGGGGGTATTCCAGGAAAGTAAGGTTAACTTACGGTCACATAGACCTTGAACACTCGGTTGGGTTGATTAACCCAAACCTAGGTATGCTGGTTCCAAAAATGCATCTGTGAGTGAGTTCAGAAAAACTTAGAGAAAATATGTTTGAGAGCGCAAATATGAGCCAGATGCTGAATGTACTGGGAAATTAGCTCTGATGAGGACAGTGATGATGGTAAAACATCTGCTCAAAATGAACCTTTCCAATCTCCAAAAGGTTACAAAAAAATGCTTTATTTTATTCTTTTGTAATTGTAAATATCAGGAGAGTTTTATATTATCATGACAGGTAGAGACCCATCCGTGATAGATCCGGGGTCGCTAAAGACCCGAATACATAATTGGCGAAACATTCATGCATTTAAGGGTTAAGCCTATGCACGGCCATCAGTGGAAAGTATAAGCAATGTTGGCTTTGCAAACGGGATGATCAGATCCCTTGATGAAGATTCCAGGGCTATCAATGTATTTCAAACTCTTCACCTTGATAATAAACACAACGGACTGCCAGAGACGTAGCCAGGCAGACACCTGCTTATGAAGGAGAAAGGGGTAAGAAGATTTTGAGCAGTGTGAAGTGGAAAATGAATTAAAAGATGATCAGATATCCATATTTTGCCAGCTAAATTGCTACAAAAGAGACCAATAAAGAGGAAAAAGTCTGGAATAGGGGGGGGAGAGAGTCATGATGTCAAAACTCTCATTATTTCCATGATCTCTGGCTGTCTAGCTGGAGGCAACCCACTGACCTCAAACAGACTCCAATATTCTTACAATCCTGTTTTTCAATCATTAAAACAATGTGTTCTTCCAATGGAAGGTTCTTAATATGCTTAACACTACTGCCATTCTTAAGCTGCATGTAATTGAGCTTCAGTTCAGTTCCCGAACAGTCAGACATTTTTTCTTCCTTTGTGTTGGTGGATCCTGATAGCTGCTCTTGGTTATTAGAAAAACAGAACATCTTCAATGAAAAAGGCAAATAAATCACAGTTGCACAAAATAAATCGATATTTAGTTTCAGAATAAACCAACTTACACCATATTTCACCAGCACTGATGGTTTTGTCATTGACACTACCAGTGGAAAACCATATATTCGCATGAGGCCAATGAAACACATATGTGGATATATAACGGGAGAATGGTGAACACATTAACAATCGGCATGGATTCCAGGAGGCAAAATATCCTGGGAATGCTTCAAAGTTTCAGAACACAATGGCTGCCCTCGGAATTGCATTAGGCCCCTGACCGCAAAAAGTCAGCCGGTGCTCCTGAGGGTGACAGTTAATTCATCATGGAAAATCCTAGAGTCAGAAAATCTGGATTCCTTATGAAGCTTTTCTGGTGAATCACTTTAGAGCTGCTGCCTGATTTCATTTATGAATATATGCTACAATGCAAAGCATATAAGCAAACTCTCTTGGCTACTGAATGCCTTCAGTCCTTCACACCTGAGGGTCAATATAGATGAAGCAAAGGGCAACAGTTCTGTTTGGAGAAGGGTAATAAACCTCAGACAGCCCTGTCGCGTCCCATTGCGCCTATCTTGTTACGGCTCCCAGATATGCTGCATTTGGGTTTCCACCAGGCCTCAGGAGGACCCTGGAATTAAAGTTTCCTGGAGCCTCAGTCTACCTCAGTTGAGCAGAACCATTCAGAACACTCAGAGGAAAAAAAAGGGCTCAGGTTTTTCATACTCAATGTCGTTCTGCTGACACGTCCTATATATATATATACATATATATATATACATATATATATATTTTTTTCCTTTTAGTTAAACATCAAATGGTGTGTTGTATTGATTGCCAATCATTATTGGAAGACTGACAGCTGCTGATGCCCACCATATGGTTTGAAATCTCATACCATCAAAACCCAACATTACACAAAAATGTGAATGTGAATTTGGCAGGAACGTCCGTTTGGAAAATGTCTTTGTACTGTGACCTGAGAAGTTGTATGGCCAAAAGACATAGGAAAATTTTTGTATGTGCAGGACATGTTTTGCACTAGTACATTTCTGGAGGGTGTCAAATCAGTGAATATCACGATCAAACAAAAGGAGATCCAAAATAGCTGCTTGTTAGAAGGAAGATGCACGTTACTAATTACATTTCATAGGTCTAAATCCCAAGGTTATTTTGAAAGTGCATAAAGGAAAACTGCACAGGACTTCCAGGTATTTTCAGCTCTTTGAGTCTGTTTGTTTATACATGTCTCTAAGGGGATGTTCTCATTACACTCACTGGTCTTCATCAAACTATTAAAAGAAACGGAGAAAGCAAACCATAAAAGTGCTCTCATGACAACATTGATGATTTATACATTATTATGGGCTGCATTTACATGATCAAAAATACAGTAACAACAGTATTGTGAAATATTATTACAATTTACAATAACTTAAACAAATAAAATGTAATTTATCAGTTGTCATTGTTAACTTATATATATATATATATATATTTTATTTTTTTTATTTTTTTCATTCATTGAAATATAGACATATTAGATGAAAAACCTTCACAAGAATTGGCCTTGGCAACTAACTAAAATAAAGTAAGCTTAAGATGAAATACTAAACCTGAAATCTAAAATAAAAATACATTTTAAATAATTGAATATTATAAAAAACGAACACAAATGACAAAAGCAGAAAACTGAAAACTTTTAAATTAAAAATAAAACTGAAAATATAAATATACACAATTTAAAATATGAATAACTACTATAATAATGCTAAAAAAAATATTATCAATGTTAAAATCCTTTTTTAAAGGTCACACTTTATATTACGTGTCTTAAACTATGTACTTACATCAAATAATAAGTAGCTATGTATTGTGTTGTTGTTATATTGTAAAACACTTTTGCAGAACAAAGACATTTATACAGGTTTGGAATAACTTGAGGGTGAGTAAATGATGACAACATTTTTGGGTGAGCTATCCCTTTAAGAACAGGTTTAATGGAATAGGTAGGTTTAAGGGTGGGTTAAAAGGGAAGGGAAGGGTCAACAGTATAATTATAGATGTAATTACAGAAATGAATTACAGATGTTATTACATGCAGATAATTATAATAATAGAAGTATAATGTAAAAACATTTATGTACATAATAACTGCTTTGTATCAATTAGTTACATAGTAGTTAGATACCTTATAGGCTATAAAGTGGGACCAAACAACGTATCCAAAACTTTTGAAGGGTAGTGTACATGAGAATAAATTGTTGCAACATAAACAACAAGTTTAACTATTTATAACCATTTATAATGAAACCTTCTCATCTGAGCTTTTGAGATGAAGTGACGAAACAGGTGAAGAAAGCTCATTCACATTAGCTGATTAAATTGAATTCACACAAAGAATCTTGGGACACAATGGATACTGTTCAGTATAACAGTTTAAATATAATGGTAACTAATATAAATGAAAATCCTTGATTTTACAACACAAGGCTCAACTGAGATCTGTACTGAATGTTGAATGACACCTCATCTACTATATACACATCAGCATCTGGTTTTAATTTAACAAAATGGCAGCTGATAACTGCACTTTAATTGAATGAAAGAGAAATATGGGGAAGACATGAAATAATAAAACATTCGAATGAGCCACTGAGCTGCACTCCAGTTTGAAAACTATTACCACAAAAAGGCAAGGAAATGAAACATGACAGTCCTTAACTTAGCATCTAGGCTGATGAATGTGTGGAATATGTTGAGTCTTTTGCTTGAAAGCAATATGCTTCATTTACTGTCTTTCATCCTCTCCGGAAGGGATCTCTTGCCCCATGTTATTTTTTTAAGACTTTCAGGTACATTTCCACCCAGGCACCGTGAAGATACGTCATGTGCAGTCAGAGCGAAGTGTAAGCAGCAGACTGCAGATGGGGGTTGTGCCATAGAAAGCAGAATCTGTGAAGGGGAAGAGGAGGATGAGGAAGAGCAGAACACCCATCTGGTAGGAGAACAGGATCACAGGCCTCTGTGGGTGCAGTAAAACTGAGCCAATGGCAGGAAAACCCATTCGGTTGCAAAACGAGTGGCACAACACGGGTCCCACCAGATGACCTGATCATTAAGATATTCAAATCTGAGATGAGACACAAACCAGATGACACTGTATTTATACACGTCACGGATACTCACCTGTTCTTATGAATATCAAGGCAGTGTAAGCTCCAAAAATGGAGGTGTAAGTGAACTGGAAAGCTGAAAGATAACATGATATGAAATCTTAGATGAGAAGGAAAAAAAATGCAAGGCATTTAAATGCACTTACCTGCACAAATTAGAATCTCAAACACAGTGTCTTGTCCAAAGCGAAGCTGTTCAATGATATGATGGAAATGGGCTATGAAAAAAACACAACAAAGTCAGAGCATATCATGGAAAATTTAAACTCCACATTGCCTCTCACACCGTTTTTAATCATAATCACACTGTTCATTTTTTACAGTCTATGGTTCATACGTTGGCCAGAGGAGAACTGGCTCCCTGACTGAGTTTTTTTTCTCCATTTCTGTCACCTGATGATGTTTGGGTTCCTTGCCACTGTCGCCTCTGGCTTGCTTAGTTGGGGACACTTAAAGGCACAATATGTAAGATTTTTGGATTCAAATAACCAAAAACCACTAGAACAGTGTTATATGTTCCGTTGACTTGTGTACTTACATTATCCCAGATGTTTCCAAGAATGTTTAAATCCCGAGAAATAAGCAAATTTAAGACACAGACCGTGTCCGTGCGTCGCCTATCAGTGACGTCATACCTGCCTTACCCTCGATTTCCGGTTTGATTTTGTAGAAACCATGGAAACACCAAAGAAGCTTTAATATATTATCTTTGATTAGACAAGGGAACAATTGTTTAGACATATTTATAGACCGAAAATGAATTATTGTACAGTAATACAGCATTTTCATACAATATGTTCTAAAATGAATTGCATGCCATTTAGCAAAACAAGCCATCCAGCATTTATTAATATGATATTCTAATATCGATCTACGTAACTGCATTGTGTAACAAGTGTCCTATTCCAGCCGCCAAGCGAACGCACAGAGTAGCACACTCAATGTATCTAATATGATAAAACAGAGCTACGTTACCCCATACGCTTGAGCATGCGCTCGTCTCTCAATAGCAATCGCTCCAGCAGCACTCAGCCCTGCTCTGCTTCATACTACAGTAACATTAATAATCTCATCCATGAACAGGTTTTCTGCCCAAGTCCCATCACTATTCCACTGGCTGTGAGGTGAAGACGACAACTCCCAAGATTCCGAGCTGCTTTACAACTGTTTAATTATGTTTGCATCATTGAATAGTTATTTTCCTGCCATTGTTCACTGTAAATTTGCTTTGAAACAATCCGTATTATATAAATATATAAATAAAGGTGACTTGACTTGACTAAACATCTCTGAACACTTATACAATACCTTTTAAAAGTATACACACAACTAGCCTACGTTCACTGCTCATTACCAGAGCTCAACAACGCCATCTGTTGAAAGGACAACATATTTATACATAATCGTCTTGCTGTTTTAACTTACCCACACCGAAGAAGAGCGGACTGATGAAGATGGCAGCAGTGGGACCGATGCATGGCACCAACATGGGAATCATGCACGCTCGAAAAACTAACTCCTCTGCTAATGGAGCCACCACCTGGTTCCTCAGCCATTGAAAATTTCTGACACACTTGCTCCAAGAACGAGAATCTGCACAGTCATGAAGATCACAGTATTACAATGTAATAAAAAGGTAATAGGCAAATAGGCTATTCATGATTCACAATTTTTTTAAATATATATATTCTAAATATTACATATTCTAATATACTGTAGGTATTCTATATAGGTATTCATACTCACTCAAGGCTGTTTTAACGTCATGTAAAAGTCCTCTTGGGCTCTCAATTGCCAACTGGGTCAGAGGTCCGAGAAAAAGCACCTATGTTCAAAATAAATACACAAAATAAACAGAAATCTTTGGGAAAGGTTCCAATGAAGCTGTTTCTGGTTAAAGTGAATAATCGTAGTTAGATAAGGTAAGGTTGTGACCGTCAATAAAAAAAACTATAGAGAAGACAGCAAGAACATACCATAGTAAGTGTCAGCAGCAGAAAAGTGGTAGGCACAAAGCCCTCTAGACGAATGCCCAGCAGGGCCCACAATGTTGGACTTGGCTGTAACAAACATACATCTTGATAAATTAAATAAAAATAATAAATTAACTTACATTTTTATATAAAAAAGTAATAATCTTGACACTTGAGAAAGTACCTGAATACCTGTAAAGTATAATACACATGATGGGTCACTCTGCCATGCAGCTCACACACTCACCCTGACTTTCATGTAATGAGTCCATGCCAGTACAACCAGTGGTGAAACAGCTGACACAAACAAAACACTGATGAAACGCCTTTTTATTGTGTTTGGGTGATCCCTAAAGAATGTACAGAGCATATGGCATCATTGAAACATTTTAAATGCAACTGAACTGCAACAGCTTCATTACTACCTGGGTAATTTGGCACTCCATACATACAAACTCCCAACATACAAACATGCAAGCAGTAAACAACAAATAACAGATATCCAACACTCTCCTTCAAAAGTCTCTGAAAGGTTTTGGACCATGATTTTGACTGATAACATCGTCCGTTATTCCAGAGAAACATGCTGCTGTCTGAAAAGAAGATAATGAGCTTAAGCTGCTTGCAGTTCATGAAGTAGCCTCTGTTGTCAAGATCAAGCAAAGCATATCATGTTTTTTGTTTTGTTTTTTATGTTTATACATGTCTTCTCTTGGTCAAATATAATTTAAACAACTGAATGACTTAAAATGTTTTAATAGTTGAAGTGGATAGTTTTATAACACTTTTATATGCACTTAACCCATGTTTGGGATATGTGGCTCAGACCTGTTAGGCTGTTTAAAGTTTTGAGAGAGTCATCTGAATATTTACTTTAATATAAAATTAAAAAAAACCGTTTGACTCTCTCGAAAGTTTGATAGTACTAGTTTGATTAGATTGTAAAGAAGTTAAACAGATGTTATGGTTGAAGAAAATTGGAGCCTCGGCAAAAAGGAATGTAAATATTAACAATCTTAACATTGACACAAACAATATTTACAGGCAATAAAAGAAGATAAATAGTAAAAGCAAACATCTACAAAATCCCCACAAAATCTACCCGCCAAAATACCCCTGTGAAGCAAGATATGATAAGCGTCTAAAACTGTCTATATCACCAACTTGGGGGTGGTAACTTAATTGAGATTCATTTAAATAGCAGGTCACACATTGTATTTCATTTCGATATTTTTTACAAGCATGCATGTGTTCCTTCTGTGCAGGTTTCAAGGTCGTGTGTGCTAACTCCACCGACTCCTTTGTTGCTTTTTGGTTATCGGACTTTTATTTTGAAGGCCGATCTCGTGCGCTACCATATTGTTGTAGCGTAGCCGCTCTCACGCTGTTCTTCACACACTCTCGGCATGGCTGCGGATAGCACAATGTCTAATGGCCAGGAAACGGCATCGCTTAACGGCGAACCCGAGCTCAAACGCTCCAGAGACAGCGTGGACTCACTGCGGATCCTGCGGGAGCCTCAGAATAAAGTGACCGTTGTGTTGGGAGCTCAGTGGGGAGATGAGGGGAAAGGGAAAGTGGTCGACCTCTTGGCAATGGACGCCGACATTGTATGCAGATGCCAGGTGGGTATCCAACCGTTCAACTCAATCATCATTTTGCGTTTATGAGAGTTTGGGCAAACACATCTGTGCTGTCCGAAGCGTGCGTTTATTACACATAGTTTAGTTGGGGTAAACGCGGAAACAACCGCTTCGCTAGTCCCCTCACTAACATAACAAATCAAGCCAAAGTTTCCTTTATTTTCGTCATCGTCATCGCAACTTGTTCGCGACAGAACAAGTGATGGAACATTTCCTGCGGCTCAGTTTTTATCATATCGCGATACTTGCTCTCATGTTTATATCAATTGTGTGTTATCAGGGAGGAAATAACGCGGGACACACAGTGGTGGTGGACTCGGTCGAGTATGACTTTCACCTGCTCCCTAGTGGCGTCCTCAACAAAAAGGCCACCTCATTTATTGGTATGTTTTGGTTGACCTTCCTATTGAATATACTGCTTTACTGCCCCCTAGTTTTTTTTTTTTTTTACTGAGTTTACGTTTCATCATGTGTTTTAACAACTTAAAAATGGCAGTCATTTCTCATTGTTTTATTCTCGTTTCATTGTTTGGGATCAGATGTTTAGCCTTTGACCTGCTGTTGTGATGGTTGAGATCCTTTCTTGTTCTGTCCCACAGGAAATGGTGTTGTGATACACCTGCCAGGACTTTTTGATGAGGCGGAGAAGAACTCACAGAAAGGCAATGGTAAAATGATCAGTATATGGAGTGAAATACAGAACAATGTTAAACATGAGGTCAATTGTGATATAATTTGCTTAATGTATATACCATATTAGATGCATATATTAGGGCTGGGCAACATAGCTAAAAATGTGTACCTCAGTGTTTTTGCAAATAAAATAAAAAACTAAATCTGAATAGATTGAACCAACACAAAAGGAAAGTCATATTTAAGGTACTACTAAAACATGTGAAAATTGTACAAAAAGTGCAGTCTTCCTTACAAAAAGTTAGTGCTTTAACAAAGAAACAGTAGTAAAGAAGCATCACATGATGCATTACATCGAACAAGGGGCAAGTGTATTAGTTTTCCAGACTTAAGTCACAGATATATCCTCATGTACCATATCAGATATGGGATGGAAATTAACTTTTTTGTCCACCGGCCACTGTGGCTGGTGGATTTCAACATCTACCAGCCACTCAATGTTTTTACCAGCCACTTTCTTGTTTTTAACCTACAATGTGTAACTGCATGTAAAAATTAATACTACAAGCTCTACAACTGTCATTCTAGGCAGTTTTTATCATGCTTTAGTTTTAGTTAGTTATTTGATGCTATAACAATGGGGGGTGTGACTAGGCCTGTCACGATAACTTTGCTGGACGATAAATTTGCCAAGAAATTATTGCGATAAACGATAATATTGTCGTTGAGACTATTTTCATCTAAAATAATGATAATGCAGGTAAACCTTTTCAAAGATCAATAAACTTTTATTTCTAAAGACTATTTAACACTGAAATGGAAAGCATTTTAAATATCCACAATAAATGAACAAATCAAACAAAGCAATGGACTTTCAGTCTGTTAACAAAAAAATGCACTTGAATAAACAGCTGGGAAAACTGCAACGGATTATTGTGTTTTAGGTATAGTGCTGGGAATCTCTGTTATATATATATATATATATATATATATAAGAAAAATATTTTATTAATTCGTTTTATATATATATATAACTAATTAATCCAATTTTTTTCTGTAATTAATCACAATTAATAAGTTTTTAATGTTTTGATATTGTAATAATTTCAGTTACTCTCCAAATTAATGTAGAAACAATTTAATGACAGCATATTTTAAATATGTGTTGTAGTCAATATGTTGTTTTTATGAATGAAGGCCAGTATCACTGATGTCTCAATGACACATTAATGACGTTACATTACAGTATAACTGAAAGCTACCAATTCCAACATTTTATTAGGCTTTAAAAAAAACAACAACTTTTAATTTAAGTGAACTTAAAACTATATTTACATAACCCCATTATAATAAATATTATTTTACCTTATCATGTTAGACATAGACAGAAATATAATAGTTATCAAACACCTTTCTTAACTGCATAAATAATAAATTAAATGTAGATGAATCATCATTTAAAGCTACAATTTTCTCTGTTCCCGTTGTTCTTTGATGAACATTAATGACATCATCAGTGCTCCTGTCACTTTAAGAACAGCCGCTGCCGAACATGACGGGGATCTCATTTCCTCACAACTCTTTAAGTTTATTTAAGATGTTATTTAACTCATTTAAGACTCATAATATGAGAATACTCAAAATGATCTCTGTTGTTGTTATTGTTTGTTAATAAGCAAAAGAGAACTCTATGTGAGCAGGAGACGTGTGTTGTAGTGTTAGTAGAGTATTAGCAGACTGGAAGGCTTATGGTTGGAGTAAGTTGGCATGTAGTTGCACAGTTACCTATAGTCAGTAGAGTGTCTGTTAGGGATCAACATTATAAAGAGTTAGCAGATATTAAGCAGACAGTCTAGGCTTCTCTAATGAGAGTTAGAAGACATGTAGATGCTAAGTGACTTATAGTCAACATAATGTTCAAAATGGACCATCAGAATAAAGTGTTACCATTTTTTTTTTTTTTTTCTTATTTGATGAGTCATTGTGATTTATGAATGATAGATGACGGCTGCGCTTGTGATAGGGCGCATAACTGAGTGATGGTGAGACGAGCAGAGCTCCTCCTCGCGCGCACTTTCTGTCTTCAATAAGCACCACTGTCTTAGCTCTTTCTCAAATTCCCATATTAATCAAAATCAAAAGCCGAAAGACCGAATCCATGTTGCACGTGGCGCATTCGGACAACTTTTTTCTTGAATTACCGCTGCATGTGAATTGCGCTCAAAAAACGTTGACTCTTATCTGAGCGGCTGACTTTATCCATATTTTCAATAAACGGAAAAAAATCCTGTCCAGTTATGAAGTGTTTTCTGTGTTGTCAAATCTTCCGCGATGTTCTAACGGACCGGATTCGCACACGGTGCGTCTGCTAATGTCCGATTCGTGACCCAATGACTCCTTTCAACCAAATCATTTTAACAGAAGGACCGGACGATGCACTCCACGTGCCGAGTTCTTTTGCTTTCCGTCAACATCACGGTATCAACGTTTAAAAAATAGGTTTTTTTTAAACATTTGTGAATAGATTCAGAATTGTCCATTTCCACATTGCGATGCATCTAAGAATTGATCGACACCGTACTTTCGGTGAAACAGTATGCTATTTTTATTTAACTGCCACAGTGGCCGGTAGGTGACGCGAGTTTACCCGCTACAACACAAAAACACCCGCATTTGGCTGGTGGCGGGTGCTAATTTCCATCCCTGCCTCACTATGGTTGTCACTGTCAAAATATTGCATTCTTGGATTTTAATCCCGCTTTTAAAGGAACGCGCCACTATTTTTGAAAATAGGTAAATATTCCAACTCCCGCTACAGTTGAGTTTTACTGTTTTCAAATCCATTTAGCTAGTCTCCAGGTATGGCACTAGTACTTTTAGCATAGCTTAGCATAGATAATTGAATCTGATTAGACCTTTAGCATCTTGCTCAAAAAATGACCAAAGAGTTTTGATATGTTTCCCATTTAAAACTTGACTCTTCTGTGGTTACATTGTGTACTAAGTCAGGCGGAAAATGAATAGTTGTGATTTTCTAGGCTGATTGTGGCTAGGAACTATACTTTAATTCCTGTGTAATATTTTAGGAACTTTACTGCCATACCATTGGGTGCAGTGGCGTAATGATATTATGCAGCGCCTGAAAATAGGTTAACTTCCGTCAACATAACCAACATGGTGTGTCCCTTTAAATAAGGTTGTCAATCCAAAAACTGCAATGCGTAGCTATTAGCATTTAAAATTTATATCTGTTTTTTTTTTTTTTTTTTTATAAATATGTATAAGCTTGGTTAGATTAGGTATTTATGGTGGTTTTTCCATGAACGAGTTTTATCCCTTTTTTGGCTTTGCTTAATTTAGGACTTCAAGGATGGGAGGAACGACTGAAGATATCTGACCGGGCACATATTGGTATGGTTCTGTTTTGACTTCGAGGCCTTGAGTAATTTTAATGTAATCCAGATGACATTGACTATGAACAGCTTTTGTCCCGGACAAATAAAAATACCAGGAAACTTATATTGATGACATTAAAATTAGCTGTTCTCTTTTTTTTGGGTAGTGTTCAACTTCCATCAGGCTGTTGATGGGATACAGGAGCAGCTGAGACAGCAGCAGGCAGGGAAGAAGTGGGTTTTTTTTTTTTTGCATTTATACCAGCTCACATTTGTATATGCATTTGTACCAGGTTGATATTGAGTTCATCCTCCTTTGTTTTACAGTTTGGGCACCACTAAGAAGGGCATTGGACCTGCATATTCCTCCAAAGCAGCACGTAATGGATTGAGAGTGTGTGATCTGGTCTCTGACTTCTCAGTGTTTGAGGAAAAGTGAGTATAATGATTAGACCCAGCCTGATCTGCCAGCGATTTGATTTTGCCCTGCAGCTCAGGCTGAAAACCTGTAAATTAATTTTATTCCGCTGCTGTTATACATTTGCGGGAACCAATCACAGACTGGCTTATCCACCTGGTGCGCTATCGGCTGGTTTAACACTGATGGATAGAGAAGCAATTGATGAATGCCTGTTGATCACGCCTCTTGTGGTCTGATTGGTTGAAGGACTATCCAATTGCGTAGAGTCACTTGAACTATGCCCGTTGATCACACCTCTTGTGCAGTAGAAAATACAGAGCAAACTCCAAAAGATTGAGCTTGGTCTGGTGATAGCCAGAAAATATAACGATAGGTTTCTATCCGAAAACTGTACATGATTACATAGAATGCTGTGTGTTGTTCTGAATATTCATATCTGCCTTTGTTAGACTTTCATTCTCTGTGAAAGTCAGGACTGCACGAAGACAGATAAATATATATAAAAATATCTCTCCACAGGTTTCGGGTGTTGGCTGGTCATTTTCAGACCACATATCCTAACCTTAATATTGATATTGATGCTGAGCTGGAGCAACTGAAGGTGATTAGCATCTTGGCATCTTTCAGTAAGATGTGTTAAACTTCTAAATCATGAACCTGCCCAGTAATATTATTTTCCATTTCACCCACAGGGTTATGCTGAGAGGTTACGGCCTCTAGTAACTGATGGGGTTTATTTCATGCACAAAGCCCTTACTGGACCAAGCAAGAAGATTCTGGTGGAAGGAGCTAACGCTGCCTTACTGGATATTGATTTCGGTATAAATGGCAATAAATGGGAAGATCCACTGGTGTGCTTTAAAATGTTTTGTGCTTGAGAACAGTGGAATTTGTATTTGACACTGTGAATGTTACAGATGTCTCCTTAACATAGGATGTTTCCATCTCTCTCAGGAACCTACCCCTTTGTGACCTCATCAAACTGCACTGTCGGAGGCGTTTGCACAGGCCTTGGAGTCCCTCCGTCTCATGTTGGCCGTGTGTATGGAGTGGTGAAGGCCTACACCACCAGGGTGGGAGTGGGAGCATTCCCTACTGAGCAAGATAATGTGAGTCTGTGTCAAGTGTGTTTTGAAGAGTAGTCAGGAGGTAAAACTTGTGACATTTCTTTACATGTATTGTACTTCAATTGTATATATTCTCTTATTTTCTAGGAAAATGGTGATCTGCTGCAGAGTAGAGGGAGGGAATTTGGCGTCACAACAGGCAGGCGGCGTCGCTGCGGATGGCTGGACCTGGTTTTGGTTCGCTATGCACACATGGTTAATGGTTTTTCAGCGTGAGTTATGTTTAGATGTTCAGTAAATTATATTTACTACCATTCTAAAGTTTGGGCTCAGTAAGATTTTTTTGTATATTATATTATAAAAGTCTCTTCTGCTCACCAAGGCTCAATTTATTTGATCAAAAATACATTAAAAATGATAAAATGTAATTTATTCCTGTGATGATGACAGCTGAATTTTTATCATCATTACTCCAGTCTTCAGTGTCACATGATCCTTTAGAAGTCATTCTGATATGCTGATTTGATGCTGAAGAAACATTTCTTATTAACAATGTTGAAGACAGTTGTGGTAGTTAATATTTTTAATGGAAACTGTGATCCTTTTCACCCAGGATTCTTTGAATTGAAAGGTCAAAAGAACATTTCAACTTCTGTAGCATTAAAACATTTTATACTGGTACTTTTGATCAATTGAACACATCCTTGCTGAAGAAATGTATTATAAAAAAAATGTTTTAAGTTGTAGCTATTGCACCAGTTGAACTCAAGATTTGTTCAGTTTAATTAAACTATACTTTTTCTTCTGTTTCTCTCAGCATTGCTCTGACCAAGTTGGACATTCTTGACACTTTGCCAGAAATAAAGATTGGCATCGCCTACTCGGTTGATGAAAAGCCTCTTCCCAGTTTTCCTGGTAAGTAACCTATTTTGTTAACACATTTTCAGATTTGTCATGCATTACAATATTACCATACTATTTATCTTTTACCTGGCATAGACCTTTTCTGATAACCCCTGCATTATCATATATTTCAGCAAACATGGACGTCCTCACAAAGGTTCAAGTGACTTATGAGACGTTTCCTGGCTGGTGTTGTAGCACCGAGGGAGTGCGCAGTTTTGATGAGCTGCCCTCAAAGGCACAAGCTTACATTCACTTTATTGAGAATTTCCTGCAGGTGCCAGGTAAGAATACACATACTATATCTTTTATTAATTTAGAATGTTTCAGATACTTGCATATGCAGTAACATTAAATATATCTACTGGCATGCTTAGAAATGACAATGATAATTTTGATTTTTTTCACTTTTTAGTGAAGTGGGTGGGAGTTGGCAAGTCAAGAGAGAGCATGATAAAGCTGTTCTGATGAGGGGAACAGGAAAGACTGAACTTCATTTAATGGTCTGCCAGGACATCCATTATCATGACCATTGGAGGACCAGAACCTTCTTTTATGCATTAGCGCTGAGATTAAGACTAACTATGGGTTTAGAATCCATTGAATGTCCCACTCAAAGTGAACACCAGCATTGTGTATAGAGGTCAGGTCTGAGCACCAGACCTGCTTCCTGCATTTGTACCTATTTGTTCCAAAGCGCATCCCAGAGCTGCTCAGAACATACCTCTGTCAATCAATAGTAGTTAGCTTAAGTCTGTCAGAACGCTGATGAAATTGCAGAGCTTCAGACTGAAGGTTGATGTAATTTTATTGTATCTCTTAAAATCAAACTTTGCACTCTGAGCATTTACCATATTCATTGCTATTTGGTGGATAAAACCAAACTGATTTTTAAGATTGTCATGTACTGTTTATTTTTTTATGTAATCAAGTTTGAGAGGGTCAGAGCTAAATCTTGTCTTTTTAATTCCATGTTTGTGTATACTCTTAACCGGTTCGATGTGGTTTGAAATACCAAAAGGGACCTTCACACACAAGTCTGTGATATTGAAAGAAATAAAGGCATTGACCTTCTGTCAGTGATTAGTGCACTCAGACACAGCTTTTGAATCTGAACAACAGTGACATGCACAGATGTACATTGCATTCCACCTAGTGCACAAACTCATTTGCTGCTGTTTTTTGATTAATAAAGTGCGAAACTAAATTTGGTTTTAATTGATGCTTTTTTTATTATTGACTTATCACACAAAAACACTATATATATATGCTTGTGTTAAGTTATATTTTTGTTTTATTTTACTGGCAATTTACAGTATTTCACTTTTAAGAATCATTCAGGCCAGAAATCATGTTTTGGTTTAAACAAAAACAGTCCCACAACTAATTTGAAAATGAATTTAGTTATGAGTTCAAAGATAAAAGTGAAACTAAAATTCTCGGAATTTATTTGTAATATCCGTTATGAGTAGCCCTATATGGTGAGTAACCGTTCCATTGTATGAACGGTAAATGAATTATCATCAGACGATCATTTTTTTTCTTTTGTGAGGCTTCGGATATTCAAGTAAAAAATGCGAGTTTTTCTGTGTGTGCTCTATCTCATCCTGTACCATCAGTCATCTGCGATGGACGGTCAGGTAAAACAATTTTGGCCTTTAAAACTAAATACGCAAAAATGTACTACAGGGACGTGTTTATGTATTCCATTTCATTTATGCTTTTACATCGTGACTAAATTATGATTTGATAAAAGTGGGGTTTTTTTGTTGTGTGTGTGTGTTTGTCTTAGTTTAGCTTTCACTCCGTCACTTAAGTGGCAGGGCTATATCAATACATGTAGTTTTTAAAATTCACGAATTATGATGAGTTCTTTAAAGTCCCTATGAGAGAGACTTGCTTTCTCCAGTTATCCTGAACTGGGGATGACGGTAATCACTTAGGCAACTCCCATCTCCAGCATCCTACGCCAATCACCAAAACAGTTGGAGTACGTGCTTACTGTCGTCCTATCAATTCAGTGTAATTACAGCAGGACAGGTAATTTGTAGCACAACTTTCCAGTCAGTTTTTTGTTGACAGTAGGCTACACCCTTAAGAAAGAACATGGTTAGTCTATACTTTGTTTTAAAGTGTCCTTTTCACAGTGTAACTATACATTTTAGTACTGAGTAATATTAATTCACATGTAAATACTATTGGGTTTAGTGCTAGTTGTAATTTATAACTATGCATAATTGACTGCTATTACTGCATAACTACTGCATTGCATAACGTAACAAGGACACTAAAATAAAGTGTTTCCGAGCAACACATGTATATATGTTCGAATTATGCTGAAACCTAGTGAATCATCTATTGGTGTTTATGAAAATTAATAACATTAGTAACAATGAACAATACATTTATTACAGTGGGCCTAATTATTAATCTTTGTTAATGTTAGTTAATTTGTTCATGTTAGTTCACAGTGTATTAATTAATGTTAACAAATACAACTTTTAATTTTAATAATGTATTAGTAAATGTTGAAATTAACTAAGATTAATTAATGCTGTAGAAGTGTTGTTTGTAAGCTCATGTTAAAGGGATAGTTCACCCAAAAAAAAAATGTTTCTGTCCAGCTGACGTTTCAGGTCCAATTTACTTACCCTCAAGTTGTTCCAAACCTGTATGAGTTTCTTATAGGGAACACTATAAGGAAGATTTCAGTTGGGCGCATTGACTTCCATAGTATTACAATGGAAGTAAATGGGGTCCATCAAGTGTTTGGTTACCAACATTCTTCAAAATCTTCTTTTGTGTTAAGCAGAAGAAAGAAAATTCATACAAGTTTGGAACAACTAAGTGTGTGAACTATCCCTTTAAATAAAGTAGGCCTAGTTAACTAATGAAACATATGGTAAAGTGTTATCATCAGTAACCACTAATAAATAAATCACTTAAGTAACCAAAATGTTGTACCCACAGCATCCTCACAACCAAATCAGTCATAACTCTACTGAAGGTATATCTCTCTCTCTCTCTCTCTCTCTCTCTCTCTCTCTCTCTCTCTCTCTCTCTCTCTCTCTCTCTCTCTCTCTCTCTCTCTCTCTCTCTCTCTCTCTCTCTCTCTCTCTCTCTCTCTCTCTCAAGTTGGATACTGAACTTGTTTTCATATTGAACAGTTTTCTATAAACCTACACCAAACAGATGTCATTGTGTTCTCCATTCATTCATTTACTTTTAGCATGGAAGCACGTCAGCAGCACCTGTAAGCCATGAGAAACTTTAGTTCAAGTTGAGCATGAATTCCCTGAGATGATGCACAAAGTTGTCGCGCCCTCATGTGTGTCTGTGCAGCGCTGCGGAGGCTGCTGCACGGATGAGGCTGTGGTGTGTGTGTGTCAGCGTAACCGAACACACCACCATAATGCAGGTACGAACAGAAACACACTATGGGAATGTAACTGATTCAGTTCATCACATGACATTCCTCCTCTCCTTTTTTTCAACAAAATTACAGTTAAAGCCAAGAACGTGCAAGGTGAAATGATTATTGAGCTGCCTTTTGTTGAACACAGTCAGTGTCAATGCAGGTAATGCACAAGTTCATGATTTAACGTCACAATCTATTATTGCCATTTTTTGCTGAATTTAAACACTTATAAAACTATACATTTCCTCTATTAAACATTAACTTTGCAAAATAAATAAAAAAATGTGGCCAGGTTAACTTCTCATGGTGTTTAAATAAAATTAATACTTGTTTTCTTCTTAACAGCTCATATGACATTATGAATTTGTAATCTGAATAATTTTATCCAATATGTTTAAGATTATGTAAAAACATTGTTTTGCTCGTTTTTTTTCCATCTAAGAATAAAAGCTAAGGAAAATATGCACTGTTCACTTATTTCCCTCTTTCAATTACTTTCAAAAACGTAGTTTTATGCCAATTCAAAATGGAGTCACACATTGACGTGAAAACGTGAATGACAAATATGACAGAATGTCGAACAGGGTAGCTACATTCTTTGATTGCTTTCACTCAATGATGTGTTATAGCTTCATAATTTGTCTTTTAATTTTTTAACAATAGACTGATGTCAGTTTCCATCTGCACAACTTTAACCCACCACATCTGCTGAGATTCAAACATACGGTAGTATCACAGCGCCACCTTGTGTTGAACATAATAAGGAAGAATCTCTTCTAAAGAATACGTGGCAGTGACGTCAATAGCTTTGTGTTAAGACCCGGATGTTATGCACAGCCTGTACAGTTCAACCATCAGAGAGGCAGAGTGGTGAGAAATGAATCCTTATATATTTCAGCTCACATGTTGTCATTTCCCCCTCAGTACCTCAGTACTCACATACATTACAGCGCTGCTCACTTATTCAGATGCGTGTGACGGTTATAGTTTGACTGATGAAGGCATCTATAATCACATTCTGCTACATACTTAGCTTAGCAGCTAGCTAGATTTGGTTGTCAGTAAGAGTATGACAGTTAATGCAAAATAATGAGATACGCAGGTGACATACTGTCACACTACCGTAGTCTTATATGTCGTTTTTAACGGTGACATTACGCAGATGATACAGGACATTCACAACAGAATAGCAGCAGTAGTCATTGCATAGACATTATAAAGGTGAACAGCTGTTTTCAAGAGAGCAATTAAATGAATAAAAATTCACAGTTAAAACATTTATAATGTCAAATAAATGATTGTCTTATTCAAATAATCTTGAAAAAAAAATGGATCATGGTTTCCACAAATATGATAATTTAATATGTTCAAATCAGAACATTATATCAGACACATTCGCAGTGATGTATAGAATGTTGTCTAGGTCTACCACTGATGCATAATTTAAATGATTAAAAAAAATTTGCCAGAAGAATAAAAGTGAAACCAGAGGTTGTTTTTGCTTTTAATACACTTTTACTTTGATTGATTTCTCTTTGCCCCTCTTAAGGTGATGAGTTGGTGCATCAATGAACGCACGTCGCCGTCACGGTCCTAGAGGCAGCCAGGATGGGGTGTACACTGGGCCTGCTCAGACGCAGTCCCAGCTGGTCCAGCAGCTGGAAACCCCCCTGGCTGTCCCAGCACCCATCGCCCCCCTCGTTGACACACTCAGCATGTCCTGCCGAGACCGTACCAGCGAGTTTCATTCTGTGTGCAAGTCCCTTCAGGGGAGACAGGTGCAATAACTATTGATTCATACTGTCTGGTACCCTGCGAGTGGTTGATATAGTCTCCTTTTAGTGGAGTTTGTGTTCATACCGGAGGTAGCATGAGTTGAAAAATACCAAAGAATTGTTGATGTTCTCTTCTAGAATGGAGTGCAGCCTGTCAGAGCTGTCAACAGCGCAGTCAGACAGCGGAGTGAATTCACGCTCTTTGCTAAGTGAGTAAAACAAATTCATAATCAGTCATGGACAGTTCAAGAGGACAGCATGTGAATGTTGGATTTACCTGGTTTTCTGAATGGACTGGTCATAAAATGTATTTTGATATTCAAATAAATAATAGCAATGCAAATGCACAGTCTGCTTAAATAAATAACACACATGATTTAAAGTTTAATTTATGATTCATGAGTATAATTTTTTTACAAATATCATTAATTATTTTTGAATATTATTACATTTTTAAGATGACAGTGTGTGTGTATATATATATATATATATACACATATATATACATATATATGTGTGTATGGATGTATGTATACATTAATATATACACTACTGTTCAAAACTTTGAGGTTAGTGAGATTTTAAAGAGTACACCATACACACAATTTCTGCCAATCTCATGTTAATCTTGAGTACTTTTAGAGTAGTATTGCATCCTTCATATTGCCGAAGATTCTTTAGTTTTATCATATTTATTAAAGGCAGATACGCTGTACCGATTATTTCCGAAAACAGCCAAGTTCATGGCAGCGTACAGCTAAAGAGTCACAAGCACACACAATACATGGCATTATCCCTGGATAACTTTCAATTCATTATACGTTCGTTTTGTTTACATTATATGCACTTATGCACCGATTGCCAACAAAATACAGACCTTTGATGCAGTTTTACTCATCGCCTGCGGTTTCGACTCGTGACCGGAAACAAACAAACACACTTTCAGAACTCTGGAAAAACAAACTGCATCCACTGTTTCCTTAACGCTGGGTTATTTGGAAAGCTGAACATGGTTATCTTTCCCCCACAACCAGAAACACACTTCTTTAGTGACGTTGTTGATTTCGTGGTCTAAACACAAAATGACAACGCTGCCGACGGCTTCCGTAACCCGAGCGAAGCTTGTTTTTGGGCGTGCTCTTGCTCTCGCTCTGGTTGATGTGCACACACACTCATCTGGGAGTAATGCCCATACAAGGAATTCCGCCCTTTATGACGTCATACCAAAACTTGTTCAAATCCTGAAGGAGTGTATTTGTTAACTTGTTTTTTGTTTTGTTTTTTGGCCTTGTTTAGCATGAGAATCCAACATTTTAACAGTGTTAAAAAGTCAGAATGCATGAAATAGTATTAGACCCAGTAAATATATTATTAATGCTACAAATTTCTATTTGAAATACATTCTGTTTATTTAAACTTTATATTTGTCAGAATCCCCCCCACCCAATAATAAAAAATGTTTCATGTTTCTTGAGCACCAAATTGACATATTAAAATTATTTTTGTATGATCATGTGACACTGAAGACTAATAATAGTAAAAGATTAATCTGGCAGTCTGACAGTCTGGACTTTATTCAAAATATTGTAAGTCTGAGATTCATTTTAAAAGTGCAGTCAGTGTGTACATTTTACTGGCGTATAACGATCACCCGTCCTTTTCGAAGCACATAGAGAAGCTAAGGACAAAAATGTTGTCATCGGAGAGAGCAGAGATTGACTAGAGCTCTGTAGAGAAGTATGTCCGTTTAGATCAATATCATGTAATTGACCAAAAAGTCAAACTCAAAACTTGTGAATGATTTTTTCTAGGGCAGAGCGACTGATTGGATGTCGGGTTAGATGACTTCTGACAGCTTTTGGAGCTTTACATACTTCAGTCTGTTGTTTGTTCATTGTTGTTGAAGATCAGATCAAATTTTATGACCAATTTCCTGGAAAATCCAGAGTGTTCACAGACTTTTTCCAGCAACTGTATTTAGTATTGGCACCGAGACGCTGCATTTGACCTATAATTTATTCAGACCTACTTAAGCTTTAATGGTCTGCATTATTTCACCGACTTGGCCTTATGACAGATATTGACCACATCTTATTAACAGGCGAATTGGAAGAGACCTCAGCAACACTTTTGCCAAGTTGGAGAAGCTTACAATTCGTAAGTATCTTGTATCCCTTGCCATCTCACACATGAACACTGTGGACTGTGTTCGACGTGTAACTCAATCTGTTTACACCTGCAGTTGCCAAAAGAAAGTCCCTTTTTGATGACAAAGCAACTGAAATTGATGAACTCACTTATATCGTGAAACAGGTTAGGGTGATTCTTCCACTTCGCCAAGAACACATTGTTCTGTCGGTCCATTTCATGCCGTAATCTGATTCCTAACTGTTTGTGTTCATTCAGGACATCAACAGTCTGAATAAGCAGATAGCTGGCCTGCAGGAACTCGTTCAATCACGGAGTGGACAGAATGGCAGACATCTTCAGACACATTCCAACACCATTGTAGTCTCATTACAGGTATTAACCTCTGGCCTCAGCGCTCAATCACAAAATAAAGATGTCTAGTGGACTTTCACCTGGAATGAAACACTGTTTTCTATTTTTAGTCCAAACTGGCATCGATGTCAAGTGACTTCAAGTCAGTCTTGGAGGTCAGAACAGAGGTAATTGATTTACTTGTTTGCTGTGGGAGGCTGCATGCTAAATTTTGGATCGTTTTTATGATATTATGGGTGTTTTTTCTTTCTTTTTAAGAACTTGAAGCAGCAGAGAAGTAGACAAGAGCAGTTTTCTCAGACTCCTGCCTCATCATCCTCTTTCCATGCCAACGGCTTCAGTAAGAGCATTTCCTCTCCGTTAAAAGTCCGCCTTTATACATTCATGTAGTCATTCTTCCTTTTTACTTCTCTTTTAACAGACAATTCAGTTCTTATGCAGGACGACTCCAAGAAGACAGATATATCTATAGATATGGACCTCAACTCCAGTCAGCAGATGCAGTTAATCAATGAACGGGTATTGTTTGTTCATCAAGTGTGTTGTAACAGTAGAGCTGCATGTTAACTTATTCAAATGTATTGAATCACTGTTGATGTGTCTGTTAAGGATTCATACATTCAGAACCGTGCAGACACTATGCAGAATATAGAGTCCACCATTGTGGAGCTCGGCTCCATATTTCAGCAGCTGGCTCACATGGTGAAAGAACAGGAAGAGACCGTACAGAGGTGAGGAAAATAATGTTTGTCTAGATTGTTTGTTAATAGATTCTTCATCATAAGGAGCTATTCTAGGTCCGTTTAGATCAAGCGGCAACCTCCTGCGGTCTCTCTTGAATTCAATACGGTAGTGACTTAAACTACAGTTCATCGACTGGCTCCAGAAGGGAGCAGAATCTCATTGTTAAAATGTTAAAATGCAGCAGATAAAACATGTTTACAGCCAGGTACAAATTCTATTTTTGTTCTTATCGGCTAATATTGCCCTTCATGACAACTGTAAGGGGGGTGATTTTTTTTTTATAACTCGTTCGTTTACATTATATAAAGCCTTAAAGTTCTGCATAATTAAGGGCGTGGCCACTTTGAGTGACAGGTGGGTAGCCATTTCTCTGCTGTCTGTTAGTCATCGCATCACCTCAGCTCCGCCCACGTTCCGCCTATTTGCCCATTTTTTGTTATCCGGGAGTGAGATGCCAAGATGGCAACGGCCAGCTCGACCCTACTAGATAGATATTTAAAAAAATCTCAAACTAACAAAAATGACAAAAGTGCAAAACATTACGTAAAACATTATGAAAACTGAAAATATAAAAATAAAAGATAATTCAAAATATGAATAAATACTATTACAGGAAAAAATAAATAATAATAAAATAACTCTGACCTGTATCCATAAATATAGGTCGGATTCAAGCACAAGCCTTTTTCTATTCCACAGTTTCAGTGTCTAATCAATAAGCAAGTGTGTTTTCTTCCATTTGTGGCCAGGTCACCATAATGAAAAGCTCTCTGCCATTGCCACAGTAACAGTTAGCCTGCAGTTCATTCTCAATTGACGTAGTGGTTCGAATATGTCAACATCCTCATTCCAGTTATAAACATACACTACCAACCTTTTATTCAACAAGGATATATTAAAGCGGAGGTCTTCACCCCTGCTCCTGGAGACTTAATCTGATTAGGTTATACATTTGAATTTACATTGTGAGCGTTAAAAAGGTATGTTATATTGGTATTCCGAATGAAACTTTGACATGCTACATCCGCCACGTTGTTATGGTCATGTTCATAAAATCCCTCCCGTGGCCTCATGAGATAGCATTCGATGAACACTGTACTTACTCCACAATCTCGGGGGAAGTAGTAGGTCATCCTGGGACTTTTTGCCTACTGTTTTTCGAACACTGTGTATTCAGACATACTACTCTTTTGGGGTTCTGTTTTTCGCATACTATGTAGTAGGCAAGGCAAGTTTATTTATATAGCACATTTCATACACAATGGCAATTCAAAGTGCTTTACATAGAAAATGAAATTAAAATAGTTATAAGAAATAAGAATACCTCGTGTAAGAATTAAAAATAAAAACAGGATAATTAAAACAGTTGTAAAGATAATTTTTAAAATAAGAAGAAATAGAAAAATAGAAATATACAGTTGTAAAGATAATTAAAAAGAATAAAATTACTACAGTATATATAGATAATAAATAAAATAAAAAAATAAGCATAGATAAGATAAGGTGCAATCAGTCGGACGTACAGTGGCACAGTGCTCATTCAGTAAATGCACAGCTGAACAGATCTGATCTCTTCTAGAAGCTGGTTCCAGCTTCGGCTGGCATAATAGCTGAACGCAGACTCTCCTTGCTTTGAGTGAACTCTTGGTATTTCTAACTGACTTGATCCTGATGATCTGAGTGATCTGTTAGGTTTGTATTTAATCAGCATATCTGCAATGTATTGAGGTCCTAGGTCATTGAGTGATTTATAAACAAGTAATAATACTTTAAAGTCGATTCTAAATGCAACTGTAAGCCAGTGTAAAGACCTGAGGACTGGTGTGATATGGTCATATTTTCTGGTTCTGCTCAGAATCCTGGCCGCAGTGTTCTGTATGAGCTGCAGCTGTCTAATGGTCTTTTTGGGAAGGCCGGTGAGGAGACCATTACAAGAGTCCACCCTGCTGGTGATGAAAGCGTGAACGAGTTTCTCTAAGTCTTGCCTGGAAACAAAGCATCTGATTCTTGCAATATTTTTCAGATGATAGTAAGCTGATTTAGTTATTGCTTTGACATGACTATTGAAACTCAGGTCTGACTCCAAAATCACACCAAGATTCCTGACTTGATTTTTTTTTTTATTAGACCTTTAGCCTCAAGATATGCGTTCACCTTGAGAATTTCATCTTTGTTTCCAAATGTAATGATTTCCGTTTTGTTTTTGTTTAACTGAAGACAGTTTTGGCTCATCCAACTGTTAACTTCATCAATGAATTTGCACAGGGAGTCAATGGAGCTATAGTCATTAGGTGATAGTGATAAGTAGATCTGGGTGTCGTCAGCATATGTGGTAAGCCATTTGGTTCTCTCTCATTATTTGGCTCAGTGGCAGCATATACAGGTTGAATAGGAGTGGTGCAAGAATTGACCCTTGTGGGACTCCACAAGTCATGGATGTCCAGTCATACTATTTAGTAGGGGAGTATTTGATTTCAGACACAGCTACTGTCCTGCAAAGTTTTTTCCAACCTGGAGATGAACTCTACAGGACAGTGGGGCTGCATCCGAAAGCTAAAAAATGCTACCTTTGGAGGATGCACCGCAAGGTAGGAAGGCATCAAGGCACGTCCAAATCCAGTGTTAGCTTCACTCCCGGTCTCCTGAGATACCTTCATCTGATCGATTTTTGATCATAGCAGGATATATGTATCATTCGCTGCCTTTGATATCCCACAATCCTGAGCGTTCCATTCTGCGACAGCTAAAAAATAATGACGGCTTAAACAGTTGCGGTTGGTGATCACGTATTTGACCAACGTTTTCCACTTTTGATGTCTTTGCTTGTGAGAAATGACTATAGAAGTAATTACATATTTGCTTAGTTTTCACCAAATCTCGCTCTATTTTGATCATTAAACCGTTAGGCTGCCTCAGAAGTCTGTCCGTTTTGTGATTTTCCTTTGTTTGAAAGGGCAGTGAGGTAACGAGCTGCCTAAGCTTTCAGACGTTTCAATTGTCTCCAGGATCAAAATTGACTGAGAGATTTATAATGTTTCAAAATATTTCTATTTGATCAAATAAATGCAGCCTTGGTGAGCATTATGAGACATAAGATTAAAAAAATCCTAACGACCTTGATCCTTTGAACAGTAGTGTATTTACGCTGTATGAACAAATAATGATTCTTTCCATTGAACTTCTCTTCCCTGACAGAATTGATGCTAATTTAGACGACAGTCAGCTGAATGTGGACCTAGCGCACAGAGAGATACTCAAATATTTCCAGTCTGTGTCCAGCAACCGCTGGCTGCTCATCAAGATGTTCCTAATCCTCGTCATCTTTTTCATCGTCTTTGTGGTTTTCATGACCTGATGTCCACTCTTAAGAGGGGGCACATTTGAGGAATCAGTGGATTTTCAGTATTTGAAAAAAGAATGGAAGGAGCTATTGTCTCTCTTTCTGTCTTTTCTCTGCTCAATGGCTAATGACCTCTCTATTTAGTGATCTTTTTCCCAAAACTGGTGAATTTGTAAGACTTATGCAGAGCAGTTGTCAGTTTGTAGTCCATTTAAAATAGTTGATTAATATCTAATTTATGCCTATGTTTGTCCATTTAAATTTCAACCTAATTACGTTTGGTATCTGTAGAGGAAACCCTTTGGAAATGATTTCCCATATTTTAGTTTTATAAATCACATAGTTACAGAAAGATGAGTATCCTTGAGTAAAGCCAGCAATCATGACATGGATAATGAACCACTGTTTTAACATTCTGGATCACTGAATCAATGTGATTGGCATTAATCATGGTATACACCTTTAGACATCACTTCTTCTAAGACCTTGTTATGCATTTGCATTTTTTCTCTCTTTCGTCTAAATATACTTTTAGAGAGGACTTTATGCGGGGGTTTGTAACAGAATCCCTCTTATATTCTGACTGCTACAGTAAACCACCAAACCAGCTCAAGTGATTCTACACTTTTAAACTGACTCTGCCTAAATTTTGATGTGTATTCTTGTATTTTTGGTTTTGGGATCGATTACTTCTGTTCTAAATTCATCGGTTCAGCAAGTAAGAGATCAGTATTTGGAGCTAGTGGCCTTTACCAAATTTTGAGAAATGCTTTAACATTAAAGTTGAACATGATTCAAGCAGGAATAAAGTCATCTTTTTTACATTTCGGTGGATGTTTTAATCATCCATCACAAGCTTGTTTGTATATTCAGCTTGTTAAAAACGTATGGTCTCAGAAGGTCCATGAGAATACTGCTTTCCAGATCTCAATGTAAATGATGTTTCCTCTAGAATACATCCGTCTGTGTTTAACTGGACTCTGAGATTGGGGGAAAGTTTCGCCATATGTGAAATCCATACTGTAAAGATTTGAACATTTGAAATAGTAATGTATGCGTTGTTGTAATGTCTGTCGTTTTTATTATCTACAGAAGCATATGTGATGCATAACTTTAAAATTCATGAGATTACTAATAAAGTTTTTAAATAGAAGACAAAAGGGCATTTTTAAAATTATGATGTTTAATTCTTGGATTTGATAAATATGCCACATTTAATATGCTTGAAATAATGCTTGAATAAGAAAAAAGGTGGCATAATGTGGATACCTTTTATCCACAAAAATATTATGCAGCACAACCAGTTAAAGTGCAATCAACCTGTATGTTTAAGTAATTTCAACTTAAATTGCATTAAACTGACTTAAAGTCCCCCTGTAGTGAAAATCACATTTTTTATGTTGTTTATATGTCTGTGGTGTTTTTAATATGCTTTAAGACAAACCATGTTCAAATTCATAAGTTAACACTATTGCTGATTATTTTCTCCTTAAAACTGGTGAACCAAAGAGTCTTAAAAACAATCGCTGGTGTTTCTGACATCACAAACTACCCTTCAACCAATCACGTCAACAAGTGGGTGCGAGTAGGAATTTGCATAGAACCAGGTATACATATGCTGCCTTCACGTGCTGTCGGAAATATGATAATTCCGCCTCCTGAAGTCGTGATTACGAGCTAATTGGATTCAAGTTTCAAAATGTGAGGGCGTTCATGTGCAATTTTTACCATGGAAACTCATATTTACGATAATTCCGAGAGCACGTGAAGGCAGCTTAAATTATGCAAAGGTGTAGTTATATTCAAGTTATTTTAAAGCTGCAGTCCGTATTTTTCCTCTTTGTCGCAATCTCTGTTTGAAATCTGCAATTGCAGTAATTCGTGGAATGATATCAACTTTACATGAATTGTGCCTCGGCAAGGCACAGCACGTATATGATCCAATGTTTTGAGGAGAAAATGCGGCTGTCAGTCACCGCCCCGGTGTGGATATTCATTTGGGGGGGTCCGTCTCTGCATCCATTTTGAACCCCTTCAAAACACTGAGTTCACGGCAACTTTCAAAAGCCCTTTTAACCTCGTTTTCGCATCGGCCCGGTTGAAGTCTCTTTTTTTCTGTAGCCACTTCGAAGTCCAAAGTCTTTTGCATTTTACGACGGGTGAATCTCCAGTTGTTATTTATAGCAAATGCTCTGAGAAAAAGCTATAAATCTCCACCTCCATCATCCTCACACGCGATATAGCCTACTAGACGGGACACCTTCTTTATGTGTGTGACATACTGACACCAGATAACGCATGCTCGAATCTCCCGCGGAAATACCAGTACCACTGGAATTAAAAACATTATTACAAGCTTACCGTAACTGGCTGGTTATGTACTTGCTCAAAAATTTATTTTTGATATTTTTAACCCAAAAAAATACGGACTGCAGCTTTATGGAAATAAGTTTTTTTTTTTTCAGGAAAAACATTTAATATGTAATTTTGGTGATCAAAGATGAGTTATAAGGCATGGAATTATTGATATGAAATGCTTATTTTAATGAGTTAAAGCAATGTAAAAACATGTTATAACTTATTGATCGTTTTTTTTTTTTTACAGTGTTTCCAACATTAGAATGATTTCTGAAGATTGGAGTAGGCTAATGGCTACTCAAAATTCAGCTTTGACATCACAGTAATGAATTACATTAGAAATGTCACATTTGATGGAAGGGAAGTCTAAGTTTCATGATGAATCGGCAAGACCATGCTGTAAAAATGCTTGAATAAGAAAAACGGTGGCTTTCTTCCATTATAAGAGCAATGCTATCAAATGATCTGTGTAAACTGGAAAAAAAAAACCAACTAGTTGCTAGTTTCATGAAGAGTTTTCTATTCCAAACACAGCCTGTTCAGGTCAGCGCTCTTTCTTCCACTATACTGATATCAGGCATGCTCTTGACCCTCCTGTTCCTGTGGATATTGTCTTCATCTTCCTTCTCAGGTGGGTCCTCACCGTCCTCCCCAGCTTTGGCCCTGCTCCAGAGCGGGTGGACGCGGAGCCGTGAGCGCAGGTTGATGACGGACATACTCTTACTGCGATTGGCCCGAGTCTTCTGTTCTCTCTCCCTGGCTGCCCCCTCCTCCACGTCGTCCAGGTAGTTGCATAGTACGAAACAGAACAGGCGAGACACCTCAGTCACATCTGGCTCTTCCTCTGTCACCACTTTCATCAGCCTAAACAAAACAAAAGCAGATTCAATCTAAAAGAGAGTTCCTCTTGGTCCACTTTGAAGAGGTTTGTGTTGTGATCTGATTTGAGTTAGTCTTCTCAATATGCATTACATGTCATTATCCATACAAGCTACTCCAAATGTTTTGGGGAATTTTTACAGCATTTTGCCTTACCTAGTTGGTAAACCCTTGAGTTGTATATATTTTAAAACTTGTTTAGATCTTTTCAAGCAAAGGATTTCACAATAAGGTTAGTCTGGTTTAAAATGATAGAATAGGCATACGAAACAGATATACCCCTGGTTTCACAGACAAGGCTAAAGCATAGTCCTGGACTAAAACGCATGTTAAACTTAAAGCAAGCACTGGCATAACCTAAAATATGTCAGTGCCATTGTTTTGTCTCAAGATGTACATCAGTAATGTTTTTTCTAAGGCACATTTATAAAAGCTAGGCTACTTAAATGTCATAATTAAACTAAAGCATAATCCTGGCTTAATCTAAGCAGCGTCTATGAAACCGGGCCATACTGTTCAAATATAAGAAAAAAGTATAAAGACACTTCCTGGATTATATCAAATTTAGTAGAACTGACATCATACATTCGCTAAAATGAGACTGTGCCCAAATCAGTAGCAGTTCTGACTTATTTGGTGCCTATAGCGAAATCAGACATTAATTAAACAGTCGTGTTTTGTTGCCAATGTTATGTAATTTGATTTTATAAGCATAATTTAGTTTAGTATTACTATTGTCATTTTGTATTTCTCTAGCATGTTTATAATCTTTGGTTTTCTTTAACAATTTCAGAATGTAACTGTGGTAAATTTAGTTCTTTGAAGTTACCATGAAATAAAAAAAATGTGCAATTTTTAGTTTTTATGGAACATTACAGTATTTTCTGTATTGAAAATACATACATTGTTTTATTCCCCTCCTCCCTCCCTTCCACCCTTCCACAGCGACTTCTTTTTTTATTTTTAATTAATAAAGATTTGCAAACCTCTAAATCTTTTAAGTAAATACAGTGAAAAAAAACAGATGCAAATAGTTTATTTTTCTAGTGCACAAAATTCACAGATATATGAAATATTTATCTTAAATCTTTCCAAAACATGCTTATTCATAAAACTTATATGGCACTTTCCATGATTTGACACAAGAGATATTACCAAATAAAGAAGACCAAAAGAATCTGGCTGGAAAAGACAAAGAACAAAGAGCATTTAATTCTCCTCTCCTCTCCTCTCCTCTCCTCTCCTCTCCTCTCCTCTCCTCTCCTCTCTGCTCCTCTCCTCTCCTCTGATGATGTGGTGTCACTAACATGAACATGACACAAACAAATCCGAGTCCCGCCCTACATTTTATCTTGTTCCAAGAAGCCATTGTAGTGACGAATAGAGTTGTGCAAGTATGACATCACTTTGTAGGCTAAAATTAGCGAGTTAACACTTCCGGTTCCCTCGTCCCGGAGTCCATAGTTTTTTTGGTTAAATGGCTGAAATAAGGTCTGTGGTGAACACAAGCCCAAGACACTTTCACGTTTTATTCTACAATGGTGGTGTGTTGAACACCCTGTTCTGATTATGCAAAGGTTTCATCTATGGCAGCTGAGAAGGCCATTCTTTTCAGAGAGCCTGGTGAAATACATGTTTAATACTGCAAAATATGCTCAATGTTACAGTCACTGCCCTAGCCATTCAGAATAAAAGAGAACATCTCAATTGAGTGAAGGGATTTGTGGAAACTGGTTCCTAATTACTGATCCAACATTGAACATGTGATCCAACAATGAACGTGGCCCGGTCTCCTTTAGGACCCCAAGCGATCCCATTGGTTTAAATTGCTTTTAATAGGTACTGTCTTTAGCGCCTGATTACAATTCCTACAAAATCATGTTATGATAAATGCTGTGATTAATAATAACAATAACCATTTATGTCTGTATTAGTTAGCTTATATATTAGCATAGCATACAGATAAGTGATTAGCTTGATAGCTTAGTTTATACATACATTTGCACTTACCCTACATATATTCTCAATCATCTTTCATGTAATTGTGTTAAATGTCCAAATATTTCAGTTATAAATAAAACAAATGAATGATGTTCAATTATTCACTTAATAGGCTATTATTACAGGTCCTTCTCAAAGAATTAGCATATTGTGATAAAAGTTCATTATTTTCCAAAATGTAATGATAAAATTAAACTTTCATATATTTTATATTCATTGCACACCAACTGAAATATTTCAGGTCTTTTATTGTTTTAATACTGATGATTTTGGCATACAGCTCATGAAAACCCCAATCTAAAATCTAAAAAAATTAGCATATTTAATCCGACCGAATAAAAGAAAAGTGTTTTTAATATAAAAAAAGTCAACCTTCAAATAATTATGTTCAGTTATGTACTCAATACTTGGTGGGGAATCCTTTTGCAGAAATGACTGCTTCAATGCGGCGTGGCATGGAGGCAATCAGCCTGTGGCACTGCTGAGGTGTTATGGAGGCCCAGGATGCTTCAATAGCGCCTTAAGCTCATCCAGAGTGTTGGGTCTTGCGTCGTTCAACTTTCTCTTCACAATATCCCACAGATTCTCTATGGCGTTCAGGTCAGGAGAGTTGGCAGGCCAATTGAGCACAGTAATACCATGGTCAGTAAACCATTTACCAGTGGTTTTGGCACTGTGAGCAGGTGCCAGGTCGTGTTGAAAAACGAAATCTTCATCTCCATAAAGCTTTTCAGCAGATGGAAGCATGAGGTGCTCCAAAATCTCCTGATAGCTAGCTGCATTGACCCTGCCCTTGATAAAACACAGTGGACCAACACCAGCAGCTGACATGGCACCCCAGACCATCACTGACTGTGGGTACTTGACACTGGACTTCAGGCATTTTGGCATTTCCTTCTCCCCAGTCTTCCTCCAGACTCTGGCAACTTGATTTCGAATGACATGCAAAATTTGAGCGAAAGTCCAGTGCTGCTTCTCTGTAGCCCAGGTCAGGCGCTTCTGCCGCTGTTTCTGGTTCAAAAGTAGCTTGACCTGGGAATGCACCTGTAGCCCATTTCCTGCACACGCCTGTGCACGGTAGCTCTGGATGTTTCTCCAGACTCAGTCCACTGCTTCGCAGGTCCCCAAGGTCTGGAATCGGTCTTTCTCCACAATCTTCCTCAGGGTCCGGTCACCTCTTCTCGTTGTGCAGCGTTTTTGCCACACTTTTTCCTTCCCACAGACTTCCCACTGAGGTGCCTTGATACAGCACTCTGGGAACAGCCAATTCGTTCAGAAATTTCTTTCTGTGTCTTACCCTCTCGCTTGAGGGTGTCAATGATGGCCTTCTGGACAGCAGTCAGGTCGGCAGTCTTACCCATGATTGCGGTTTTGAGTAATGAACCAGGCTGGGAGTTTTTAAAAGCCTCAGGAATCTTTTGCAGGTGTTTAGAGTTAATTAGTTGATTCAGATGATTAGGTTAATAGCTCGTTTAGAGAACCTTTTCATGATATGCTAATTTTTTGAGATAGGACTTTTGGGTTTTCATGAGCTGTATGCCAAAATCATCAGTATTAAAACAATAAAAGACCTGAAATATGTCAGTTGGTGTGCAATGAATCTAAAATATATGAAAGTTTAATTTTATCATTACATTTTGGAAAATAATGTACTTTTATCACAATTTGCTAATTTTTTGAGAAGGACCTGTATTTGTTAATTAACATTTAATCAAGTGTAAGAAATTATGTTCAATTGGTTTTATTATGCACTAATTATATTTGAAATTGATATCATTCGTATAATCATACAGTTTGGGGAGACCTGATTTCGATGAAGGACCCAATTTGTCATGACACTATTTCACATGGATATACAATAGACCCTTTTCACATATCCGGGTTTCTCAGAGCGGAAGTCGTCATAGTTGGGTTCAATTTTTAAGTGGTGAATGAGAGAGTTAAATATTTTTTGTGTCCCCATTTGCTCAAATAGCAAAAGAAAATCTCCACAATGGACCCTTTTCACAGACTGTGATGACGCGTTTTAACGGTCATTAATATCGTAAATCCTGCAACATTTTTTGTATTTAAATTTTTTTTAAATGTATGTATTTATAAGACTACTAGTTTGTATTATATTACTTTTGCATCAAATTACAAAAAAAACAAACCTGCTTTGAGGGAGTTTCTAATAGAGTCTATGGGAGTGATGGTAAAAATGACATATTTCTCTCTTTTCACTGCCGTTATCAGTCTCACACAATTCTTTCCCTTTTTTGAAAGTTGTGAAATCACTATTGTTGCGTTTTTCTTTTGCTATTTGAGCAAATTGACACAAAAATTTTTTTTTTGTTTTCTCTCATTCACCGCTATAGAAGTTCACCCAACTATGACGAAACCCGGAAATGTGAAAAGGGTCTATAGTGATTTCACAACTTTCAAAAAGAGGGAAAAAATAGAGTGTGATTGATAATGGCAGTGAGAAGAGAGAAATATGTTAATTGTATAGTCACTCCCTTAAAAACTATTCGAAACACCCTCACATCAGCGGTAACTTGTTTTGTAATTTGATGCAAAAGTAGGGAAGACCTGGGGCAATTGTAACATCTCAAATTACACCAATCAGAAACGAGACAGAAACGTGAAACTCATTTTGCACATGCTCTGTGGAGTTCCCTCTCTGTCTTTAAAAAGACAAGCTGCTGAGTCACACTTGGTGAATTTTTTTTGCAAATACTCATTTTATGGGGTATGAAAGTAATTTTTTTAATCTACAGTATTTTCCTCATTCTGTCGTAACCATTAATGTCTATGAATTTATATATGTATTTTTTTGAAGATCATTTGGTTGTCTAACATTTGATATCTCTGTCAAATATTAGCCTTGCAGTTTCTCGCTGGCAGGTTAGCTTGTCGTGGGGTAGTCTTGTGTTGAGTTTAAATACCTATGCATACACTTAAACCCTTTTTTGTGTGATGCGGTCTCTGTTGCTAAACAAAATAAAAATCCTCATCTGACTCATCGTATTGTTTTAATCACAATAGAATGAATGGTTCTGGAAATATGGATGTAAAGTATATTAAATAGATTTAACTATATCTATATTATCTGGAGTTTATTGTGATCCTTGGTAGGCTATTTATATGAAGGAAATTCATGTGTTGTTACAATTGCCCCCATATGCTGTTACAATCGCCCCCGCATGTGGGGGCAGATGTAACATTTGACTTCTAATGTTTCAATCAATATTGTGACTCTAACTTTGCTTGTAAAAACATTTGGTGATTGTTAACAAGTAGAACATAGATACAAGTTACTGACATAAAAATTGTGTCCAAATATTTCAAATGGTTTTTGAGAAATGACAACATGGCAAAAATTTGTTACAATTGCCCACGGTCTCCCCTAATATAATACGAAGTATTAGTGTTATAAATAGAAATACAAACCTTTGCAGGATTTAAAATATCGATGACCGTTAAAACGCGTCATCGCAGTCAACGAAAAGGGTCCATAGGGAAGAAAAAACTATTGTAGCTTTCGTTTCAAGCAGACTTTAAAAATATCGAAGTCATGTATAATTCACAGACTTTAGCATTGGTCTGTGTGCCTGTAGGCCTATTTGTTCAGTAAAGACGTAGGTCTACCTAAGAATTAGGGGACCGCATTGGGACGGAGGGATCTTGGCACACAGATCCTGGAGCTCCAGTATTTCGCCAGGTGAAATCTCATAGGAGGATTTCTGCGGAGCTGCAGCCATAATCCACACAGGAGCTGCGCCTGCGGTTCTCCGTCGCCCTCTCCTGGCGAAGGCGCTCAGCGGGCTTCAGCAAAGAGTCCAACTCTAACATCAGCGTTTTAGTTACCAGTTCCTCGGGCGAACGCTGACCGGGAACCTGGGGTTCCTTGGAGAACACCGATAACCAGAAGAACATCTGAAATGGTAAAGAATTTTGAAGTGAACTGTAAACCAAATATACAGCGATTGTTTGCGCACCAAAGCCTGCTGACGACTGAAAAACGCCTGAGTGGTAGCGTACTCAAAATATGAATAATAAAAGACACTTAAAAGTCATGGTTCCAAAAACTGGTTCAACTGTTATGTCACTTACCTTCTCTTAGATGTGCAAAAGGTTGGTTATATTCTCACTGGAACTTTCCATCAAATTGGTCTGAAATATTTACACAGGAGTGCATGGTGAAACCAACAGCACATGTGTTTATCACATGGCAGTCAGTCCTGTCCCTCTCAATACCAGATAAAGGGCTAAAGATAATCCCTTATGATGATAACCTACAGTAAATCCACATTTCAGTAGTATTATATCACGGACAAAGGAAAAAACAACTTAGTCTAAGTAAACTGTCCTTCCCACACATGTAAACCAATTTGAGTGCAAACTGTTACCGGTGGATGTCTTAGTCATTCTGATGGAATCTGTATGAATAGGATTATTCCGATTACACTACGTAGAATTAGATCCCAATCCTCTCTTAATAAACACTGCTAAGGCCCCCTGCTGTCCTTTTGTAGTTGAACAAAATGATATGAAATCAGATTAGTATCATAGAGAAATATAATAGCTTTAATAGAAGCTCACATTTTTTCAGACATGTCTGTAATTCATCCCATTTCCCCTCTTACAGAGGAAACTGAAATTGTAGAGTATGACATAATACTAATATTTGTCAGAACTTGACTTTCAAACCGAAGAAGCTGGAGATCAAAGTTAAAAATTGATTTAATATCTTGTTATGTTCCTTATACCACTGAACTCTCACATTTATTCTTTGGCCTTCTGTCTCTCCACTCTTGTTAAAAGCCCTGGGAAATTGCTAGGATTAGATTAATGTGTAATGTAAGAGTTCTTAAGTACTGGTGTTCAGGGAAGAGCTGCCACTCCGTATGTGTCTGTCAGTCTAGGAATGAGGAAAAAAGCCAGCTCAGCTAATTTTTTCCCAGTGATTTCAAACTTCCTGTCATTTCTGAACAAGTCCAGGAATGTGTGTGTTTTAATGGATAATAAATGGAGACCTTCTAAATTATTTATGCTTTTTTTTTTAAGTTAGTTTTTACTGATTTTTGTACATTTGTTTATTGGAAATGTGCATTTAGCAGTGGGTTTGTTTAAAAACCACAATAAAAATCCTCTTTTTTATTGAAAAGCTTTTTCTTAGGACAGAAGACACAATCCATATTCCCTTCTTCATACTTGTCTGCTTTTTTTCACACCCATTTCCATCTCTGCAAATTCAGTTCCTGCTAAAATACCGGTCCATTACTTCAATCAATTCTGACGTTTTAAACCAGTGATTCCTCTCCCATCCGTTCTTCAAACCCTCTGTTAGGCATTATCACGTTGCTTTCTACAGTTACAGTTGCTAGAGCGTCCCTGTCATATTTGATCTTTAAACGCTTCAGACTTTAATGTGAACACGATATCAAAGCACATTATTGAGGGAAAGGAAACTGATACTGGTAACTTTAACCCAAGGAAAATAAGTAAGTAGTAAAGTAGTAAAAAGTAAAGCACGAATTCTCCGATATTCTCACAATTGATAGGAAGGAACTGTGTTTAAGAATTCATCTGTCATGAATCAGTGACAGGTTTTATTTGGAGGAAAATTATCTCTCTAAACATGATTATAACTTGCATATTTTTTAACAGATAAAACTGAAAACTATTTGCACAAAATTATGAGATGTAATTCAATGTAAGAAATAGAGTAAGAAATGAATGCTAATAGTGGATTTGTATTTAATCCATGGTTATCTGTAATGGATATATTTCTCAGTAATAATAATAGTAAATTATAATTGTTAATATTGTTATAATAATAATAATAATTGTTATTATTATTATTATTATTATTATTATTATTAGTAGTAGTAGTAGTAGTAGTAGTAGTAGTAGTAGTAGTATAGTAGTAGTATCATCCATCCATTCTCCGAACTATGTAGGGTAGCATGGACACTGGAGCCTATCCCAGCATCTCAGGCCAAAGGCAATATTAATGATTCAATATTATTATAATTATGGGAACACTCTGCATTGCAATGTTACACATTTTACAAGAAGTAGCACCAAAAAATAATGTTATGTTTCTTAAGTATAACTCAGTTCTTATTTAAACTTTATTTCTCCAGAGTCACTTCAGGTATAAGTGTCTGCTAATTTGTAACTAATGTAAAATGACTTTATTAGAAATGAGGAATCATCAAAAATAACTTAAACATTCCCTCATTTATTAAATTACATACAAATAATATTTTTTTATTATTTAATATAATTTTCTTATTATTGTCTCCATCAGACTTATAACAAACAAACACCCCTCCCTTTCTGATCAGTTTTTATATTTATCCCCCAGTATGTGTCACCATAAATCTGCCATATGCATCTGTTCAGGACGCAGGTCTGATTTATCTCGGATTGCCTTTGAGTAATAAAAGTCCTCCATTGCTTGTGGAGCCAAGAATTTGAGAAGTTGATCCAGAACCTCTCTCACAAATTACACTGAGGGATCAAAGTGGGTATAAAAGTCTATTTAGAGAGTGCAAAATGAATCAGTCTTGGTCAGATGGCATATGATGTCTATATCTATGTCTGTTATAAGAGAAAAAGAAGTGGCATCATTTCATGTGATTGGTATAGAGGTGCACATTTGCTGTTACCTACACTATTTATATGTGTTTGGCAAAAATCGTTCTCCACTGAGAGGGAAAAAGACAGAGAGGCCTTAATGGTCTTTGCTAAGCATGTCTTTGGTATCAGAGTCCAAGTCTTGTTAAAATGAGTAAAAGCCAAGTCTATTTCATCTTCAACACAGATGGCACCTAGCCCAGCGTAAACAGCACCGCTACATCAGTTAATTGCAAACTTCGTGCTGACAAAAAGAAGACTGCACTGCCTAACCCTGTGAAGCAGGACTTTTTAAATCACAACAAGAATATATCTATCTATCTATCTATCTATCTATCTATCTATCTATCTATCTATCTATCTATCTATCTATCTATCTATCTATCTATCTATCTATCTATCTATCTATCTATCTATCTATCTATCTATCTATCTATCTATCTATCTATCTATCTATCTATCTATCTATCTCGAGATATCATGTATTTTGAGAGAGTTACAGACATCTGTCCACTGCGATATATAAAATAGTTGTAGATATTCCAGGAACTCGTGCATCATCACTTTCAGTCATCATAAAAACATAAACATATATAGAAAGAGGAGTAAAGATCAAAGGCAATCATGCATGGTGTTTTGGATGTAACATCACACCCTGAATAACTGACATGGTTTAACAGGTTTTCTTCAATCGCTAGGAAGGACACATTTGTCTATACTTAGGTCACTTTTTCAAAACTCTTCACAGTGAGCACGAAATCAGTCTAAATCAGGGCTAAACTGAAGATTATTTATCATTGTTGGACTTGTCTTCTTAGACCTGAGTGCGGCTTTTGACACATTTGGATCATGTTTTTTTAATAGAGTGCCTTGAGCGGTGAATTGAAGTAAATGGAGTGGCTATATGTTAGTTCTGGAGTGTAGAACATTTGCTGTAAAGTTTGGGAATCATTATTCTTCTGTTGCTCCTCTAAATTGCGGGGTACCTCAGGGCTTTATTTTAGGGCCATTGCTTTTTTCTCTTTACATGATTCTGCTGGGCTCTATATTTAACAAATATGGCATTTCATATTATAGTTATGTTGATGATCCACAGTTGTACCTGCCTTTCAAGGCAGGAAGTAATGCTGCTAAAAATTATTTGATGAATTGCCCTGAGGAGGTGAAATGTTGGATGAACTATTTTTTTTTTTTTTTTGGCTAAATGATAAAAAGACGAAAAGCACATCGTTTACTCCAGTAAAAAACCTGGGGCAGTTTTCATCCTGTAAAAAGTCATGCCACTAACCTTGGCATAATGTTTGATTTTGATCTTAAATTTGACCATTTATTCTTTGTGTGTGAAATGTATATTTTCTTGTACAGCACTTTGGCTGTTATAGTTTTTAAAGTGCTTTATAAATAAATGATTGATTGCTGCAAAATGCATTCAATGACTACGGCCCGGTTCCACAGACAGGGCTTATAGATTAAGCCAGGATTAGGCCATAGTTCAATTAGTATATTTAAGTAGTTTTTATAAACATGCCTTAGGAAATGATTGGTGTGCATCTTAAAAAAAACAGCGGCACTGACAAATTTTAAGATTATCTTTCAAATTACATGAATACATTTATCACACAACCACCACCTAAACTATTACCTACGGGCCAATTTGCAAAGGTTTACATAATCTTTTCAAAGCTTAAATTCATAATCTTACATAATACCTGTACAAAATTGAATAAGACAGCAATTTGCAATTTCTTCAGGAATACCATACTGAAATACTTTTTTAGATTATGAATTAAAAAAATGCTATCAAATAAATTTAATGCAGCTGAACACCTACACAGATGTTAGAGGAAAAGTTTTTTTGTACTGTAATGTAAGACACTGCAGTGAAATCTAAACAGAACAGTGTCATTCTCGTTTTGTAAAGAAATTTTACAAAAGCAAACAATGTATAATGCTGCCTGTTGCTCATGTTTATCAAGTCATTGTTTTATGAGTGACAAAGTGAGTTTATTCGTTGACAACCTTTGCTAGTGTTTTGAAAGAATTAATTGATGTGTGATACGTAGGAAGTGTTTTGGTTTTAGTGCATTTTAGTGCTTGCCAAACTGAAAGTTGGTACTTAGATCTGTGTGAAGATTTCTAAAAAAGTGACTTAAGTATTGAGAAATGTGTCCTAACGATACTGTAAAGCCTGATAAATTCAGATTACTCAAAACATTTGTGGAAACCGATTACCTCAAAACATTTAAGTAAACTAACTACATTTTTTAAGTTGACTAATTCAAACATTAAGTTAGTAGAACTTTTAGTCTAATTAATAGTTTATTTTCTATTAATCAAACATGTTAATTACAATTTAATTGAAATATTGAATAAACTAACTCATAACATTTATAGTTAAGTGCTAGTTAGCAATGGTGCTAATGTAACTATCAAAAAGACTGTGACTACTTGCACGCACATTGTTAATCAACATGCAATATACAGGGTCTACTCTTCACCACAATGGTAACCCTAAAACTTTAACATAACAGAAAACACTGTTAATCCCAACATAACAGAACATTAAACAATAACACATCTTCCCTTTTTATTAATCTTTCAACATTTATTCTCCTCACAGTCTGACGCGAAGCATGCTGGGAACTAGAAATGTGCTGCAACTCATTCAGTTTAAGTTCTGCTTACTAATATCAGATTTCGAGTTCACTTAACTTTCTTCTATTAAGTACAATGAACTTTCAGTGACGTTTGAGTGAAATGAATTTAATTTAATTAGTTTACAAATAAAACGTTAGAGGTTTAACACAACACAACCTCCGTTTTTATCTGCAAATGCTGAAAAAAACTCCAAAAGGGCTCAGGTAAGCGTAAACTGTCACTCAATGACTTGAATGAAAGAATCTCAGTCAGCAAATAGACAGTTGACCTGCATGTGCAGACATTTAATTATGTTTGTGCATGTTGAGTGAGCTCCAAACGAGCGCTAATGTTACACTTCGCTCATTACACTATCAGTGCCCACAGGGGGATAATCTTTCCCGTACTTGTTAACACAGTCTCTGGCTGCTGACATGACCCTGTAAGTCAAGCTTTTTGGTGTGAAGAGGGATTTTTTTGGGAACGAGCCAGCGATGAGAATGCAGAGACCTCTAGCAGAAGCGATGGTGTTGCTTCCTCTTTGCAACAGACACATTAGTAGCCTTGTGATACACTTCATGAATAATAGAGAGTTTTTGATGGATTCCTTATCTGGTTATGTAATGGCCTTGTTGGTGATGACTGTAGTATATTAATGTTACACAAACGTAGTGTTTTTTTCCCTCTGGCTTCGAGCTCTCCTTTTTATCTTAAACACAAAAACCTCATTGTCTTTGACAAGACTAATCTTTACAAACAAAACCAATTAAAGGTGGTGATGCACATACAATGATTCATAGTCACATGTGACTATCATGAAAAGTGTAACCCCATCACTGGCAAGTCTGCGTTGGGAGCAACATGAGCAGCGTGAGCATGTGGCTGCTGGCATACAGCTCAGAGAGCCGTGCAACGTCTGCAATGCTACAGCTGCACTTCAATAAGTTATGCACATTAGATTCTGTCATACTGACACAAGCATATGGAAAGCGTGTGATAGCAAGAGAGCAAATGACTGAAAAAGATGGTTTTCTGTATGTCTGTAAGAAGCTTAAGTCTTCTTACTAATACATCTTCAATAGCAAATATGAGAGACAGTCAACGGAGGTTAGGATATAAACTGGCCTTAGGTGTTATGTTTTAAAATATTTATTTGTAATCAAACTAGCTACTTTTTATTGACTATGAAGCATACCGCTTATGTACATTCAGAAGTTCTTCCAGGTTTGTGAAACTGCACACAGACCAGCCTAGTCATGTGACTATCACTGAAAACTAAGACCCACATGGCATTTCTTCACTGGATTTACAGAAATCACTTTAAGACGTGTTTTCAAAACATCGCAACACTGCATTTCTAATCATCTCCCCACGAACATGTTAATAATTAATAAACCATGTATTGTTGTCGTTGGAAGGCTGTTGTCTTTCAAACACATTCAAATTCATGTCATTGACAATTTATGTCCTGTCATTTGGAATCAGTTACTGTAAGTAATCTACCAGCACAATATACACATAGTAGAAGTTACTCATCTTTGTTTTTTAAACTGCATTTATTAGATTCATGTACAATATTATACTATTACATGAACTTATGTTCATCTATAGCTTCATCGTAAAGTGTTTGCAAATTATCATCCAGAAGGATCATTTATGTAGATGTTTTGTTACAAGTCATTTTTGAGTTTATGCACACATTTTGTCCCCTCAACGGCATTTCCGAATGGAAAGTAAACCTTCCTTCTGAACGGAACCCCTCCATTAAACTGGGATAAACTAAAGGGAAAGACCAATTAGCTGATCAAGCTCAGAATCTCTGCATCGACCCCACCCTTTCCTTTTTTCTTTCTTTATTTCCCCTCTCTCTTTCTCCATCTTTTACTGTAGCCCTTCCCTGCTCCACTGATCCCACCCTCTCCCTCATACACACACAAACACCCTCACAAACATGCTGGCAGACTCTTTCAGCTCAGCCTCTGTCTGATTGAGTACCTTTTCATTCTTGGGCACTCAGCAACAGTCTCTCTCCATCTCTCTCACACACACACACACACACATACACTTACACACCCTTTGGAAGGAATCCTGCAGTTTGCTGCTGCAGTTCTCTGGACATGCCGGACCGTCTGCTCTGAGGTGGGAGATGGGCTTGAGAGCTTATGTGTAAGAATCTGTTCTTGATTCATTTTGTAATTTTAGTGCTAATGTGAGCAAATATTGCTGCCACGGTCCTGCGTGGAAGCTCATTCCATCCTGGTGGGTTATGTGATGGTCTGTTTGGAAGATTTATTTACTAATGCTTTGCATGCATTTTTACGGGTACATTTTTAATTATTGTGCATGAAATTTCAACTGTTAAGTTATAAGTTTAGTACTGAGTCAAACCAAATGGACTGTCTAATTATAAATATGTAAAATAATATATGTTAACATCATGATGTGGTAAAATATAGCAGTAATAAAGTTGTGAATATACATACTGTAAGTGCATTGGAAGTTGGACATTCACCATGTGGTGTAATTAGATATATATTTTGGGGTGATTGCCCTTGGCTTGATTCGCACATCTAATTGCCTGAATGTCTGTATATTTGCTGGTTCGCCAGAGCACTTTTTATAGTGAGCTTGCAACTATGCAGTCAGCAGATCCTCCAGCGCTCCGAATCAAACTCTAAACCCAATAACTGCCACAGACATTTCAGCCTCCTGACATTTGAAGCTTCTCAGATCTCACACACGTTTGCACGCACATGAAGAGTTAGCCATACACTCATAAACACAAATACGGTCCTCAAATATAACCACGGCATATACCATTACAAATATATCTTGATACTATAAAATACAAATATGAGAACTATTAAATAATTTGGCTGCATAACACATGATATAAATATGGGAGACCAGGGTTAGTTGTCACATGGTGATGTTGTCATAAGGACTATAACTCTTAAAGTCAAAAGATTGAAGCGTTATTTGCACAAATGTGTTTTCTCAGTGTTTTTTTTAAAAGTTGGGTTACAGTTCAAAATCATCTTGAATTAGAATTTGGTGAATTTTGTCACTATCATCATGTTTTTGCAATAGCTGTTAGGTGAACACAAAATTACATTCAGGCTATATAGTCAACTATATAGTTACGGTAGATTTTAATTAACTGAAAGCTTGAACTGTATTTTTCATTAATGCCAGGCGAAGGTTGACACAAGTGCTTTTACATTTTATAAATGTATACCTTGTATTAATTATTAAAAGTTTATATACACACACAGTATACTATATAATTGATACAGCTGTAATTCTTATTCATACTTTTCCTTCACATAATCATTTATCCACAATTTGCATGGCCTTCACAGACTCTAAAGTGCTTCTTACTCTCACTTTCAGTAATTTGATTTTGCATACAGTTGAGCTCATCTTCCATACTGACAAGAATCAACTTAGAATCATTCTGAGAGCGATTCGTTCTCCATGTGTCCCAAATTCACCTCTGTGTCCTGTTTATTTGGTTTGCCTAACAGCTGTTTAATGGTCTGATGTTGCTATTCATTTAAGTAACACAGAAGACAGAAGTGTGTTTTGTGAGTTTTGTTGACTGTGAAGGTGCAACACTGTGACATGACGGGAGCCATCTGGCCCTCAATGTGAATCCTGTCAGCATAACTGTCCACAAAAAGCCAAAAATACATTTGTTTAAAGTTAGGCAAGCATTCAGAGCAGCTTCACATTGGGCACCAGGGCTTTGTGTTTTATGTCTTGACAGCGTGCCATCAAAGTCATTTCCTTTAAATCAGCAAAAGGACCTTAAATAGACTTCATGTATGGTTTATAAAATATTATTAAAAAATAACAATATGTATACTACCATTCAAAAGTTTGGTGTCAGTAAGTTTAAAAAAATAAAAATAAATGATTACTTTCATTCAGCAAAGATACATTCAATTGATCAAAAGTGACAATACATTTTTAATGTTACGAAATATTTTTGTTTCAAATAATGCCATTCTTTGACTTTCTTTCAAAGAATCATGATAAAACGTGAAAAGATTTGGAGCACCAAATCCGCATATTAGAATCAATTCTGGATGATCTTGTGACACTGAAGACTGGAGTAATTATGCTGAAAATTCAACTTTGCCATCACATGTATAAATTACATTTAACACTCACAATTCAAGAGCAATTAATTGCGGTCTTGGTGATCAGACACTTCTTTCAGAAACATTTATAAGTCTTACTAACACTAACATTTTGAACGTTGAATGTTTTGTGTGTGTGTTCATACACTGATAAGGCATAACATTATGACCACCTTCATAGGGTCCACCAGATGTTAGCAGAAGATCCTTTAAATCCTGTAAATTACAAGGTGGGGACTCCATTAATCGGACTTGTTTGTTCAGCATCAACATCCCACAGATGCTCTATTGGATTGAGATCTGGGGAATTTGGAGGCCAAGTCAACACCTCTGCATGGGCACCCTGACTGGTCTGCGGCTATGCAGCCCCATACGCAACAAACTGCGATGCACTGTGTATTCTGACACCTTTCTATCAGAACCAGCATTAACTTCTTGAGCAATTTAAACTGTAGCTCGTCTGTTTGATCTGACCACACGGGCCAGCCTCTCTCCCCATGTGCATCAATGAGCCTTGGCCGCCCATGACCCTGCTGATGGTTCACCACTGTTCCTTCCTTGTACCACTTGATAGATTCTGACCACTGCAGACCGGGATCACCCCACAAGAGCTGCAGTTTTGGAGATGCCCAGTTACTCAAACCATCACAATTTGGCCCTTGTCAAATTCGCTCAAATCCTTACGCTTGCCCATTTTTTCTGCTTCTAACACATCAACTTTGAGGACAAAATGTTGCCCTGATGAAGAGATAATTTGTGTTATTTACTTCACCTGTCAGTGTCATAATGTTATGTATGTATATATTTTACTGATTTTATATATTCATTATTTTCATTTATATTTCTGAGTAATGAAATACTTTTGCCCTCAGTATCCCCTCAATCAGATCACAAAGTCGAGGGGTTTATGTGTGGATTTGTATCCTGAGACTCTATACTTAACAACTGCCACAGACGGAGCTGGACAAGCCAGAAAAGGGCGGAGGAAAAGGACAGGTTTGTGGTTGAATGTTTTCTTTAGATTAAATTGTGAAAGTAGTAGACCAACACCAATATTGCAGCATTAATCGGTTAGATCAAAATCATCTATAAAGTTGTTTTGTGGTCACGCTTAAGCTTTTACTGATTGCAACTTTCTTTAATGGGTTCGGCTGGTTTTTCACTGCAGTCTCGTCCCCAGGAGGACAAGCACCAGAAGTGGAAAGGAAAAGAAACAAACAGACTCCAGCAGACGTTCAGCTATGCATTCCACCACCCTTTTCTGTGTCCTCACTGGGGTGCTCCTGTACTTAGTGATGGGGGCTTTGGTGTTCAATGCCCTGGAGGCCCCGAATGAGGAAAGCCACCATGTCCAGCTGCAAACCACCCGTCAAGAGTTCCTGGGCAACTACACATGTGTAGATCCTGACCGTCTAGAGAATTTGATAGTGGTAAGTATTGTTGCAACTGACAATTATTTTTTAATTGATTAATCTGGTAAATTATTACTTTAATAAAATACATTTTCATTTTGTATACTGAAAAATGGTTACCTATCAATGAATCCAGTGTTCGCCAAACAATGTTCAAATTGAGGTCTATAAAAACAAATACGGATGGTATGCTGTACATTACATTATACATGCACACACAAAAAAAAAGGTTTAACATTATATAAACCAATAACTGTTTTTTCACATAAGTTTAAATAACTGTTATGTTTTGGCAGCCATATTGTCAATTTAAACCCTACATTTAATGTCCAACAATAAATAGCTCAACGTTATATGATTTTTATTGCGACGTTATTAGTCAGTGCATCATTTCGCATTGTCTGTTTGTCTCTTGTGTTATTAAGTACACTGTGAACCCTAATGCTCAAAATAATTAATTGGTTTGAGTAGTGCCAACTCAAAATAAACAAATAATATCAATCAAATTAACTTTTATGAGTAGTTAGAACTTTTTCTTTTGACTTCTTAAAACAATTTAGGTAATTTTAGGTAATCTGAATTGTTTCATTGTTTTGAGTTTTATGAACTTGTTTCTTTTAATTCAGACAAAGTTCAATTTAACTGAAACTGGGCTGGGATTTCTATATTTCCCAGCAAGATTAGCCATGACACTCAAAAGGGCCAAAATTAAGTTTTATATTATGTTTTTTTGTGCAAGATTAATGTTGGGCAATTTAGTATGTTTTGTTATGCTAGTGTAGAAGTGTTTCTGTTATGTTATGTTTTTTTGTGGTTTTTTTTGTAGGGTTACTATCATGGTGATGAGTGGAGCATGAGCTTAGTTTGAGAACAGATATATGTTAAATTGCTGTCCTCTTTCAGCAAGTGATCTGCTGCGCTAATGCTACTAAAGCATTGTGTAGTCAATTAGCAAGGTGGCATTTATTGGCTAGTTAAAGTTAGTCAAGGTTATACTACTAAATGTTAAATGTATGAATTAGCTTACTCAAATATTCCACGTTCAGAGCAATTCAAATGTATGATTACAAAATAAAATCTGCAAGTTCTGCTTACTTAAACTTTAAATTTCTTTGCTTGAGTTTTGCCAGCTTATTCAGGTTTACAGTGTAACATGTCAGGATGAGCATATTAGACAATGCTTGAATTTGTGTGTAACTCAAGCACAAAACTCACAAACCTGACAGGGCAACCGTCATGAAATGAGCATCTTTGAAGCGTTTCATAGTTTAATTTCAACTAGCTTTCGACAACATGGGTCGTGTACTTTTCCCGCAGCAGAAATTTCCATAGAAATGCGTTTCACTACTGTAAAATGGCATCACTGGCATCCAACGTTTAATGTTTAATCTCTTTTCTCTACACTCCGTTTTTTCTATATAGACGGTGGCAAAGGCTATCAGTGTTGGAATTGACATCAACAATTCCACCAATGCCACATTCAGCACCAGTTGGGACCTGGCTAGCGCTTTCTTCTTCTGTGGCACCATTATCACCACCATCGGTATGGGATTGTCACATCACTGGCTGAACGCACCTGCATGTTAAAGCCAGAGCCTGGCCTGGCCTCTGCATTCTAAGGATCTTTGGCACTGTGAAATGTCTAAATATATCTGCCATCAGATCACAGCAAGTGTTTGTCTGTGGTCCAGGTTATGGGAACATCTCTCCAAAGACAACGTGGGGTCAGTTCTTCTGTATCTGGTATACATTGGTGGGCATTCCCTTGTTTGGATTTCTGTTGGGTGCCGCTGGAGACCATCTGGGAACGTCGCTGAGGAACGCCATTGCTAAAGTTGAAGCTCTTTTATGGGTAAATGATGATGAATACAAACATAATCTCACAGGACATTTACAGAGATAAGGCCCTATTTTAACCTTCTGAGCGCATGCTCTGAATCGCATGGCGCAGGTGCACTTAGGACATGTCCGAATCCACTTTTGCTAGTTTTTTTTTTGGCGCACCAGGCGCATTGTCCAAAAGGGTTGTGCGTAGTCTCTTAATGAGTCATGGGTGTGTTTTGGCTGTAACATGCAATAAACCAATCAGAGTCTCATCTCCCATTCCCTTTAAAAGCCAGTTGCGCTTTGCTTCGGATTCGCTATTTACATGGCGGAATTAGCGAGCGGAAAGACTGAACGCTTCTCCAGAGAGGAATCCTTTCATTTTTAATATTTAAAAATGTTTGCGTCCCTGTGTGTAATAAGCAGAGTGTACGCATGTTGTGCACCCGCCTAAAGGGCGCATATTACTAACGTGCCCTTTAAATAAATAAAAAATACTGCGCTATTGACACAGTCCTTTTTAGTTTGCCTCAAAATAGCAACGTGCCAACAATGTGCCTGAACACACCTTGTTTTCAGACCAGCACACCACGATCAGATGGGCGCGAGTGCATTTGTTATTTCAACAACGTGGCACTGGATGTGAAAGTGATAACTGCGTCGGGCAGAAACTTGCAAAAAACACGGGTGTATGATAGGGCCCAAAGAGTTCACAGAATGACCTTGGAGACATAGCATGGAGACAAAGAATTGATTAGTTAAACAGTTTAAAAGCCTTTAGCAATTGGATGTCTATTTGGATGACAAACGTATGGAAGTCCATTTCCACGTCAGAGTATAAAATAAAACAGGTATTTCTGAGATAAAGTTAAAATAAGAAATTTACACTGTCACCCTTTCAAAAGGTATATCTTTGTACCTAAAAAGTGCATATTAGTACCTCAAAGTACCAAAAGTGTACATAATAGTGCCTAAACAGTACATATAACCTTTTTAAAGGGTACCAGTGATTAGACAGCTTTTGTAAAAAAAAATTTCCTGAGAGTGTAAGAAACCGTGAGATTTAGTCTTTTTTTCCCCTTTACATTATTTATTATTATTATATTATTATTATTATTTAAGTATTTATAATTTTTTTCTATAAATAGGCTTCCATATACATTTCTGGCTCTTTGTCTCAATTGTTTATTTCAAGCTTCTCAGGACATTTTTCCTCAATCTTCTTTATCTTCTCCATTCAGAAGTGGAAGGTGAGCCCAACCATTGTGCGTGTCATCACCGCTGTGCTCTCCATCCTGCTGGGCTGTGTTCTCTTCGTCTTTGTGCCAATTTTAGTCTTCCAGAAGGTTGAAAACTGGACTCTGCTAGAATCAGCCTACTTTGTGGTCATCACCCTCACAACTGTGGGCTTTGGAGACTATGTCGCAGGTACCACTGGATGTAATCCTGAAATGTTTCCTCACTTGTTTTCCATGTAATGTTTCCTCACTTGATGCTTCGCTACAATTTAAGAAGTAGTTTGCTTTTCATTTTTGGATCAAATTGAATGAAACAGATTTACACCTAAGCATCTATCTTGTCGCTTGAATTCTTTCTCAAGATGTTAACCCTCAGTGAAAACCTAATTTAATCTTGGCATGCTTTTCCATGTACAGTTACATTAAAACAAACCACTGCATTCATCTTGTGGTGGGCATTTAATGGGTTGATTTATTTTAATTTTATCAATGGTTCAAATCCACCATTGACTGCATTATTTAACAGGACATTAAGGTTTGGTTTTCAAATGGATGAGCTGAATCTACAAAATGATTAAACATCTTACCTTTATTTTACAAGAAACTCATGTAAAAGGATTTTTATTTATTCACCCTCATGGCATTCCAAACATGCTTGCCTTTATGACTGTTTTTATTGCAGAACACAAAATAAGATATTTCAAAGAATATTTCAGCTTGGCTTCAGTATGAAAGTCAGTAGGACCCAAAACGTTCAAGCTCATGGACAACAGTTGAAATGCTCTTCAAAATATTTTCTTTTGTGCTCCACAGAAGAACTAAAGTCAAACAGGTTTGGAACCGCATGAAGGTGATGAAATGATTGCAGAAACTTTTTTGGGTGAAATATCCCTATAGTTTGAATAAATGACTTGATTTTTTATGTATTTTGTACATTTTTTGTCCATCAGGTGATGGCGAAGCAGGTGAACATCATTGGTACAAGCCTCTGGTGTGGTTCTGGGTTTTGTTTGGTTTGGCCTACTTTGTGTCCATTCTATCCATGATTGGGAACTGGATTCTGGTTCTTACCAAAAAAACCCGAGCTGAGGTAGGCCTATGATTAAATCATGATGTCAAATTAATTTTTTATAACCATATGTCTTGTGAAGTTTAGAGCAATGCCTGGTCAAAATCCCTAGTCAAACTCAGCACTGCAACTCAAATGGGATTATTAATTTCTCTCTCAATTCCCATCCCTTCTATCTTCATAATAACCTCCATGCCATTTTCCCCCACACCCGTAATTCATCTCCACAACTCCTATTAACCTAAAATCGGTATCAAATTTCAATCATTCTGTTCCTGGTGACATACAAATCTCTCCATAACTCTCAAGCCTTTCCATTTCTCCTGCCCTACTTTCTGCTCTCAGATGGAGGAGTTGAGAGCACATGCCTCAGACTGGACTCAGAACATCCAGAACATGTCTGTGGATTTCCGTATGTCCGGAAAACTCGAAGATCCTTTCAAGCGCAGCAGGCGAAAGAGGCGTCACAGGCGCCACAGACGCAGCGGCAGTCAGGGTGGAGACGGAGAGGACGGGAGAGAGGAGAACAAATCTGAATCCGGCTCCTACTCGGGTTCATCGGATGAGTCAGAAGGCAGCTCTGAGTCACGGTCAGAGGTAACCGAGACAGAACGGGTCCCAGGGGGAGAGGGCGGCGGCGGAGGTGACGTTAAAGAATTAGAGAAAGAGGAAAAGCTCCAAGTCATGCCCAAAGATCCCGTCCTCTCTCAGCCATTGGATTACTTTGGGGAAAATCTTGCTTACATTGACGAATCCTCAGATGCAGTGAGTGGTAAGATCCACCTGGACCCCCTGCTGGATATACCAGAAACAAACCTATCTTCTAAAGACAGGCCCAAAAGGAGACGTCAAAGGAGACACTTGAGAAGGGATCAACAGAAACCCAAGAGCCCTAAAACCAGTCCAAATGAACCAGAGTATAAAGCGCCAAATGGAGAAATTCGGCAGAAAGACCCTCCTACACCAAAGCCGTGAGTGTCCAGGCGTTTATGGAGTTTGAAGTTCCTCAAAAGGTTCCTCAGTCCTCCTATTTTGGAATAAAGTTTTGCAACTGCTAGCTTTAGGATGTGCTGTGCTCCACTGTGAAGGCACCTGGCATTATTCTCAGATTTTACTGGGACAAAAAAAGAAACTGTCCATGTGCCTAAAATGAGAAGAGGGGAAGAGGAATCCGGTCTTGTCAAGTCTGGGCATGAGTGAGAACTTTTATTGGGTTGTCAGAAAGAGGCCTGATGACCATTAGTCATCATGTGCAGGAAGGCCATGGTGATCAGACTCTTAGTGCCATCTACTGGACGTTCACTGTACTCGTTTGTTTATGGATGCACTGACTGTTAATGAATGTTTTATTCTGTGCCTTTCACTCCTTTCCTAACGTCATAATAATAAAAGAATGATAGCTTGTTACTAATGTTACTAATACAACTCAGCTGAGGCTTACAGCTCGAGTTCATCAAACTAATCTTTTTCTATTACTGATAAATAACATTAAGATACAGACGCCTGTTTCTGCCTCAAGTAAAAAAAAAAAAAGCTAATTTGGACTTTATTTCTCATAATTGTGACTTTTTTCATATCATTTTATATATTACACACGGCACTTTATATCTCACAAAAAGTTCTACTTTGTAAATGCGACTATTTCTCACATATATCTTGTCATCTATCTTCTAATTATGACTATATCTCACAGTTGCTACTTTGTCTTGTAATTGCGATTTTATTTCTCATAACTGCAACTTTATGTCTCACTGTTGCAAGTTTATTTCTCACAAGTAACTGTGACCTTTTGTCATAATTTGTCATGCTTGCAACTTTATATCTTAGATATAACTGACACTTTATATCTCATCTTTATATGACATTTTCCAAAATTGTATTTCCCGTAATTGCAATTTCATACCTCTGTTATATATCTCATAATTATAAGATAATCCCACAGTTTGTCTTAATTCCAACTTTATTTCTCATAATTACGACTTTATGACTCACAACTACAAGTTTATTTCTCATGATTGCAACTTTATATCTTACAATTGGCACCTTATATTTTTCATAACTGTACCCTTATTTCTTATAATTGTTACTTTTAACCTCACAGTTGATACGGTAACACTTTACAATAAGGTTTCATTAGTTAACATTAGTAAACTACATTAGTTAACATGAACTAATAATGAACTGCACTTTTACAGCATTTATTAATCTTTGTCAATGTTAATTTCAACATTTACTAATACATTATTAAAATCAAAAATTGTATTTGGTAACATTAGTTAATGCACTGTGAACTAACATGAACAAACTATGAACAGCTGGATTTTTAACAAATACAGTAACAAATGTAATACTTATGGTTAGTTCATGTTAGTTAATACATTAACTACTGTTAACAAAAGAAACCTTATTGTAAAGTGTTACCATGGACACTTTGTCTTATAATTGCGAGATTTGCGACTTTATTTCCCATAATTGCAACTTTGAATATCACACAATTGTCCCTTTATGCCATGATTTTAAATCTGGCATTTTCTACCTTCTCTTGTAATTGAATATTTAGTTCTCATAATTGTGACTTCACACCTCACATTTGGAAGTACATTTCTTATAATTGTGACTTTTTTACTCTGAAGCAGAAACAGGCTTTCATAGAGACTACTCATGAGTGTGGTGTATTTCCCCTGAACTCGCTAAGTAACTCGAGGAGTTCAACCCTGCTAGGAACTAACACAAAACCACATCAGGAGTCACCCGTAACAAGGTTTATTGCACTGCAGTCAGTCCATTACATTTATGTGGTCAAGTTACAGATAAAGGAGGAAGGAAAAGATGTACTTCGCTTACACTTTGCCGTAATCCTTTTATTTAGTCACAGTCAGTATTTCACTGGGGGTTGATCTTGAGTGTTTCATTTAAAGAGCTGCAGGTAAAATGGTCATCATTACGGTCTAAAATACTATTGATTATAAATAAGACTACTGTACATGCGTGTAATGTGCTCACCACACTCATAGAGCTTGTTGATCTTCTGAATGTCAATGTTAGACATTTCCAGCCTCTGTCCGATCTGCACTGAAGGGTTAGGAATAGGAGTGATGGTTTCCTTCCCATACTGTATGGCGTAGGCTGTCCTGCAAATGAAGGGTGAGAGTCAATTCCCATCAGAATGTACTTTATATATCTGTCCTGAAGCATGATTTCAAAAGTAATATGGGTGAAGTTTTACCTTCCATAATGCATGATGGAGTTGTAGTCATAAGGGGTATTCAGATTATTTGTGTCCTTTTTCTGAAAGTTGTATGCAGATGCTGTGCAAGGACAAACGAGGTTTTCATTACGCTAAAATAAAAGGTTTTTTTTAAAAAGACCTCTATAGAATTTGAGATTTGTCCACGCTCACACACATCTTCTAACCTTGTGGAATATTCTCCCAGTTGATCCGGACGTACTGGTCTCTGTCGCTCCTGGTGTGCTCGTGGTGGAACCCCAGAGAATGGATGAGCTCATGCTCAATGAGCCCGTGAGAAACACAGCCGTCCACAGACAGAGACAACTGCTGTTTCCCTCCAGATCTCCCTACAGTAGACCAACAGCTGTAAACAGAGGAGTATATTTAAACACTAAAATTAACTCTTCAAACGTACAACGATTAGAAAGTTTGGGGTCGGTAAGATTATGAGAATGTTTTTGAAAGAAGTCTGCTCACTAAGGCTGCAATTATTGGATAATGCAGTAAAACAGTAATATTGTGAAATATTACAAATTTAAATAATTTTCCTATATATATTCAAATGTTATTATTCCTGTGTTGGCAAAAATAATGTCACGTGACCCTTCAGAAATCATTATTCTAATATGCTAATTTGCTGCTTAAAAACATGTATTATTATCAATGTTGAAAACAGTTGTGCTGCTTAATATTCTTGTGGAAAACGATACCTTTTTTCAGGATTTTTTTGATGAATAAAAAGTTCAAAAGAAAACACATTTTTTTATTTAACATTCATTTATAAATGTCTTTACTATCACTTTTGATCAATAGCTTGCTGAATAAAACTGACCCCAAACTTTTATAAAGTATATTCATTCTTCAGGCGTGGTCAAGCTCACCCTATCAGGTTCTCAATGCTGAGGTAGTCCACTTGATTGGTTTGTGGCACAAAACGGACGCAGGTTTTTGCAGAGATGCTCTTCATTGCATGTTTGATCAGTGCCTTCTCATTGTTATCTATCATAATCGTAGTAATCATAATAATGTTATTGGATTTTGATGCTGATCAACATACACGTTTTTTAATCACTCACAGTAGTCATTAGCAATGGTGTATGGCACTTCAACCAGTCCAGATGGAGATTTTGGCCATTTGCAGTCATTCATGCATTTCATGGCATTCCTTGTTTTGGGTAAGGCCATATCTCCCTCCAGAAGTATGTCACTGACCTCTGAATCAAAACAAAACATAAAAGAGTCAGATCATTTCACACATTTAATTCAGGAACTCTCTTAGAGAAAATAATGTGATGATGTACTTGATTTATAACCATTATATATATATATATATATATATATATATATATATATATATATATATATAGTACAAAAATATTTTTTTAAACATTGTCAAGTCACCTTTATTTATAAAGCACTTTATACAATTCAGATTGTTTTAAAGCGGCTTTACACTAATAACATGAAAATGATTCAATGATCCAAACATCATTTTGGCTGTACAGCAGCTCTAAAAGAAAATAGTGTCATTGTTCAGCTGAATTCAGTTCAGTGTTGATTCTGATATATACACTATATTGCCAAAAGTATTGGGACACCCCTCCAAATCATTGAATTCAGGTGTTCCAATCACTTCCATGGCCACAGGTGTATAAATTCAAGCACCTAGGCATGCAGACACTTCTACAAACATTTGTGAAAGAATGGGTCGATCTCAGGAGCTCAGTGAATTCAAGCATGGTACTGTGATGGGTTACCTGTGTAATAAGTCAATTTGTGAAATTTCCTCACTACTATATATTCCACAATCAACTGTTAGTTGTATTATTACAAAGTGAAAGCAATTGGGAGCAACAGCAACTCACGTAAGAGTCAGGCCACATAAAATCACAGAGCGGGGTCATCGCAAGTCAAATCGCCAACTTTCTGCAGAGTCATTAGCTATGGTAACAGACCTCCCAACTTCATGTGTCCGTTAGGTTAGCTCAAGAACAGTGCATAAAGAGCTTCATGGAATGGGTTTCCTTGGCCGAGCAGCTTCATCCAAGGCTTACATCACAAAAAGTGCAATGCAAAGCATCAGATGCAGTGGTGTAAAGCACACCGCCGCTGGACTCTAGAGCAGTGGAGACGTGTTCTCTGGAGTGACGAATCACGCTTCTCTGTCTGGCAATCTGAGAACGGTACTTGCCTGACTGCATTGTGCCAAGTGTAAAGTTTGGTAGATGGGGAATTATGATCATCAGTGCCGAAAATAAGTGATGAAAATGTAACATTACATATTGGCCCAATAAGTTAATTCCAAATAATTATCCCAATGCAAAAATCTGCATTGTACTAATCAAAGCTTAAGGTCTTCACTCAAAATTAAAATTGCATATTCACCAAACATATTTAATTGTGCTCAATCACATCTAATTTTTTGTTTTTGCCAAATTGAATTTCTGTTAATTAAATTGTATCAATTCACATAAATTCAATTTGGCCAACTGAAAAATTTAGATGTGACCAGTCACTAGAAAATGTTAAATTGGAGAGGCCTGGCATTTTTTTAGTGTATAAACACACTCCTAAACCTTGTGGAAAGCCTTCCAAGAAGAGTTGAAGCTGTTATAGCTGCAAAGGGTGGGCCAACTCAATATTAAACATATTAAAAATGGGATGTCATTAAAGTTCATGTGCATGTAAAGGCAGATGTCCCAAAACCTTTGGCAATATAGTTTATATTGTCAGTAGTAAATAACTATTACCTTTGTTTGCTTTCAGAATTCTTGTGGAAATATCCATATCGTTGTGCTTCTCAGACTGGATATCTGAACAAAGAATGACTAAATTAAATCATACTTTTAAATATGTTTGTATTTTATTGGTCTAAATCAGTGGTCATTGGTACTTGGGTCCCAAAGTATTGCATGTGTTGTATTTGCCCTTAATTAACACAACTGATTCAGATCATCGGCTCATTAACAGAGAGCTGCATGAATCTCTCTTATCTGAGTGTTTCAGATACAAAATGTGCAATGCTGTGGGCCACAAGAATGCAAGAGGGTTGAATAGAAACTCACCTTGATCAGTGTGCAGCATCTGTGGAAAGAGCAGATACAGAATAAGTGCATGAGTACATTTTGAAGTGAAGGTGCTCAACGCTGAAAGCTGCAGCTCGTACCGTAGCAGGAAAAGCTTGAGAGAGATTTAGCAGCACAGCTGAGATGGAGAAAAGCAATACACAATCCATTTTCCCTCAATGTGTTTAAAAAAAGATTTCTAACTGAGAGGGGAACTGTGAGGGAACAGAGCTGGAACTTTTCTTATATAGAAAACAGCTGGGAGTGTCCAACATTCGGGATAAGGTTCAAATCAACACAGATCACTTGAAAAGATCTGAATAGCTTCTAGCATGAGGTTACATCAGCCTCACCCATTACAAATAAGATTTTATTTGTTTGTTTCAGAATTAGACTAAAACAGCAACTTTAGGCATTGCCGATCATGCATTGATGACAACAAAGTTATTCTTTCAAATGGTCATATTGCTGTATTAAATTCTAACAGCCTACATAATAACTAAAAGTTCATTTTATGTACACTTATTCAAAGCAGCAAACCAGCATAATAGAATGATTTCTGAAGGATCATGTGACACTGACTGAAGTAATGATGCTGAAAAAAATTGCTTTGCTATCACAGGAATAAATGACATTTTAAAATAATATTTCATAATATTTGATTTTATAGTATTTTGCTAATACACTATTTTTACTTTTGAACAGTAATATAAAACGTTTATCAGGAGTTATTTAATGCTCAACAGAGTTATTGATAAATATTGAATGCTTTATTTACATAGGAAAGACACTTGTGGAAATTAATAAATCAGAATGCTTCAAACCCCATATACTGAAATTTACTGAAAAGAATACTAATCAAAGACAATACATTCACACTATTTGTTTGTGTTGCTGCATAAAAGACAATATTTCAAGCTATCATGATAAATTGTTTTATGCATTTTCATCATGTTTTCTAAGATCAACCAGAAAAAAATAGGCTTATTTTGCATAATCGCTAACCCTAATATGGCCTCTGAAATGAACACCGCTTTTGTGCATGAAACAGATCGAACATATATGGTCAGAACATTCAATGGTTTCACTTCATTTTGATGGTCACTTCAACACATTCTGTTGACTATAAGTATAACGATGCATCTACATGTCTAGCTCTTCTAACTCTTCTAAGGATGTTAGTTGAGTATCAGTAGACTCTGGTAGGGTTGGGGTTAGAATAAGTTGACATGTATTTGCAAAGTTACTTATAGTCAGTAGAATGTCTTTTGGTGGACCATAAAAATAAAGTGTTCATAGATATTAAGCAGGCCGCCTACAAATATTCTAATAAGAGTTAGTTGACATGTAGTTGCAAAGTTAGGCTACTTTAGTCAACAGAATGTTCGGACCATCAAAATAAAGTGTTATCCATATAATTGCTGTGTTATTCAAAAACAAACAAACAAAACATGCATTATGAATAACAGCGGAAACATCTTGAGCAACTGTGAAGGAAACAAATGTAATCCGACTCAGTGGGTGAGGTTGCCATAATCCTGTGCTGAAAGCTTACCTTAAAACCCTGTGAAGTGCTGAAATAAGACTTCAAGCTTTTCAGTTAAGTCCATTCAGACATGATCCAAATGACTGGCTTGAAAACATTAGTCCCCATTCACTGTAATCGCATCTGTTTTTAATTGCAATTAATTTATTTGTTTTTATTTTTAATTCTGTGCATTCTTCTTTTGTAGACAAAACCACTGTAGGAAAAAAAACTGTATAGGAAACCATCAGTCCCACTCCTGAACCCTCAGAAATAGACAGACAAATGTAGGAAATGTTTATGTGTATCATTTAAAGTCGGCATGAAATTGAAGTTAATCTTAGGCTGCGTGTCCACCAAAGCATTTTTAGCCAGCTGAAAACGCCTCGCTGTGGGCGCTTGCGAGCGTTCTGGCAGCACAGCTTTTTTTTCAGTTGAGACTCTTTTGTTATGATACGGAATATCCGCGTAAGTGTTACTAGTATCTCCTTTCACAGAAAGTTTGTTTATGTATTGATATATAAAAACGCCAATATGTAAAGTATTTGCTCGGGCTCTTGTTTTAAATTATTTTGTTCCGTTATTATGCTGCTTGTTTTCATCTGTGGACGTTGTACAAGCAGAATGTGGCGGTTGGTCAGTGTTGTGTTTGTCCCGCCCCTCCTCCACTGTGATTGGATGGCTGGTGAAAAGTGATAGTGATGACTGATGAGCGCTGCGTTTTATTTAAAGTTGAACATACCTCAACTCTCGGCGACCAGTTAAAACCGCTGAGCGCTTGAGCGTGAAATACTCGCTCAGCGCCTCATTACGCTCTTGGCTAAAAACGCGGCACTCCCATTGAAAACAATTTAATGAAAAAACGCTTTGGTGGACACACGGAATTGTTGTGAAATATATCAGCGTGGAACAACTTCTCGAACAAGAATGAATGTAGGACGTACTTGATTTTGTCCATTGGGAATTCATTGGATCGTTGTGGTTTGCTATTGGTCGTTCTCTGAGTGACGGGCTGTCCTGCCCTCGGGCCAGTGAACACGTCATCAGAGGAGAGAAGTCTGTGCCAGAAGGAAGGGAAGTTATTTTGATTAAAGATTATGAGGGCACACAAATAAAATAAATAAATAAATAAATAAATAAATATATATATATATATATATATATATATATATATATATATATATATATATATATATATATATATATATAAAATATATATATATATATATATATATATATATATATATAAATATATATAAATATATATATATATATATATATATATATATATATATATATATATATATATATATGCACAGATAAATCATTTATAATAAATAAGCAATGTTCCATTAAAAATGGTTTGATCCCATGGTTTCATGGTGACTTTAATTTCTGTGCATGTGGTGATTATGGTGTTCTGGCAGAGGGAGAACAGCCTTCAGCAACTGCTTTCATGAGAAATTTAGTAGGTTTGCTTACTTTGCTATAATGTTTATGTTGGTCAATAGCAGAACAGAAACTGAGCAGCTAAAAATCCAAAAAATAAACACACACATAAATGATATTATTATCTGCCATCCTAAATAATTAAATCACCTTACATTGCACAGTGAGCATTACAAAAGTATGCCTTGAGTCGCTACTCGTGACCAACATGAGATACAGAAATAACATGTTTAAATACCACGCGTTTGACATTCATATTGCATTTTGATTTCTCGCTGATTATCTTGCCAACACTGCACACTGCTATCGCATTGTTGCTACACTACAGGAGCTTAAACTGGGCCACATGCTCGGATGTCTCAACTTTCGTGCACGGAAACATATGACCTTGTGCGCGAGGACACTCTGTACATAGACGTCACTAGTCGGCAGACTGGCACAATCCACTTATCTGCTGAATAATCACATCCCCACTAGATGGGGCTGCGGTGCGTCTGACTGCTTCCATTATGATGCAATTACAGCTTTCTCTTCATTTTGAGGGTGGCATTAATTATAGACCACTCTAATCTATACTAAATAAATATGAAGAATGTTTTGTGTTGCGTTTAAATCGAAATGGGAAAGCAACCAAAAGCAGATTATACTATAGCCTAGTGTGCTATCATCTAGTTAGGCTGTAAATAATAACCAAACCTCATACACCCCTTTTACCATAGACAAAAACTACAAAGGGTAATTTATGAAATAGCTTACCTCAATCAAAAGTTCCTTGCACATTTAAAACAACCGGTTCTATAGAAGTGTGGGAGTGAATACACTACAGTGCATTGTTTCGGCTGAAATACATTTTTTCGGATTATTTTGTGTGCGTTTCATTGTGAGTTTGTTAAAAAGGAAACTGAGGTGTTAATTTAACATGAGAATGATGCACTGTCCCCTTTACTGCATAGCCTTCACCTCCCAGCTGTTGTCTTTTTGAGGCTATTATATTTGAGTTGTTGCTCCCACCTGTTTTTGGGGTCATGACCTCTGTCAGCATTCCAGAGCACCGAGGTGTGACCTTTCGTGGCAGAGCCATAAACCAAATTTACACAAAAGCCACCGTCCGAAAAGATCTCCTGTAGGCCTACTCCGTAACAGTTGTAAAAGCATTTACCAAACTGTGACAGGGCCGTTCAAACCAGGGCATGTGAGGAAACGTGCTGTAAATGAGCTCCATGTGAAGAGCTTCAGACAGAAACAGAATGCGCCAGCGTGCAGCTCGGCTGAAATGCAGCGTTTGCTGCGTCGGGGAATGACCTTGAATTCAAGGTCGCCTGTACGTTCTCAATGACAACGGGAACACTAGCGCTTCCTGTTTCTTTTTTTTTTAATCGCGTTTCATGCTGCGCGCGGTTGCTTTCCATACAAATACACCACACACTCATTTTGTTCTTGTTAAGTATCCATTAACGTCTCAATTAATTTAACAAAACGGACATGTTTCAGTCATGCTGTCTGAGGAGGTGCATTCCTAAAATAGACCAGCCTAATAATTCCCTTAACACGGGACTCTTTTCCGTTACAGCATTGCGCGTCTTTGAGGCGCACGCTCTCTTTCTCTCAGCTCTTGCGTGCTGTGATCAGGTTACGCGGATTGTAGTCTCTCCTTCTTTCTCTCCTTTCCTCTCTCCGCAGTCACTGTGAACTCTGCGCCGCTGGCTCACAGCCCAAAACTGTTGTAGGAACCAGCTGACTATGGGAGGCCTAGAGCAGTGAGTTGGGTCAGTGTCACAAGACCGAGCGGACTGACATTTTTCCATGCCATCTACAGCGATGTTTGATTTACAGCTCTGCCTTTTATGCTTAATGGGGCAAACGCATTCTGTCGCATTACTACGGACTCGATCTCCCACCCCACCCCACAACGGAACGTATTGTGACGACACATTCTATATTTTAGCTTTTATCAACAATCGATATAGCCTAATATAACATGAGCACTTACAGTAAAACAAAAGGCTACATGATGACAAACGAACACTGACTCACAAAAACACTCAAACACACCAAACAACATAAAATGTAACACAAAGCAGCCTGTGTAGTCTACATATCAGATTAGAAAATAAGAATGTATTTGTAAATTATAATGTGCCTACTTATTTTACTCTAGGCCCATTACTGTAGCCTGTATTGTCCCATAAATATACGTTTATCCATAGTAACTTCCTTTATCCATAGAATTCGTGAATTTTAACATGATAAATGTATGATTTCCCCTTAAAAGTCATAATTGTTTACAAACGTGTATGTTAATGAATATTCAACCGTGTTGGATTTATAAAGGTCGTCTTTCGGTTGACATTAAATCGCAATTATCTTTGAAAAAGGTGTCAAATGTTTAAGTTCCCAGCATAAATAATTAAAATAACCATAGCCTACTGCGTAACAGTGAAACGCATAAGGAGCCTATAGGCTAGATTAGAAACCGAGGTTTATATTTTAGGGCAGAATGCAGTGTTTTATTTGCTACAGCTTTGATGAACCCTGTGGAAAGGTTGAATTATTAGTAATCACGAATAACGCAGTTATTAATGGCCTCCGCTGTTTTTACACCAAGCTTTGTTTCATTTGCCCCTCAATCAGTTACCAAAATAGCCCGGCATGATGTAAGAAATCTGAATAGCTAAATGCTTCGGATATTAGATCAAAAGTGTGTAACCTCGTGAGTCACACATACAGTAGGTCAGTTCCTCTGTATTGTTTAAAGCGCTGCTGCTGCCGCTTGTGACGAAGGCGCGAGGACGCGTGATTGGAAGCGGGAGAGGACGTAACGGAGAAACAGCAGACGCAAGAGCAGAGAGGGAGGAGAAACAACGAGGATATACGTAACCGGGATCTCAGCTGTATTAGCGGAAGACAGGATTCAGGCTTCCAGTGACAACCGAAACAGCAATATGGGGAAGTAGTCCAGGGAAGAGCGAATCAAACATGGATTAAACATACGCGCTTTCTTAACTGACTGCACTCGCGCCGCCATTCATTCAAATTATCGAGCAGTTGCATTGATTTAATGTTACATAGCCTATACCTTATCGTAATACAGCACCAGAATTGCTAAGTAAGGTAGCCCACTTTAGCAAATAGGCAGAGTAGCCTATCCGCTCCTTAAACCCGCCTGTAGGACAAGACGCATAGCCTATGTGATAGTCCTATATATAAATATCGGATTGACTGTTTTGCTCAAGGGTTTCTTTGGTTGTTTTCGAGGCACCAGCAATGTTCTCTGAAATACTGGTAAGTATTCACCCAACCGGCACCCAGCAACGCAATATGCACCTTTATTTTGTGCGAGTGTGGACATTTAATGTCAATGCGCGTGTTGTGAACCTATCTGATAATCAAGATTCTGTCGTCATGCAGACCATCAATGGCAACTGTCTGCTGTCGCTACCAACATTTCCATGTTACGCTCAGCAGTAAAAACTTTACACTGTAAATAGGTCAGTGTGTTCTAGTAGTTTGCTTGTACGACTACTATAACAGCGCGAGAACATGTCTTGGCAGATGTGATTTAGTGCCTAACATTTGAATTCGCAGACTTAGCTTAGTCGTTGCATATAAATGAGCATTATGCGCTTCTTACTGCGATAAAAGGGGGGGAAAGTCCGCAGTAACACTTTGCAGCACGCTGACCTTGATCGAGGTGTCCCCTAGCTCATACATTGTGTCAGCGCGTGAGATTTTACTTCGGACTCTAGTACTCGAGGCATGTCGCATTACCGGTACAGCATTTCAGTCTGGAAACAAACTACCTCAAGCGCGACAGATCTGCTTTGCATTCGTGTATTCGAGGCATTTCACGTCGTCACTGACGTAATGCAATTGGTACAAGAACGTAGTAATTTTATTTGGCTTTTAAAAGTCTGTGTGGACTCTTTGAAGCGGACTTGGTGGCAGTATGTTGTCATATGTAATCTAAAGCTTTACGATTCACGTAGGCTACTTAAAAGTTTCCCACATTTAAAAGTTAAAGAAATAGTTTTTATTTAGAAAAAATAGCTTTAAATGCTTTAGAAATCAGATTAAAATGATGCAGTAGGCTACTGTGACATGAAAGTCACCATGAAATGAAAATGGACAATTCCATTTTTTTATGGAATATTGCAGTATTTATTAAATTATTTATCCATGCATATATATATATATATATATATATATATATATATATATATATATATATATATATATATATATATAATACACTCACTTCATTGGCATCTAATCACTGATGACTTGTTTACTGGCTTGAGGGAGGGGCAAACCTGCCACTCACATGAGATCATAGCAAACCACAAAGATCAAACAATCCAATCAATTTTTGGTGGACAAAATCAAGTACCGGCCTCCACTTTTTCTATTTTGTTCATGAAGTTATTTAATTCAGGGAAGAAAACACTATCGCAACTTCGGTTTGCTTGCGAAACGGAACTCATTAAAAGCGGGTTTATTTTACATGGAGCCAGTTACCTTCATGGGGGCGGGCATGTTGAGATCAAGCGAATCAGTGACCAGCCGAATCAGTAACATCCTTGTTATAAAACATTTTTGGAATTAATTAATAAGGGTTGATTGCAAATAGCTCTTTTATAGTAACTAAAATCTGGGTGATTCTGCATCCTGCCTCTAGGTGTCAGTATAAAGCCCAAAGTATACTTGTTTTTTTTACGGCACAGTAGAACATATTGGGTGTGTCTCAATCAGCTCTCTAGTTCAGTAGTCAGGGCACTGATCAGAGAGTCAGCCATTTTAAGGGCTGCTTCAATCGCAGAATCGTTCTAGTGCACTGAAATGTCGCTGCCTAAAAAGTCCCACAATGCACTGCAAAACCCAGGGTGCATCGATGCTCACTGTGTTCCCTTAGCAGAAGTTCTAAAGCGCAAAACTTAAAGTCGTCATGAAATCAAAATTGATCCTATTTACCTTGTTAGCACATATTACAGGTCTTAGGGTTAACAATTAATCCGTGCAAGTTAATACAAAGAAAAAAAGAGTTTGTCGCGGTAATCTTTAATCAAAATCTGAAATGTTACTTCCGGTCTGGAAACGGCGTTCCTTCTCAGATGACGTCAGTTTGACGGCTTAGGTTTGAGAATGCGTAACCACTCCCCTTCAACCGTTAGTTTGCTATGAGCGCGAGATGGAGAGGAGGAGCGCTGAAGTAAAACCCTGCCCGCTATTCAATATTCCGTTTCACTAGTAAATACGTTACAGCACTAAAGAAAACTCACTTGCTACTTCCGGTTCACTTGGACTTTAAATCACTTGAGCCAACTCACTACACATAACGATAACAAAGCGGTCACTGACAAAACGGTCGATTTTATTTTATAATATTTCACCATAAACATAAATCTCTAGACAGGTAATGAACACAATCTAGCTAACATTTATAATTTATTTAAATTATGAAATGTTGCATGTTTATGTAATAAGCAAAGTATTTGTTATAATGTACTCTAAATAACATTACGAGTAATGTCAGAAGAAATTATGTTGTACAATGACGATGTTGTCGCATCGCCAGAAATAGTCATCAGTGTCTCAATGTGTAGTGAGCCAGCGTCCTTTACTGTCCTTACCGGTGCTTGAATTCCTAAACACGATATACTGATTCAAGAGCTCAGGAGCTATAGGGAACTGAATGAGTTCCCACCTAAATTCACAAACACATTGCCTTTCAAAAGTACTCCACTTGACAGTGTGCATGACTAGTGCACACTACTAAGTTTCATCGTTGTCCAGTGTCTACGCTATTTCTCTTTGAAAGTTATGAGCAAAGAAATACTAGAAAGTTTAAACAAATTGTGGGTATCTCTGAACCTTTCTCAAGGCGCGTGTGAGCTGTGAGCACAGAGTATGCACGGTTAGAAAAATCTGGGATGTATGCGTACAGTACGCACGTACTATGCGGATACCCAAATTTGTGACATGCGCATACATAAAAAAACTAACTTTGGGCTTAGGTCCAAGACGACTGCCATATAATCAGCGCAACAAACAAATATTGCTGATTTCAACAATGTTGCTTTATTCAAGAACTGGAAAAAATTAACCAATCAGAGTCTCTAAAGTTTTAGCTTGAGGCGATTTAAAAAAAAAAATTTTTACAGTTACATTTATCTAATGGTTGTGTATACATTTTATATTTATCGAAATTTTAGATTCCGTTTGACCACTAGGACAAGGTCCCTCTTGGACGTGATTGGGAATCTCTGTTCTTAAGAAGTTGTAATCCAGTTTAACAATCAACCTTTGAATTGTCAAGGCTCGCTGAACAAGGTCACCTTTTGAGGTCTGCTCTGGCAGTCTTGGCTCTACAGTTGAATGTATGTCGAAGTTCAAAGGCTAACACATGGTATCTGTGATTTATATGCTGAGTATTAGATTTACACAGTAAACTTTAGATTAGAAATCAGTTGATCACTGCTACTATGCTTTAATTTTACACACAGCACCACCTGAAATCTATACTAACTGCTGATGATATATCATTTTAACAATGATATTGCAATATCTTTGTAGCTTTAACAAAAATGTATTATATTTAATTGATACAGTGAAGACTGCAGTGTTGATTAATCAATTTCTGGACCTGAAATACTGTTAGTATTGCCTGAAAAAACATATATAGGCTAAAACACTTAATTTCATTTGTTTATTTATTCTATTGTATTTATCTATGCTTGTATTTTGAAACTGTTGTCATATCGCAATATATATTGCAGACAAATAAATCAGTTTTTTTCCAATAGCATGCAGCCCTAATACTGACTACTGTGACTAGTTTAAGAATAGGTCTAACTCTGAAAAGTAGAGCTGATCCTAATTTGTGTACCTCAAAAAATAAATCAGTAACATCAACTGATAAAAAAAACACGTAGAAATCTTTAACAAATGTACATTCTCTAACAGAACAACTGAATTATTTTACTTTTACAATATTTGACAGACATTTAGTTAATTTAATAAAACAATGTATTTTATATGCTTTTTTATGCTTTTAGTTTTAGTTCATTATAATAACCCTGCTATTGCCCATATCTCTTTTATACTTTAAACTTGCTAAATTGTATCTCAGCTGTGAATCACTTTGTCCTTCACATGTAATTGCCGTCACACACAGAGCCCTTTTGGAGTTACTGTGCCTGTCCTTCAATCCCCTCCAGTGACTTTGACCTTTGGAATGTGTCAGAGAACGGAGGGGGGAGGGCGAATGTTGTGTGCAGAAATCATATGAGAGTATCCAAGTGTCCGAATGCGTGCCAAGATTGAGTGAATGACGGTGAGCAAGACCAGAGAATGGTTGCATGGGAGAGAGACAAAGAAATGGTTTCTCCCTCGGTCAGCATTTTGTGCCTAATGGTGTAGGTGGTGAGGAGTAAAACATGGATATGGTGTATTAGACACATTATTATGGGGTATAAATCAGGCTCTTATACAGTCCTACAAGAGGTTAGTGTGACATTGACCAGGACTGACTCATTTTTTTTAAAGCAAGAAACAAAGACGAGAGAAATCACTATGCAAGACCTAATGCTGCGGCAGAGACCACATTTACAGCTAATGTTGCTCCTGATTAAATCTGCCATTTTTGTTAGATATACCTGCAATGCTTTTATGGGAGGTTTCATTCAGTTTTAGTTTTGAAAAGATGGTGGTTTTAGTTTTATTTAGCAATATGTGCCTTTGCTGAAGGCCTTATTTTGTAAAGCATAGATCTGTCATGTATACATTTGTTGATGTATCGCTCATTTTCTCTTTTCTTGCCAGGGTTCCTGATACCCAGTTTGAACTGACCTGCAGTCTTCTAACACCAAAATAAAGTGAGAAGATTTTCAGCATACGCAAAAAGACTAACGACCTTTGGCTTTTAAGCAAAAGGTAAGAATTGTTTTCCCTCTTATTTTTATTTATACTCTGATTATTTTAATGCTCATATGTCCTAAAGCATGTGTGTAATTTTAAGATATAAAGTTTATTTTTAAGCTATTAAATGGGGATACCATAGCAGTAAGATTTTTTAAATACAGAGGTCATCTATCACTGTATAATCCTCGATGTTTGAGTTCAGACCTACTTTGAGTAGCTGATTTTCTCTTGCCCTTTTCTGTTTCTCATTACATCAAACTTATTAACATAACTGCCTTGAGCTGAAGGAAAACAAACGACTTGCCTCAGTGCCTCATTCTTTCCTCATAACTTTTACTAGCTGTATAATGGAATTACCTGTCAGCAATGCTAAAGATTTTTTATTTTATTTTTTTATCAATCATTATTGCGTGATTATCTGAAATGAATATATTTTGTAAAAATGCGCCTGTGTGCGTGTTTGGCTGCTATGAGCAACTCTCCTCCCTCCTGAGGGCAGCCAATGACTCATGACACGTTTGTCAGGGGGAAAGTGAAGTTCAAAGATGCGCGCTTTGCTAACTAAACTAGGCTTTTTCGGGCTTGTTTAAAGGAACACAGGCGGATTTCTGTGTGAATAGTCAATGAATAGCTATTTTTGGGTGCATGTTCTCCGGTAGAGACGTTTGGAGGAGGAGGGACATATCTTGAATGAGTAACGTTAGGTAAGTTAGCGAAAGCTAAGCTAGTTTGGCTGATTCTTATGAGTGTGAAGCAACACAGAACTGGGCTTTTAGACATTACAAAGAGGGAAATAAAAAAATCAAGCGAGGATAAAACTGGATGTATTTAGATTTTGTAAGCTTTACAGACCAGACCTATAGGAAATGGTTGATAAAGTAGCAAAATAGCACACTGAATATTGCTGATTTTACATTCAAAAGTTTCTGTTAATGAATTATTAGTCCTCTTTTTAGTGAACCGTGCTGACTCGGTCCGAGTGGTTCTTGTATTAATGACTCCGAACCGAGAACCGTAATAATGTCCGATTCAGAGAACCGTGTGATTTGATAATAAGAATAGTTGGAGTAGAGATTTGACTGATGGATCGAAAAGTAAGTTGCTTTAAAATGTATTTACGACTTGTTTGTAAAACCGTTATATCAACAGTGATTTGGCTTTGATAAATTGCATTAAAAAGTGCATAGATTCAGCCAAGAGTTCATTAATTGTAGTTTAAAGTAAAAAAGAAACATGTTCGAGATGACTTTGTTTTCATGAGTTAAATCATGGCTGCAACAAACTGAACCGAGGCATATGAATTACGATAAGATGCCTTATTGATAAAACGTATTAAACGGTAATATGCGCCTACATATGGCTTTACTGGAGTGTTGTAAAGCATGAAAATAATTATGCCACGCTGTGATGACAGGGACCACGTGATTACGTAATGACGCAGAAGAGCGCTAAATCGTTTTGAAGCGGTTCTCTGAAATTAACTGTTAAAAAGAACCGACTCACGGAAATGTGTTGGACTTCTCATCACCACATCAAATTTCTCACCTTTTGAAGTCCACCATTTCTATGTAATGAGCCGAATCGGAAATCACACATCGTTGAGGTTTGCGTGAACTGCAAGGTTCTGCGGGAGAAACGCTCGTGCGTGGTGACGGTGGTTGGCACCACATGATCCGTTTCCCCCTTTTCTACCGAAGTCTGTTATTTACATGTGTTTGAACAGGAACGTTTCTCCATATCCGGTTCGTTCAATTTGATGAGGGATTTAGAGATTTCAACTTGTCCTCGCGATGAGCGGTTGGATCATTTACCTCCTGTGAACCGGCGCGTGGCGTGTCCTCACTGTAGCCACGTGATCGGGTTCAATGGTGTGCTCAAAGCATTGCGAAATACTCTTTGAACAGGGTAAACTTAAAGAATGAGACCAACCAAGTGTCATTTAAGCGCCATTACTGTTGATTTGCTTCACACATCTTCCATATTTCATATAAATTAATATTCTGTTGACTGTTGATATGGGGAGTATAGGTTCACATGTGGTAGAGGCGGAGTGAACATGTTTGGCAGAAAGTACAGTGGACTTGGAGGCATTGGGGCACAGTTACATTCTGCACACTCCCTAAGTTGCAACACATCTCACAACCAGGTGAAAGGGGAATAGTACGTGTATGACACCCGCTGAGGACAAATTATGGTGAAAATGTAGTTTTTGGCCATTAATTGAGTGAAGAGTTTATAATCGTTATATGAGTCTGTATATGTGCATTAACCTGTATATATTTCAAAAAATGCATGACTAGTAGCTCAATCAGACAGTCCACAAACCCAGTATTTCTCCAGTAATCACAATGAGCTGGTTGTGTTCCCTCCTTGGCAGTCGTTCTGCATCTTGGGTAATTTTTTTATGTGCTAATGTGATAGACCCTTTTTCTTTTTCGCTAAATACATAAAATGGCAAGATCTGGCATCATAGGTCAGTTTGTCCCTGAGGGGGGGTTATAAAATGTGGGTCCTGTGGAGCGGTTAAGAGTCTGTAGGGTATCTTTTGTGGATGTATAATTAGGCGATTGGTTCCCTCTCCTGGATTAATGACCCTAATCTGGTGTGGACGGAGGCCATGGCACTGGGATTATGGACAGATTTGTGCAGAATTCTGTCATGTGCATATGTGTGTTCTGCTCACTAGGAGAAGCCTTGTAATGCATTTTCATCAATGTGAATTGCTTATGCAAGTTACCTGGAGATATTGTGTTTGAATGGCTTTGCTTTGCAATACTTTGATTTATTAATACTGAACCTTTGTATTCATAGAGTATAAAATGCTCTGATAATGCATACATATGCTATTTTGCAAGCAGAATGAAATCTCAACCATGTCTAAATGTATTGCATGCATAGGGTTGCTGTTGTGTGAGCACAGGTGAGTGGGAAGCTGAAAATAGAGAGTTCAGAGACTTCCCAACATACTGCTTGCGAATGAGGACATATAGGTGCTTGTTTGACTCTGCGCTCGAATGCTGTGTGCTTGCTCAGCATGCACCTGCATGTTAACCAAATGAAAAGAAGAGCTAGGATTACTGAAAAATAAACAGTAGTCCCTTCATATGTTTGCCATTTATTGCTTGTTTAAATAATCTTGTTTTAAAGGAGACTTATGCACATATTCAGTATTTTTTTTTTTTTGTCCTGTCTGTTTACGTTCACTTAAAACAATCTGATTGTGTTTGCATTAAGGACCTGACAAGATGCCCTAGGCTGACAACCGCACAGTCTTTAGTTAGTTTAGTTGTTAGCAGTAGGTTTATCATGGGGCATTATTTCTCCTATTTAGGGGATGTGAATGTTCTCAGTAACAGTAACTTTTTCATTAAGATGATATTTGCACACTTGAATGTTGGTATTATCCTACCAAACATGAACATCACAGCATAAACACATTCAAACACACAATAAATTTACCATAGCACTAGGCTGGCACACTAGTGATGATGTCATTGTCCAGGTTCATAATCACAAATATAAACCATGCTTGGGCATTTTCTCCCTATATCTTGAGTCTGGAGGCATTTTTATTTAAGTCAGTGACGTTTTTCACCCAAAAGCCCGTTACTTTTTGACACTGGTTGTTCTGTGACATTACATACATGACTTCATTTTAAATCTGCTGATTAACCTTCAGGATTCAGACGTAGTTATTCCCATGCATTCATATTGATGTAGGTCAGACTGAGAGGGTTGGATATCCGATATGTATCTGATTTAAAGGCACATTTGAAAGTGACCCAAATCAGATGTGGAAGCATTCAGCCTTAACCTCATCAAGATGATGATGATGAAGTTAAAACTAAAAGGTCCCTCTTTTCCTCATTGTCTCACAATTTTCTCTACAGGTATCATGTCTTCCAGAGAGCGACGCTCCGACATGTACATAAAGGCTGAACCCAGCAGTCCTGAGGGAGGAGGAGGAGGCGGCGGCGGTGGGAGGACCAGCCCGGGAGGAGCGTCCTCAGACTCCTCTCAGAGTGCAGGAGGGGGTTCCAGAGGAGAAGGCGCTGGTCGCTACTCCCCGCCCCTTTACACACCTGCTCTACGGTGCCATTTTAAGGAGGAGGGTGCGGACGGAGCCGAGGAGGGCTCTACCGGCAGCGGGGGAGGCCGCTGCAAGTATGCACTAAGCACGCTTCCCAAAAGGCTGTGCCTGGTGTGTGGAGATGTGGCATCTGGCTACCACTACGGAGTGGCTTCATGTGAAGCCTGTAAGGCTTTCTTCAAAAGAACCATACAGGGTGAGTGTGTCACACTGCGTAGCAGATTCACTTGTCTTTACAGATAACTTGTAAGTAAGCCAAGCCCGCTTGTTGTCTGAATCAGTGTTTCCTGCCCCCCTGAGAGCCACCGCTGTCAGCCTTTCGGCAAAATTTTATCCAGAATTGAATGTGAAAAAAAACAATTGCATTCCTTGAAATAATACCAAGACAAGCATGTCTGTCTATTGTGATTCTGTTGTTTTCATTGGATGTATAAAAAAATAAACACATAGCATAAGTATAATCCAATTTGAAAACAAATGATCTTCTCTGGCTCTTATGAGTTGATTACTTTTAAGGATTTGCTCAAAAAGACAGGTTAACATTTTGAATCACTTTAATCAATCCTTCATTTAATTAATTCACTGAATCCAGTTGCTGAACAACAAGTCTTTACTTTTAGTCATGTCTGACTCAAATTAAGCAAGAGGTCTCTATCATCGTAATTGTTAATTTTCCGTGATGCAGCATTTAAAAGTCATGCCTCGGATTTGCTTGTCATCCTGGGTATTTGTTTTGTTCCAAAACCTACTTTTGCGAACTATTCCTAGGTTTTTGGCCCAATCAGAACCAAACCAGTGTAGTCTGGAGTCTAATTGTCAATAGTTATAAAAAAGTGGACATTTCAGTTTACGACCACTATGGGCTGCCAAAATGTCTGAAGTGGGAGGAGCTACTTTTACTAAATTCGATGTAACTTATGAATGGAACGTGATATTTGTTACCAAACACCTATGTAAGAGCTCATTCTGTGGTCGCATGAAAAAGGATGCGGTGACTGACCTCTTGGTGGCGCTATAACTATTAAAAGGTGTCAAAAGGATGTATTTGTCTATGGCAAATACATGAAATGGCTAAAAGTGTCCCTCTTCCTGCCTGATTTGCATACAACTTCACAACATCGGGCATGCGCCATGTGATCCTAATGAAGCTTGGAAACTTTGTTGGATGTCGGGCCATTGGTGCCGCTTTAACTGTTATAAAGGTGAAAAATGCTATATATTTTCCTATGCAAAATGACATTTGAATGACTGAATTAGCTGAGCATGTGCGTCACATTATTGTAAAGAAGCGTGCAAACTTTTACGGATTTCGGGCCATCAGTAGAGTAATAACAGTTTAAAAGGTTAAAAAAAACACACTAAAAACCACATTTCCATGATAAATGAGCTGAAAATGCAAAAAGCCACCTGTTTTTTCTCTCTGATGTACATGTTAAAAGGCTTGATAAAGATTTTTGGAAAACCAGACAGGATTTACTCAAGACACTCAGTGAGAAATTAGCGCTGTAAAGACGTGGACAGGGATATTTTTGCGGCTGACCTTATTGCATATGCATTTGTAGGAGTTTCCCTTTCAGACGCAAAATTTATAGGAGGAGAGTATTTAAATTAATTGCGCAATGTGAATGTGAGGTCTGCGTTCAATTTACTGCCATTTATATTGCCTGCCAAAAGCATGTCTTAAATTAGACACTAATTTGCATTGGTCATTATGGAAATTATGTCTCCTTTTCTTTTGGAATTGCGAACACTTTTTTGCCATGTTTAGTAAATATGGCCATTACTATCATTACTGACTGGTTGTTCATATGACATGAAGTTAATGATATTACATTATTTTTGTTATTTTTAAATTAATAAGAAAAACTATATTTTAAATAATTAAAAAATCAATTGCATTATTGATTTGTATTTTTATACAAATATTTTAAAAAGTTACGAAGAGCAGGTGGCTTCTTGCTACAAAAACATAATTCTGTAGGAAACTGGTTTGAAATTTCTGAACTTCTTTGTCTTCACCTCCTTCCAACAGGCAATATTGAGTACAGTTGTCCTGCCTCTAATGAATGTGAGATCACCAAGCGCCGCAGGAAGGCCTGTCAGGCATGTCGCTTCACCAAGTGCCTCAAAGTAGGCATGCTCAAAGAAGGTGAGGTGGCACCTGGCCAGCACAACTAGTCCTCTCTCTTACGATACTTAAGTACCTCACAGTGTACGGTGTTGTCACCAGGTAGTGCCAAAGCCCTAATCCTCTTTCTGTGTTTGGTGTGTGCGTTTGGTGTAGGAGTCCGTCTGGACCGAGTCAGAGGAGGACGGCAGAAGTACAAGAGACGCCCAGAGGTGGAGAATGCCACGTATCAGAGTGCACCGATACCTTTAAGAAAAGAGGGAGAGAAGGGTAATAAAATATCATTTGTTTATTTATTTAATTTATAATTTTATACATTTTTATTTTAGTTAATTATATTTGTATAATTTTATTTTACTTTTAAAAAATCATTTAATTTTTGAAAACACAGTTTTCACAGTTTGCACTTGCGCAATTACTGCTGGATGTTTTTTTGTTTTGTTTGATAAATAAACTTTGGCTTGACTTGATTATTCATCTGAGTAATGTTTCGTTTTTTTCTCAGGCTCATCCAGCATCATCGTGTCTCATCTGCTGGTGGCGGAGCCAGAAAAGCTGTTTGCTATGCCAGACCCCCTGCAGCCTGACACGGCCCAGCGGACGCTCACCACTCTCTGTGATCTGGCCGACCGGGAACTAGTTGTCATCATCGGCTGGGCCAAGCACATTCCTGGTAAGTGAGAGCAAGAAGAGGAACAGCAAGACGGTTGGCATGGAGACCGTGTCAATGAAGCTGTTCTGGTGTCTAGCTATAAGTTACTCACTCTCCTGTTACTTAAATTAATCTAAAGTAAAACTACCACATAGTTTTGTCTCAACCTTTGTCGACATGATTCACTGTCTGATTCATATTGCACATGAAACTGGAAAGTACTTTCTGGATCTGGTAAGCTCTTATTTGATTGGCTGTGTGAGGGAAAAGGTTTTTTTTATCAGTCTGCCTGGAAACAGTTTTTTGGGGTTAATAAAAGATGGAAAAAACACATCCGAATTTGTCAGGAATCCCCTGCTGAAGTCTACTAATTTAGTGGCATCAAATCTTTTTTAAAACAACTTCTAATTATTGTTAACTTTTTATATATATAGTTTGCATATTCTACTTTTTAAGTCTGGTGTTAGTTTGTTGATTAGTCTATGTCCTGCTATTTTTTTCCATGGTGGTCTATTATTATGTCAGGTTATTTCAGATAAAGGGCATGTAAAAACATAATGAACAGTGGTTTTTCGCTTTTTGTTGGTCAGACAGGGGCAACTGAATAATTTGCAAATATGGACCAAGGCTCCTTTTTCCTCTAGAATATAGTATAATAGTACTAATTTTAGTAGTAAAGGTGCTCTGCAATCCGTGCCAAAAGTAGCAGACATCCTCTTTTGAAATATCCTCTTTTCCTCTTTGGTAAAAAAAAATCATGTTCACTCATGCAAATTCTGGTGACACTTTACCATATGACCTCATTAGTTAACATTAACATGTTAATGTATTTACTACCATGAACTAACAATGAGCAAAACATTTGTTACAGTATATATTAAACTTTGTTAATGTTAGTTAATAAAAAAATACAGTAATTTATTTGTTTGTTCATGTTAGTTCACAGTGTATTCATTAATTTGAACAAATGCAGCTTTTAATTTTAAAATGAGTAAATATTGAAATGAACATTGACTAAGATTAATAAATGCTGTAGAAGTACCTATTGTCCATTGTTAATTCAGGTTAACTAATGAAACCTTATTGTAAAGTGTTTAACTAAACCTTGCTCTATCTTGATCTATTTATACTGATTTTACTGGGAAAAGTGTTACCTTATTCAGAGTGGCGCCACTAAGTAACATTAGTGTTTTCAATGTTATCCGCCATAAAAAGCTGTAAAAAACTCCTAGATTACTTAAAATTTTCCACAGCTCATGTTGTCTCAAGTTTTTTTTTTTTTGTCTACTGAAATTTCTTAGAAAGATTCCACAAGGTTTAGGAGTCTGTTTATGGGAATTTTTGACCATTCTTCTAAAAGTGCATTTGTGAGGTCAGGCACTGAAGTTAGACGAGAGCCTGGCTCGCAGTCTCTGCTCTAATTCATCCAAAAGGTGTTCTATCGGGTTGAGGTTGGGACTCTGTGCAGGCCAGTCCAGTTCCTCTACACCAAACTCAGTCATCCATATCTTAATTAACCTTGTCATGTTGAACAGGAAGGGGCCATCCCCAAACTGTTCCCACAAAGTTGAGAGCATGAAATTGTCCAAAATGTATTGGTATACTGAAGCACTAAGAGTTCCTTTTACTGGAACTAAGGGGCCAGGCCCAGCCCCTGAAAAACAACCACACACCACAATCCCCCCTCCTCCAAACTTTACACTTGGCAGAATGCAGTCAGGCAAGTACCGTTCTCCTGGCAACCGCCAAACCCTGACTTGTCCATCGGATTGCCAGACAGAGAAGCGTGATTCGTCACTCCAGAGAACACGCCTCCACTGCTCTAGTGTCCCGTGACGGTGTGCTTTACACCCCTGCATCCGACACTTTGCAATGCACTTACAGTGATGTAAGGTTTGAATGCATCTGCTCAGCCATGGAAACCCATTCCATTAAGCTCTCTACGCACTGTTCTTGAGCAGTGCGTACGTACACCTGAATTTAATTATTTGGAGGGGTGTCACTTTTGGCAATATAGTGTATTTTTGCAGTGTTGTTCAGCAGAACGATTCAAAAACACGTTAAAAAACAGTACAACCAACTGAAGAGATGTATGCCTATCCCTCACAGCCTCGCTTTAATTCCCATTAAAAGATGGCGCTGCTGTAAATAAGGTCTATGTGCCGATGAGAGGCTAACATTTCAGGACTATGACAATGCCAGCTAGAAAACAATTAGTAGCTTGTTAATCAATGATATTTGATGGTTCTCACGTTTCTGCACTGCTGGGAAGGCTTGATCAATCACACCTGTCTGCAGAGAACAGGTGCCTAAAGAAAGATTATAATTGGAGAGAACTGGAGCAGGTGTGTCAGTGCTACAGTCAGAACTTGGAAGACTTTTCTCCTAATTGCTGTCCGAACCGTCTTGGAAGGAGCCATTTTAACCGCCTTTGTCAGTCTCTGGCTATTTTCAAGACCTCCAATTTTAGAGCACAATTGTGAGTGTCCACTCTGTACTCACCATCAATAACTCTAATCCTGCTCTCCTCACATCACTTGCTGTGCGTGTCCACAAGATCTGAGATGAGCAGGCCTTTCTTAGTCTCTGTAGGAGGTGAGCAGCTGGCTTATTGTGGGATTGACTGTGCTGAGAAAAGATGAGAATTTTTTTTCATGCACTTTGTGCTATTTCTATGAGGTAAAGCTGTTGACGTCTGTCATAAGCTTTTCATAATTTACCAACAGTGCTGGAATTTCACATTATTACATATTACTATATTGAATTAAAAAGCAGTTTCTCAGAATCTCAGTGCCACTTTCAATACCAAGGCAAAATAGATTAAAGTTAAATATACCAAATACAACAATACTATTTAAAACATTATTACAATATTAATTAAAACAATGTCATGTAGCCTCTCAATTATGTAAATATTGATTACATTTTTCCAAAATTATTACTCAGTAAACAGTTAAGTGGTTTTCTTTTTTATAGTATTGTTCAAAATAATAGCAGTACAATGTGACTAACCAGAATAATCAAGGTTTTTAGTATATTTTTTATTGCTACGTGGCAAACAAGTTACCAGTAGGTTCAGTAGATTCTCAGAAAACAAATGAGACCCAGCATTCATGATATGCACGCTCTTAAGGCTGTGCAATTGGGCTATTAGTTGAAAGGGGTGTGTTCAAAAAAATAGCAGTTTCTACCTTTGACTGTACAAACTCAAAACTATTTTGTACAAACTTTTTTTTTTCTGGGATTTAGCAATCCTGTGAATCACTAAACTAATATTTAGTTGTATGACCACAGTTTTTTAAAACTGCTTGACATCTGTGTGGCATGGAGTCAACCAACTTGTGGCACCTCTCAGCTGTTATTCCACTCCATGATTCTTTAACAACATTCCACAATTCATTCACATTTCTTGGTTTTGCTTCAGAAACAGCATTTTTGATATCACCCCACAAGTTCTCAATTGGATTAAGGTCTGGAGATTGGGCTGGCCACTCCATAACATTAATTTTGTTGGTTTGGAACCAAGACTTTGCCCGTTTACTAGTGTGTTTTGGGTCATTGTCTTGTTGAAACAACCATTTCAAGGGCATGTCCTCTTCAGCATAGGGCAACATGACCTCTTCAAGTATTTTAACATATTCAAACTGATCCATGATCCCTGGTATGCGATAAATAGGCCCAACACCATAGTAGGAGAAACATGCCCATATCATGATGCTTGCACCTCCATGCTTCACTGTCTTCACTGTGTACTGTGGCTTGAATTCAGAGTTTGGGGGTCGTCCACCAAACTGCCTGTGGCCCTTGGACCCAAAAAGAGCAATTTTACTCTCATCAGTCCACAAAATGTTCCTCCATTTCTCTTTAGGCCAGTTGATGTGTTCTTTGGCAAATTGTAACCTCTTCTGCACATGCCTTTTTTTTAACAGAGGGACTTTGCGGGGGATTCTTGAAAATAGATTAGCTTCACACAGACGTCTTCTAACTGTCACAGTACTTACAGGTAACTCCAGACTGTCTTTGATCATCCTGGAGGTGATCATTGGCTGAGCCTTTGCCATCTGGTTATTCTTCTATCCATTTTGATGGTTGTCTTCCGTTTTCTTCCACGGCTCTCCATTTTAGGGCATTGGAGATCATTTTAGCTGAACAGCCTATAATTTTTTGCACCTCTTTATAGGTTTTCCCCTCTCCAATCAACTTTTTAATCAAAGTACGCTGTTCTTCAGAACAATGTCTTGAACGACCCATTTTCCTCAGCTTTCAAATGCATGTTCAACAAGTGTTTGCTTCATCCTTAAATAGGGGCCTCCTGATTCACACCTGTTTCTTCACAAATTGATGACCTCAGTGATGCCACACTGCTATTTTTTTGAACACACCCCTTTCAACTAATTCAACTAATAGCCCAATTGCACTGCCTTAAGAGCGTGCATATCATGAATGCTGGGTCTCATTTGTTTTCTGAGAATCTACTGAACCTACTGGTAACTTGTTTGCCACGTAGCAATAAAAAAATATACTAAAAACCTTGATTATTCTGGTTAGTCACATTGTACTGCTATTATTTTGAACAATACTGTATGTCATTTAAAACATTTTTTGATATTACTATTACTGACACAATAGACTGTGGCAGGTTTTTTTGACTAACCCTTTTGCATCGATTTAAAGGTGCAGTGTGTACATTTTAGTGGCATCTAATGGTGAGCTTGCAAATTGCAACCACCGACTGCTCACCCCTCCCTTTCGAACCACATAGAGAAGCTGCGGGGGCCGACACAGGACAAAGATATCGTCATCTGAGACAGCAGAGAGTAGCTAGCGCTCTGTGGAGAATTTTTGTCCGTTTAGGGTTACTGTAGAAACATGGTGCTGCAAAATGGTGACTTCACTGTAAGGGGACCCGTGGTGTATGTAGATGGAAAGTGCTTATTCTAAGGTAATAAATACATAACGGTACATTATGGAAGGTCTTTATACACCACTGAAAACATAGTAATGTATATTATATTGCATTTCTGTCAATAGATCCTCATAAATACTACACACTGACTGCACCTTTAAGACAAACCTTCTTTGATTCTGCATTTTGAGCATTATTATTTTTTTTTTTGCACCATTGGACATGTTTTGTCAACCTCTCTCATTTTCCTCCCTCATCCAGGCTTCCTCTCTCTGTCACTGGCTGACCAGATGTCCGTGCTGCAGTCGGTGTGGCTGGAGGTGTTGGTGTTGGGGGTGGCTTACCGCTCTCTTGGCTGTGAGGACGAGGTGGTGTTTGCTGAGGATTTCGTGCTGGATGAGGAGATGTCTCGTGTGGCCGGTCTGACCGAACTCAATGCTGCCATCAGCCAGCTCGCACGCCGTTTCAGGGCCCTGCAGCTGGACCGTGAGGAGTTTGTCATGCTCAAGGCCATCGCACTCACCAACTCAGGTGCGCTTCCTGCCAAGATTTTCCTATTAATGACTCATTCATTACGCTTCTATTTTTGTTCCCTGACCGACTGGTTACCCTCTGATCAAAACCCGCCTGACCTGACGGAGTCGTCCAGTAATTAAAACCAGACCGCATTCTGTTTTGTGTCATAAATGTACCTGTCTTGTCACTGTCTGCTTGTACAAATTCTTCCTCCACTTGGAAGAACCCATGATACTTTTGATTACTGTAAATAATAAATTCAACCCCCGTATCTGCTTCACCCACAGAATCTGTATTTGTTATGCAAATACTGGGAGTCGCATGCTTTGAATCTTGAACACACCCAAGACCTCTTCCTTACCCCTCACAAATCTGTGTGTACATGCTAAACATTAACCCCCACCAACAGACTTATCCATGGGTCAGTGACATTTAACACACGTGCCAACAGTTAATAATTAGCACTCACATTATGAACACAATTCATATTTTTATATATATATATATATATATATATATATATATATATATATATATATATATATATATCAGATTTTTTAAATTGTTGTCCCATACCAGCATTCATTACTGCTTCTTGCAGTAATTCTCATAAAGGTGGGCATGCAGAATTCGATCATCACAAAATAAATATGACGGTCAAGCTATTAGTTTTAATAATTAAAATAAAAATTATTCATTCAAAATGTGAAACTATACACTTAGCATTCAACAGTTTTTATTTTATTTTATTTTTTGGTTTGGTCAGGATTGGACTACCCCTGGTCTAAACACTTGTCCTCTTCTTCCCCTCTCTTCAGATTCGTGTACATTGAGGACATGGAGGCTGTGCAGAAGTTACGGGACCTGCTGCATCAGGCTCTCCTGGAGCTGGAGGTCCAGCGACGTCCTGACGACCCCCAGCGTGCCGGGCGACTCCTCTTGACCCTGCCCCTCCTCAGGCAGACCGCTGGCCGGGCCCTCACCACTTTCTACAGCATCAAGACCCGTGGTGGGGTGCCTATGCACAAACTCTTCCTGGAGATGCTGGAGGCCATGATGGACTCACCCTAGACTAGAAAATTGACGACGGATGGATGAAGGATGAAGAAAAAGGGCAAAAAAGTCTGCCCAAATTCTTTTTGTGTGCGCAAGGGCTACAAAAGCCAAAAGAGAACTTTTTTGGGGGTTGAATATGAAGAAGATGCTTTGTGTAGCTGTCCGCCAGTACTGGTCTTTCACATCCAATCCTCATCCTTCATTTGATTTCAATGGGTACCACGTCAACGTAGGCTTGCGCCTGATCAAGATACACTTCATATTTATATCAGTCAGTGTTAAGTGAACCGCAGACAACGTGTAATTCATTCTGTCACTTCACGGCCATCCTGATAAGTGTTTCTAGGAGCTAACCATTACTGTAAACTCAGAGAAATTTACGTGCCAAGGGCGCCTACTGAGACTGCAGCAATATGAACTCTTACCTGAATCATACGATTCATTACCGATAGTAGGCCACCGTAACAATCTCTATCACTACAGTTATAATCGAGTAAGCTTTCTGTCTTTTCTTAAATTGGTGCATAAAAGGCACTTGTGTAGAGTTAATGTCTTTTTATAATGCACTCGCCATACTACAAGTGCTATCTTACTTTGTCCCGCTAGCTTCTTGTGGAATATGCAAAACATAAGTGAAGACTTACTGGAGGAAAGACAAACTTCAGTTTACTGGTGTACACTGGTACTGCAAATATACTGCAACATCATATTACGGAAAGCAATATGAAAGACTTCATAACCCATTTGATGTCAGCCATTTTTAAAAAACGAGAGGCTGCCCTGCCACGTCCTGCTTTGAAGCTAAATTTAGTTGTGGAGTAGTCGCGTAACAAAGACAGTTTTTTTTTTTTTTTATTGTAGAAAATTTCCAAGAAAACCAGGCTGTCCTTTGTATAATAGCCAGTTGTTTTAAAAGATTAACATCATCGTTTTGGGATATGGATTGTGTGAACAGGAGACTATGGGTACTATAAATGCTGAACTGAACCAACAGTGCGTCTAAATCAGGGTAAACAGAGTTTTTCCTCCTGTAGGCCACTACTGTCGTTTTGCTGTGATCATTTGTTTGGACGCCGTGGGACCTTCTGGTGACGTCCTCGATTCTTCAGATGACACTGGCCTGCTTGTGACCGATTGAGCCATTTGAAGTCAGTCAGTCGTTTCGGAGACGTTTTTCATTAATTCAGAGGAAAGATCATATTCCTCATTGTAATCCTCCGTTTATACATGGACGCAGCCTCCGTCTGAGGTTCACTCTGTGATATTCAAATTCAAACTGAAAGCCTCTGTGGTGCAGAGCAACATTAAATGCAAATTGGAAAGCCTCACGAGATGGGCTCAACCTGAGCCGTCGCTTCGAGACTCTTCGTTCGGTTCTTTTAAGATGTTTGCATAGTCTCCTCATAGTTGTTGGTTTGCAGACGCTCGTCTGGTATTATATGCAATCATACTCCGTTCAGAGTGCTACAACTCCGCTACCTTTTATTTATTCTACACATGTGAAAACAGGAGGAAGAAAAGCCAGTTGCCATTTTGGCATCTTTACCAATTTAAGTTCTAAAAATGAGAACCACTGATGTACTGAGTCGGACCTCGGAGGTGAGACGCCACATTTTCAGGGTGATTTTCACTGTATGTTTGCAGCAATGATTGTATGAGAGCTCTGAAAGTGGTTCACTGCAAATAAAAGTGGGTGGAAAGAATCTTCCATGGTTGATATTTATAATGTTTTCAGCTCAAGACTAATTTCAATCTGGGTCTGCAGAGTTTTAGTCCAAAATACTAAGGAGGCGTATTGTCATTCAGGCCTTTCAGATGATGATATGAGTTGCTGTTGCTCATTCTGTGATCATGGCATGATTTTAGTTTTTTGGTTTCCATATACACTATGAAGCTTGGCCTCAGGTTTGGTATTGAAATAAAGCAATTCATTTGGAAGATTGTTATAAAATGTCTGTTTTGTATTGAATTGGTTTTTTAGAGTTCTCTTTTTGTGGTTGAAGTACTAACTTTTAAGACATATGAAAGCCAGTGGACATTATATTCCTGTGTCTTTTCCTGACATTTTTGTTCAATATACTATTGCAGGTTTCAGGCACTAATACGTGTCGATCACTGCAAAACTTCCTCGTTCCATCTGTTTTCTCTTTAAAACAGTGCCAGTTTGGCTGTTAAGGGAATTTTGAGATATTTCAATAAACTCAATTTCATTTTTGATTCAATCTATATGCGTTTATTGAAGCTAAAATATTTTTCCCAAACATTTTTCTTTTATACACAGGAGTTAATGTCTCTCCTAAGTGGTTATTGGGATGTCATGATTTATGTACATAACCATGAATGAGTGGGTCCATTCAAAGACAGCTGTAAAATATGTCAATGTTTGTGTCAATAATAACTAATATAATGATGATATTACAGTAGTGTTTTCATAATGGTAAGCGTTATATAAAGCCATTTTGTCTGTCAGACTTAGAACATAACATGATTGAGAGATAAATTAAATTCATGGCTAGGTGTTTTTGTGTCTGTGTATATTTATGTAAATGAGCAATACCAGAATTTACCAAAATGTTTGTTTTCACATTTTACTGTATATTCATATACTGTAAATCAAACCTCAACAGTAACACTAGTGACAACAGTCGATAGTAATAAGTACAGTAAAGAGCAAATCAATATTTGTATTCAAAAATATTGTATTTAAAAGATTAAAATCTATTTTTTACTCAATTTGCGGATGTTTATTAATATTATTGTTCTGGTATTCGTGTGGGTTGAAGTCAAATGATTGTAAATGTCTGTGCTTTTTTGTTTCCTTTTTGTAAAGCTCAGTGGTTCAGCAGTAGTAACTATTTCACCACTTTGTTCATATTGAATCACTGTGAAGAGAAAGCAAACACTAAAACAACAGGAAAAATAGAGGTATTTTAAAATATTGTCAGTGTCAATGTTTTGTAATAAATTAACACGCGTCATCACTTGTCATTGGATTTGTATGTCGTTTTGTCATTATCCTGTCTGTTCTTTCATGAGCTCGAAAATAAGGGTCAGTTTTTAGATTCAAGGCTTATTTAACAGGAATGATATCCGGTGAGCGTTCGTGTCTTTGGTCCATTCCATTGTTTTATGCAAATGGTGCTAGTCTCTCATCGATAGTTCACGTTGTTTACAGTTACTTTAAAAGTATATTTGTATAAATGTAGCGATTTTATAATCTGGTCTTGTACCATTACACATATAAATCACTAATATTTAAGTGGGTCAGACGGTAAAGTTGTGCAAACTGAAATAGTATTGGAGAAACATCACTCGCACAACCGTCGCACCACCTGTATACTGTATTGAGTAGGCTATACATTGCTAATAATACTGCCCCCATGTGTTTTTGTGCTGTAACGTCAAACATGTGCACACTAGGGAAACAGCGCCATCATGAGGTCATTTTCGGTCTAAATTAGTGTAAAAAGGGCCTGTTTTATTGATAAGATTCTGCATAAAATAAACCAATAGACATACCAGCTATTAAACAATATTTAATATTCATTTAAAAGATTTTATTAAAAAAATAACATTACATATTTACCTTTAGTCCATATGAGGCAGTGTTGTAGATTTGATTGATTCTGAGTGATAAAGTATTTATTTGTATGTACTTAGCACTGATATTGTGTAAATTATAGCCTTCAAACACATGTTGATGCTTTCCATTGGTATAAATAACATGCCATCATTCTTTAGTAATAATACTGTACTATGGTAATATTTTTCCAGTGTTCTTTAGACATTGGAAATTAAAAATTGATGGTTTTAGCTTAGAAAAATCATTTTTAAAAAGTATTTCATTAAATGTTGTTTTATCCTGAGGGAGACATTATAGATTCATAAAAAAAATATTTTCCCCACAAACATTACAGGTGTCCACTGCTTAATTCTGGGCTCCCTGACTGATGTTACCTTTTTACATTTAAAACTTATTATTGGCCTGTGGGTAGCTAGAACATTTTCACATACGCCGCTGAAGTGAAGACATATTTCACCATAAATCCATTTGAGGAATTTCCTCACTTTTAAATATTCCTCAATCAACTGTTAATGGTATTATAACAAAGTGGAAGCAATTGGGAACAACAGCAACTCAGCCCTGAAGTGGTATGCCACGTAAAATTTGCAGTGTGCGGATGCTGAGGCACACAGTTAGCAGAACTTTCTGCAAAGAGTCAATAGCTCCAGACCTCCAAACTTCATGTGACCTTTAGATTAGCTCAAGAACTGTAGAGAGTAGAGAGCCGAGCATGGCCAGGCAGATGCTTCCAAGCCTTACATCACCAAGTGCAATGCAAAGTATCGGATGCAGTGGGGTAAAGCTTGTGTTCTCTGGAGTGACAAATCACGCTTCTCTGTCTGGCAATCCGATGGACGAGTCTGGGTTTGGCGGTTACCAGGAGAACGGTTCTTGCCTGACTGCATTATGCCAAGTGTTAAGTTTGGTGGATGGGAGATTATGGTGTGGGGTTGTTTTTCAGGAGTTGGGGTTGGCCCCTTAGTTCCAGTGAAAGGGACTCTTAATGCTTCAGCACACCAAGACATTTTGGACAATTTCATGCTCCTGAAATTGCTCTCGATACTGCAAGCCAGGCCTTCTCGTCCAGCATCAGTGCCTGATCTCACAAATGCACTTTAAGAAGAATGGTCAAAAATTCCCATAAACACTCTCCTAAACCTTGTGGAAAGCCTTCCCAGAAGAGTTGGAGCTGTTACAGCTGCAAAGGGTTGGCCAACTTCATATTAAACCCAACGGATTAAGAATGGGATGTCATTTAAGTTTGTGTGCATGTAAAGGCAGGCATCCTTGAACGTTTGTGAAACAGCCTTGTTTGTTGCATCATATTTTCCATTTATTATTGCATAACTCAAAATACAAAGAAAAAAAAAACCTTTGTTGCAATTAGGCTACATCATTCTTTCTCTTCTTCCAGGAAATAAACTCTTCGAGGACAATTCAAGTCACTTTATCACATTATGTTGTTAAGTTTGTAAGTATAGCAGATGGCTTTGAGGAATATCAGCATTAACTCTTTTTAAAACACGTTGTAATTTCATTTGACCTTGAGCTCAAGGCTTGTGATGCTGCTGCAAAGTGCCAAAACTCATCAAACTGTTATCATTAACTTTATGAAGGCTTAATTATATCCCAGCTTAGTTTTCGAGATGGCACCATACACTTTTTTAAACTCTTAAACACATTTTGTCTAAACGAATTCCAACAGAAATGTATCCTAGTTTCATAATAATAATAATAATAATAATAATAATAATAATAATAATAATAATAATAAACATAGCGACACATTTGTTTGTATTGTTATTTAAGGGAAAACGATGTCGTTAAGCTAAACCAATAGTAAGGGAGTGTTTTTTTTATTTACTCCTGCATAACAGTTAATTTGTGAAGCTAATTATTGTCCTAATAACAGTATATTATCTTTATTAGAATAATAACGTTAATAAGAAGGAGTAGTCGGAGGTGAGCAGGTGCTTTGATTCAGATCCTTATAACGGGGCGGGGAGGCGGAGGCGTGACGGGACGGCCGGATGAGTGTTGTTCCCGTAGGCGCTGCTGGGCCAGTCTATGCTGGTATATAAAGCGATGATTTCCACTGTACTGCTACAGAAAGGCGTCCGTACCGCCCACAGTGTTAGACTACTGCACTCCACGCGCATCGCCAGCATGCCGATCAAGGTAAGAACTTTTAACGGCCACATCCAGATCTACACTGTCGTCGCTTTTACACATGACCTTGGCACTATTTTCGCCGCACGGTGACTAAAATAAACGCATTAGGTGCTTCTGGAATACTGTGGCAGCCATGGGTTTTGTATTGCGCGCATTTCATAACATATAAGCACGGGTTTGTGTTCGTGATGTTACGTAAGCAGAATGACATTTTGCTGCGATTTCCTTTCCTGACTCTTATTCAAATAAGTAGTGGGTGATCAGTTAAAGTCAGAAATCAGTGAAGGACGTAAACTATTTCCTTGTAGGCCTGTGACGTGCAAAGGAAGAACGGAAGCGTGCGCGCTTGCTGTGTAGATGTTCGCGAGCAACCCCATAATGACGTACTTTTATTAAATGTTATCGATTAATTGTTCAATATTGAGCCAGTATGCGCCGAGAGAAGAACATTTATTTAACTTTAATCCAACAGCAATATCATTATCAAGTCATTTTACATGCACACACGAGTTTGGAAACATCCATTCTTTATTATTGATATAATAATAATTTATATTTAAGTAAAGCCATACAATTAAGTTATTTAAAATAAGTAAAGCCATATAGATTATGAAAGACCCTAAATGGTTGCCTACTTTGCCTATTTTTCATACTGCATGTGTGTATTTTTATTACTAGAGAATTCATGGAAAGTTTCCCAAGTTGTTCCATATTTTAGTAACAATTAAGTAATATAATATTTGGGTTTAGACCATCTACAATATATAATCCTTAAATATATTGATTTATAAAAAATAAAAACATTCTGTTAAGAGTGAGCCATGAAGTGTGTTTGCTGGACACTCGTTGGCTGCTTTTCCTTGACTATCGAATACAACGCATAAAAACAATATTACAACTTTAGCTTTTGTCTTTAATATTTAGGCACCGCTTATATTTGTATACAAAAATCATTGTAAGCATGGAAGTACTTTAGAAGATCATATGTTTTTATTAGGATCACAAGAATCATTTAGTTAAGAGTGTCCAGACTTATTAAAGTGATGCTGGTGATTGTGGTGACAGCACATGATCTCTGAAACTGGATCAGCTGTCATCAGAGCTCTGGTGTTTATGTTGCTGTGGCAATGAAGTGACTCACTAATAAATAATGATTTAAGAAATGATGCTGTTTGATCAGTTTTATGTGTTTTATTCTTAAGGTTGGTCAACATCTTCCTGCTGTAGAGGTCCAGGAGGGAGACCCGGGGAATAGCATCTCAATGGCTGAACTCTTTAAAGGCAAAAAAGGAGTGCTTTTTGGCGTGCCAGGAGCGTTCACTCCCGGATGTTCAAAGGTACCAAAAGGGAATCTGCTGGAATTAATGCTGCCAGTTATACATACTATATTATATTGTATGTGTGTTTTCTGTGAATGTGGAAGACTTCTGATTTATTATCTGCTATGAGGAAATAATGAGAAGGCTTTATCAAAGTTCAGAAAATTGCACAACTGTTTGCACTACAAACCAGTGTGTTTATAATTAAGACAATACATTAAAATAATATGGTTAAATTAGGTGGATGCAGTGGTTGGACTATAAAACTGAAACACCTGCTTTTAGACATTTTTTAGTATGGTGTAGTAATAGCCTCCGTTTGCAGCCAATAATAGAGCATCAGTTAGTCTTGGGAATGACAGATGCAAGTGGCCAGAGGGATTTTGAGCCGTTCCTCTTCCAGAACAGCGGCCAGGTCACTATGTGATGCTGGTGGAGCAAACGTTTTCTGACTCACTCTTCCAAAATACCCCAAAGTGGCTGAATAATATGTAGATCTGAGGTGTAGGTGAATGAGCAGGCCATGGGAGATGTTCCACTTTCAAACCACTCTCACCAGGCTTGCTGTGTGTATTGGTGCAATATCATGCTGATACACAGAACAGTGTTTGAACCATTAGGTGCACATGGTCCCTGGTTCGGTAGTCCTTTGGCCATCAAGCACAGTAGACAATGCCATAATATTGCAGCCCAAACCATCACTGATCCTCCCCCGTGCTTCACTCTAGGCAGAAAGGGTAACTCACACCACACCGTAACTCAGTGAAGGTGGACTCATCTGAGAACGTTACGTTTCACATTGGCAGTGGCCCGGTTGACCAAATGTGTGGCTATAGCAGCCAGACGATGAATATTGACCCTGTGGATCTACTGGTTAAGTTTTTTTTTTTTTTCCCTTTCAAACAGCTTCCTCTTACATCGACAGTTACTTCTGTTGGATGTGATTCATCCTACATAGTGGTATGCCGACATTACCCTGATACTATAGCTCTCGATACACCACAAAGACCTGCTGTCCTGCTCACAGATGAGCCAGCAATTGGTCCTCTTTTGAATTCGGATAGGTCTCCCATTATTTATTAAGTTCACACTTCATAATAAATGTCACTATTAACTTGAACAAATGCTACAAAGCTAAAGTTGCTCAATTATTCTCTCTACCACTTTAAAATATAAGGATGTACTATGGCTCAGTACATCAATAATGCGTATTGTGACGTATATCAGAGTGAAACACCATTGTGAAAAGGAAAAAAATGTAGGGCAGTGTTGATTTTGTCAGTTGGGAATTGACTAGATCATTGTGGTTTGCTATAGGTTGATCTCATGTGAGTGACAGGTTGTTTTGCCCTTGCGTCAGTAATTCTATTTAATAGCTTTATAATACATCGTACTATATGCATGTTATTAATGGCCAGGCCTGAAAAGCGACACTCAAGTGGTCCCTGAAAAGCTTAAAGACCCCTTTATGATAACATAATTTGTGAAGGTAGTAAAAAAAAAACCTCATCTGAATAATAACTTCTTAGTTTTGAATGAATGTGTGCATGTCTCTTTTACTGCCGCACCTGTCACAGTCTCTTGCTTGTCTTTACTCTGACTCGTGTTTTCTCAGACTCATCTCCCAGGGTTCATAGAGATGGCTGGGGATTTGAGGGCCAGAGGTGTGGGCGAGATCGCGTGTGTGTCTGTTAATGATGTGTTTGTTATGTCCGCCTGGGGAAAGAACAACGGCGCAGACGGCAAGGTGTGGAAACTCTCCGCCCTTTAATTTACCTGACTTTTAATTTTCTAATTATTCTCTTTAAGGATTTATCTATCGAGTCATTATATGGTTGATTTATTATAGGTGCGGATGCTGGCTGATCCCACAGGAGCGTTCACAAAGGTGACACATAGCACATATTTTAGATTTAGATGTTTTGGTTTTACTTAAAAATGCTGTCCCAAATGTTCTTTGCTGCCTGAGATCTATAGATAATATAAATATCTCTCTATACAGGCTGTGGATCTCTTCATGAACAATGATAACTTGATCCAGGTGCTTGGAAATTTGAGGTCTCAAAGGTGAGATGGTCCTCCTGAAAAAAATGTCCCACAATCATAATTATGGTTTCCACCTTATTCTGCAACGCAAAATATTTTGTCTGTGAATGTACAATACTTTTGTTTCATTAGCCACTATAGGTAAATAAATAGAAGACTGACAAAGGGCAGTAAATGGTAAAACTGTTTGTTCTACAAATTAGTGCATTTATAATTAAATTGATAAACAAGTTTGCAACATCAATCAGCAAAACATACTGTTTTTGTACAGCTAAAATGTCTGAAAGTGAGTTACAAATGGCCAAAGCCGCTCTTACATAATACATAAAGTAACTAGTCTGACACAAATGTGTCATTTTCAAATAAATGTACAATTCAGTCTACTTCTCGTGTTCATGTGGAAGTGACACTTTCACTTCTCATTTGCCTCTGCTGATACATGTGATGTGTGTGTGTGCATGCAGGTATGCCATGCTGATTGAAGATGGAGTGGTCAAGAAGCTCAATGTGGAGCCTGATGGGACGGGCCTGACCTGCAGCTTGGCCTCAAACTTTCTCGCAGAAATTTAAGTTATTGAGTGTAACCAGTTAACACTGTATAATCGGTCCCCCTCTTGTAATTGACCCGATTGCCTAATTATCATTCCAAAAAACAGTGTAATGGAAATTCCCATCAATCAACAACACTATTGTATATTCTGTACGGAAAACCATGCAAGGAACTAACTTGTTTACTTGGAGCGCACAAGTATTGCTATAGCGCACAATTCTTCAGTTCTTAAGGTTATGTTATAACTTGTAATGGTTACCCAGGCTGCAATAAATGTTTTCCTCATGACTGTATCCAATTTGGTGAGATTTGAGTAAATGCACAGGTGCCCCATGATGTACCGGTAACTGATTTTATGAAGGTACAGTCACCTTTTCTGGTAGACAGAGAAACATACTAAATATTGTCCTTAGCTCGCTGTAGTCACAGTAAAACACAATTCAGTTTTCAGTCTTAGTGCATAAGATCATAATATTTATTTTACAAAACACAACAAACAATGAACACATACTTTGTCATATCTGTCCCATATTGAACATGACAACAGTTAAAACTTACAGAAAACTTGAACCACAAAGTGGGTGGGGTGGGGGTATTCACAAAAAAAAGAAGAGAACTTGGTCGGTGCCTTCCTGAATTTGTCCCCCTCTTTCTCAATTTCCTTCTTGTCATCTCAAATGCTCAGTAACTATTTCCATATCTTTATTTTTAAATTCTTGTGGATAACTTTCTTTAGAAAATAAATTTACAGGGGGAAAAAATTAAGACCACATAATAATGACAGATTTTATTTTAGATGGGAGGATGGAATTAGGAAGGCACCTTGTGGTTCAGAGTTTCCATAAAATCCCCAACAATAACTCTTCATTTGACAAATGCAACATCTGGGATCTTTCCTTGTGCCTGTAAGATAAGAGACTCTTGTAAGATGAATGCAGGACACATGATTCTTTATTCTAGAAGATTTACTATGAGCCATGAGAAAGGGACACTGGTGTACCTTAAGGCCGGTGAAGATCTGAGCAGCTCTGTCAAAATCCCAATCATTGTCTTGTAGGCACCTGCAATAACGAACAAGTCTGATCTTAACAAGCTGCCCATTTTTGGATGAATCTCGAAACAGGACAATATCTAGCAGAAGTAATTTTAGTCCTTACTTTTGAGACCATTCTAGGTTCATGCCAGACTTTTGGGAGAAGGCAGAAAGCATTTCCTGTTGAGGGGCAGACAGACTGGGCACAGGGCTGCTGGACGGTGTGGGTGCGGGAGCAACGAACGCACAGCGGATTTCTTCTGTAGTGGCGTTCCGAATGAACAGCTCATCATTCACAATGCACAGACTGAAAAGTTGAAAATATGTTACAGAGATATGACCAATGGCAGATTTTAAAACCAAAGGAAATATGTTTGTAAGCGAGACCGTACCCATTTCCAGCAGGAACAGCAATGAATACTCGAGAGAAGGCTCTGTATGTTTCTCGGGATTTGCCGTCCACTTAAAAAGGGAGAAGATGAAAACATATGAGGCTGTGTGTCTCAGCTTCCGATTCTGAATCAATTTTTGGATGGAGGAACTTACTTTCTTTGAAAACTCCACTGACTGTAAATGCCAACAGTGTAGCCTGGAAACGAAAACCAATTAGAACCCCAAATCTGAATGTGAAATATGAAACCTGCAAACTGAACCGCAAGTTCAACTCACTGTGTAGGTGTTGACATCTACGATAAAGGAGGCGATGTCGTGCTGGGTTTTGGGGAGTTCGTTCAGGAAAGCCACCACATTTAATCGTGTGTGTTTAATCAAACGAAACCTTGTAGCTGAAAGAAAATGGCACAACTCACTACAGAATTCAGGACACAAACTAAAGGTGTGCTCACATTTACCACAGCTCTGTGAAATCCAGTAATTTCAACATCAATCTGTGCAATCGGGTGTTTTGCGTGACGTCCGAAAAAGTCCCCCAAACAAGTTTCACTTGTGTTCAAGCTAGTCATGTACATTTACGTAACAGAAAGCCGCTTGTTTTGTTTTGTTTGACATTTTGCCGAAATGTGATCGCACCTTGATGTTGCAAAAACTAACCCACAGATGAGATGATAGAAACTTCAGAGAACAAAGATTTTCCAGATTTTTTTGATTATTCAACAATTACTTACTGGGGTCTTTCATGCGCTTGATATTGCGACTGTCTTTCTGGTAATCCCCCAAACTACTTCTGCGAACAAAAAGATTAACGTACTGTTCAGTAGAAGTCAACAGTGGTGATGCTGACAACATAATATAGCACATGGAAAGTATAATGTACTTTGAAGGGTTCAGCGAGATGAAGGGAATGCTGAGGGAGAAAGTTGCTCCGTCATGGTAACCGTCCAGCAGGGGCTGTCTGTTTCCTGAGTCGTATATGCTGTAATACCTGGAGGGTGACAGAGGGTGAACATTTTGTTCTGAACATATTAGTTCTTAAATATATGTATGTATTAAGACCAAAAAATACATACTGTTGCAGGAAGCAATGAATGATGTTCTTGATGTCTTCAGAGCAGAAGTAACTAGGCTGTGTAAAAGAGAGGTTAAGTATGAAACATGATATAAAATATGGGCATCTCATATTGAAGAACATATCTCAATCAAACCTTGCAGGGAGGAAGAGTCTCAGGAGCGACCTCCAAATCAAAACCAATGGGAGGCGGAAGGTCGTGTCCATCCTGTTGTTTAAACAATGACCAGACAAACAATGTGTCTAACATACAATTAAGCCAATGAGCAAATGTGATAACATTTCAATTATGATTACCACACTTGGTTTCTCAAGCAAATAACGTTGGGTTACACCAACAGATAAACACTGTGGATTTCCTACCAGTTTTAGCAGCTTGGGGAATCGTTCCCGAACGGCACTGTCCAACAATCACAAAGACAGAACAAAATAAACAAGGTTAGTACGAACTGCACATGCGCCAATTAAAACAGTCACACACAAACACTCAAAAACTTGAGCCGGGTCATCTTAAGTGCAGGACAAATAGGTAAAAGGTGTATTCAATCAAATAAATATTTACTTACAGATAATTATCCATCGGGCTTGAGATATTGTGATACTGTGAATTTATTTTCATAAAAAAAATGTTATGTACACTACCGCTCAAAAGTTTGTGGTCAGTAGGATTTTTAAATGTATGCACACCATGGCTGTTTTAAAAAATATATATAAAATACAGCCAGAACCGTAATACTGTCATACAGTTGTATAATTTAAGACAATGGTTTTCTAACCGAATATATCTTCAAATGTCATTCATTCCTGTGATGGCAAAGCTCAATTTTCAGAAATTATTCTAATTATGCTGATTTGCAGCTCAAGAAACATTTTTATATTTATGCTTCATATTTTAGGCAAAACAGCAATACACAATTCTTTGATGAATAGAATGTTCAAAAGAACAGCATTTATTTGAAAGTCTTTTGCAACATCTTTTGTCACTGTTGATTAAATTTAATTATGTCCTTGATGAATAAAAGTATTAATTTCTTTCCTAAACTTTTGAACAGTAGTGTATGTAACCAAGTTTACACCAACACCAAAAAAACAGTACCCATTACTTTAATTTGAATAAGTAGTGAAGGATTACTGCATACTTGAGCAAGTTTGTCTACTTGTGAGAAAGAAAAACGTGGGCATTTGAGCCATGCCAGCAATGAGCCAATCACAGCCCTGCTCTAAATCCCACCCACCCCGGCACATGGTACTTACCCATCCACAATACTCACCACTGGTGCCCCCTACAGGCCGAAACACAGACACAAGCAGGCTGGCAAACGATTGGGGCAGTGGGGTGTTGTGAGGGGTAGAGTTTGGTGAACATTCACACCATCAATCGATCAATCAGTCAATCAATCAATCAGTCAATCATGCAGTTTTGCACAATTAGGTACCCAGTGGAAAGGGGATAGTTTGATGTACTCGGACCAGATCTGACGCCTTATAATCTGGTAATCCTAGTGGTTCTTATTAGCAAAACTCTAGGGGGTATTTTTTAAATTTATTTTTGTAATCAAATATCATCAGGCACTGACATACAGATCGATAAATATTGGCACGCTGAGTTGTTAAGACTAAAATACAATGCATGTTCATTACGTGCTTTAATATCTACAAATGAACGATGTACGCATCTACGGAGGAAAAAAATTCCTCTTGAGGACAAATAAAACTATCATATGATGCAGAACCAGGCTGCTTAAGATGACAATACGAGAAATATGATAGTATGAATAGCTATTAAGAGTTTATGGGGAAAAAAATAGACCAAAAAAATTATACATTTATAATAGACGTAATGTTGAGTGAATTCGAACAGTGGCGCTTCTATTCGGGAGTGAGGTTTAAATTTATGGATCAGCCACAAAGCAGACAGCTATACAGCGAGAAACCACACCAGAAGTTGGAAAGTTAATAAAAGAAGAATCGGATTTAAATAAATAAACAAAAATAAAATCAGAAGAGCAAAAAAGTTGAACCCTGAGCCTCTGAACAGATCATAATATGATCAAATGAGAGTTATAAAAGGTGTATGGGTTGTATGGCCTACTTCATTTGGACCCTACTATTAAATTTAAGAACAGCAGGGTGTATGTTCAAGCAATTAATTAATGCTACATTTGAGCCCAGACACCTTGCGTTTCTAAGTCTTATTTAGTCTAATTTGTACTTTAGTCTATTTCATATTGAAAAGAATATTTGAAATTTGTTTTCTGTGATCCTCCTCCAGTATTTTCCTCTCAATGTTTTGTCTTTGACGTTTTTCCTCCAATGTGCTCTAGGACGAGGATCATGAAAGTGGTCAGCCAGACCAACTATCCTCCACCTTGGTTTGAATACAGAAACAGAGAGACAACGAGAATTGCCTCTACTCTCATTATTCATTATGCACTATGCAGCAGAGCTCATATTTTTGAGCGGTGCTTGGCCCAAGGTTTCTCTTAAACACCTTCCCTCTCCTTCTCCACCCATGGCATCTCCTCACGAACAACTCTTCATCTTCGGTGACCGTTCTTCGTATACATGGCGTTGGCTGTGGCCAGTTTTGCGGCTGTGCCTGCCTTAGGTTGTCCCTGAATCATGAGGTGGGATCTTACCCGTCTTTGGCTAACCAGCCTCTCACTGGCCAAACAGCATCAGCAGTACTTCAGGTGTCAGACATGTGCAGAGTGGGTGGAGGAAGAGGGTGCCAGCATTTTAGAAAGGTGGAGTACAAATGTACTTAATAGAGCATCATCTCCAAGGTTATGTTCTGTCCTTCCATGCCAACTTATCCATGGGCATTCTGGGAGGTCACATGTTGAAGCTGCTACTTAAATTGAATTAACTACTGAAGTGTAAACTAATGAAACTGTGCAATACAATATGCTAAAATGCTTGGATATTTACAATATACTAAAAAGGCAATCGCTGTGTTCTGTGCAAAAAGCTACAGGGCCAACCAGGTGGAAACAGAGAAAAAGATGGTGATGGTAGTTGTGGTGGGGTGGCAAGAATGAAACAAAGCAGGTGTGAGAACCATAAAAGAGAACAAGGTGTTGACAAACTTATGCTGCTTACTCAATAGCCACTGGAACGCGAATAAGTAAATATCACATGCCTGATGATAGAACTAGTGGAAAAGAGCTCACTGGTTAAGAGTTAATAGACGGGTGACGTCACGGGAAAATTTGCAGTTCGCACTGCGCATGTCGGGGTCAGAAAGTTAATTCCGTCCCATTGAAGTGTGTGTCAACCAGTTAATTTCTCGTCAAGAAAAAATGCCTACTTGTTGCGTCGTGAACTGCGAAAATCGTACCAGTTGTGGAGTCAAATTTTTCAGGATTCCTGCAGGATCTCATCCATTTTTTATTAAAATAGACGACTTCTGTGATTGCAAGCTATTAAACGGGCAGATTGGGACAATGCTACGATCAAAGAGGTGTTTTTCCCTTGGCGCTGGCTCAGTAAAACTTCCGCTTTTAAAACACAAAAGTCATCGCCTATGTCGCTATATAAAACCATCTGGACATGCCCACAGACTACGTAATTATAAGCGTCTAGGGATTTGTAGGCTCTTAGTTTTTTGCGCGTGTAAACACTCAGCTTGTCCACCAGATAGCAGTATATCGCGGGCCAGTGAATATCTGGCCACTTGCTAACGTTGTCAACCCATTCTGTTAGGAGCTTGGGATCAGGCAGACAATCGCCATTAGCTAAAACAAGTTTTCCATAGTATTATTCCTGGTCCTGTGGCGTCAAAGACTGTGCATAGCTTGACACAATATGCCGGTCTATTAGCCCCGTCATTTTTTATAACCCCATGCTGCGCACGCATTCAATGATATTTACAAACATTGAAGGGGTCTATACACCTGCATTTTACAGACAGGCCTGAATGACTATGGTGGATGGGACTTTATGAATAATGTTTTTTTCTTCTTGAGAATAAAATGCAATGATTAGAGGCAATAATTAAGAAACGGCTCATTGTTTTTAAGTGTGATAAAAAAAAATAAAAAATAAAAAAGGAAGGAAACTTTCTACTAAGAATGTCCTCACATCAAACACCTGCTGGGCAATTATTACTCCGCCAGAATAAATTAAAATGCAATGTGTATTTTTTAATGCTCAACAAACATTATATGTCGGTCTCCAATTAAACTATAATCGTCATGTTTTCTAGGTGCATTCTACACACGGTTTTGTTTACCGTTTTTGTTAACTGTGATACAATTGTCCATGCATATGCATGCTTTCATGTGCATGAGCGCACAACCACACAAACACTCAACTATTCTATTTCAGGGCTGAAACATACTTTACACAAGTAAGTAACAGCAGACACTGGTAACTGTGCAAGCTAGATTTTGTACTGTTGTGTTCCTAAATTGGTTACATTGCAGTTCATGATGTATGCATTGTATTCTCATAACACATGTATGCGTTGTATTCTCATAACACATGTATGCGTTGTATTCTCATAACACATGTATGCGTTGTATTCTCAGTGCTGCCAGAGTGTTTTAGTGGCCAAACTTTTTTCACTTTCATATCAACCTCTATAGTTTGAGGCTTGTTACTGCCAAGTAATGTAAAAGCATGTTGCAAGTGCTTGGATTTGTGTACTTGTGTATAGTATTTTTCTTGTTTTATTTTCAACAACCAACAATTAAGACGACTAACCTGACATAGTCAGCCTGGATCTTGAAGTGGTCACACATAGGATTTCCCTCCAATGAGAGATCCACCAGCTTCAGACCTCTAAGTTTATCAAGTTCTCTCTCTGTCTTCAGCTACAAGATAACACAATGACGCACGACTGAGAAGATTACAGGAAAAGGCAAATCTAAGTGTGTCAGACAGCATACTCATACCTCATTGTGTGACAGATTGAGAATCTTCAGGTTGGGAACCTTGTTGAGAATCTCTGCCAAGTCATCCAGCCTGAATAACCGGTTGTTACTCAGGTTCAAACAAACCAGCTGTGAATGGGGAAAAAAAAGATTGAATTGGCATCTGTACAGTGGAATTCATGTACACTACCGTTCAAACTTTTAGGATCTGTAGAATTTATGTTTTTGAAAAAAATTCTTATGCTCTCCATTCATTGGCTCAAAACAGCAAAAATTGTAATATTATCAATCAGAATTGCCATATAAAAGATTTGTTTTCTATGTGAATATATTTAATCGCATTTATTCCTGTGGTGGTAAAGAAAAATTTGCAGCAGTCATTACTCCAGTACTCAGTGTCACATGATTCTTTAGAAATCTAATATGCTGATTTGTAGAGTACATGCCTGCTGAGATTTTTGGAAGAAATGTATATTTTCAGGCAATCATACATGTGGTATAAAATGTAATTTCATACCTCAGGAATGTTCTCCTCAATTATTTTGACAACTGCCAGCATGGAGTTCCTCCTATTCAAAGTGACCTCAATATTTTGAGAAACCAAATCTGGCAGAAAAGAAGGATCAACATTTGAGCAACAGCCCACAATAAGACAGGCTGTACAAGTGTTTTTATTAGGAGAAAGAGGAATGTATGCAAGTCAAACCTGGATCGACTCTGATGTTGTTCAGGTCAAGAGCCTGCTGTGATCCATCAAAGCGTTTAGCCATGCATTGCTGCAAAAGACAGTCAGGTTTATTTATATTATCCATTAATAAAATGAATGAGAAAATTATTTTAAAGGCTGCTGCGGGTAACCATTACTCACCTTCAAATGCTCCAGATCTGTGGTCTTCAGATCAGTGTGAATCAAAGGGGGTGGTGGACAGGGGTTCATAACAATAGTCACCTATCCATCCAACAGATTGACACTAAATTAGATTTTCAAACCAATGGTTGAACTAGAATTTTACACAGATCTGCACATAAACTGAATAATATTCATCTTAAAATATAAAATATAATTAGAATGATGACTATATGCATAATAAACACCAAAGATGAAAGAAATGGCATCAGGTGTAGTGAAAGTTTTTACCTTATACCCTTCTCTGTCTGTTAATTTCCTTGATACTTTAAACAAGGCATTAGCAGTTGTGGAGTCTTCAACATAAAACTGGGCCTTGCTGCCTTCAGTGTGATACTATGACCAAAAAAGACAAGACAGAACAGATTTTGCAATTTTACATATTGATACTTTTCTATGGCATGCCGAGGAAATATATTTTATTGTAGACTTACTTGAAATGCATGGAATGGCATAGAACATATGTTCTGAAGTGAAGACAAAAGCCAATCTTTGTCGTATTTCTTCCCGAAAGGAATCTGTGGTACAACCACAATGCAATAAGGTCATAAACATGCTTTCAAGTATCAATAACTGCTTAATTCATGTGTGATTAATGTCTCATATACTAACAGTCATTTTAAACCAGTTCCTGCGACTTCCATCAGCACCACCGCCACCACCTCCGCTACCACCTCTGCCTCCATATCGATTGCCCCCTCTATCTTCATTTCCACCTCCGCCTCCGCCTCCACCTCCACCTCCGCCTCTTCCACCTTTGCGATTGCGTTCCTCACGGCGATTCTGTGGCCGGCCATATGGATTACTGGAAGAAAGTATAAAATCTTGTCTGTTGTACCATAACGATTACATAAGAAAATGTGTATAATTATGCATCACAAGATCTTACAATCTGCGCTGGGAGCCGCTGTCTTGTGGACCTTCCGCCATGGTTACATCTCCATCATCATCATGTAGTCTCGATCGGGGACCAGGGCCTCCTCCTCCCCCACCGCCACCACCACCACCATTGTGACCGCCTCGCTGCCTTGGCCGAGAAATCTGATCGCTGTACAAGGGGGCCCTGAAAGGGCCTCTGCCTTTGCGGTTGCGATGCTTTGGTCCACCGACACGGTCATCATGCTCTAAAAGATGCAAGATGAAAGAGTCAGAGGTGTGAAAGCCTGCAAGTGATGTGTCGTAACCCTTGATCAAACAAGTGCTAATGTGCAACTGCTTGGATATTGGCTAAAAAAAGTATTTTTTTGTTGTTGGGCTTAAAACAAAAAATCATTTCATGCTATATTCAGGGCTTTCATTTTGAAGTTAACTAATCTTTTAAATAATGATTGTTATACAACAGGTATAAACCTAAACTTGTCAACTTTCCCCAACTTCTGACTAATTTCAACAGAAATAAACACTGCAGTTATTAAATAGTTGCTTGTTTATATCTGGGTTTTTTTTTTTTTAATTAACCGAGTTAAGAGTAAAAGCTGTATCAAATTTAAAGTGTAGGTAAGTATTTTTATCATGATCAAATTTTTTATTTAAAAATGTCTCCTTAAGACATATTGGTAGATATAGAGCAAGATAACTGATCGTATAAACTTAACGTTACATTTAAAAGATTGTATGCAAAATAATCTGTTATAAATCTAATTGAAATATATAACAAGCTGTCAGAATTTCACAGCCACAACTGCATATATTGCTCAGTGAGGGCCTCTGAATAAAAGTTAACTTGTTTTTTCCCTCGAATATGAGCTCCATATTCTCATTATATCATACTACAACACATATTCAAACTTAGCCAATATCACAGCAGTTCAACATGACCTCAACACACATTTTCACCATGCGGTCGGACTGTTTGGGGATTTTGCAGAAGGAAAGAAGAAATTTTTCTTTCGACAAAATCCCCAAATAAAACACTAAATGCGGCTAAATCAGCGGAGACAAAGCGTTTACTGTTAGTCTACTCTAAACTAACAGCTAACAACAAAAACACATCACGCAGCAACAAAAACAAAAGCTAGCTGGCTAGAGGCAAGTTAACGTTAACTTATGTAAATGTTAGTGACGTTACACGGCAAAAGAGCTAGAATATGGTCTTTTGGGTGTAATAAGAATGTGAATAATGTAACTTTAACTTCATTAATGGTAGAGAATTGAAATGGATGGATGGATGTAAGCGCTTTTGCTAACAGCTCAAACTTACCATTATAGTAGCGCGAGCCGTCCGCTGTCGCCATCTTTAAAGGCGGCTTTTACGCTACTTTATACTTAAAATATAGGATTTCCACGTATTATTTTCCTATTTTTGTTTATAAAACGAAATCAAAAGAAAGAAGGATAAACGCTTTGAAATCCTGCGAGATCAGAGATCCTTTCTTGACTGTGTTGTGTAAGAATCCGTCTCAAATGCAGCTGCGCCAGATTCTTCTTCTACCCCTCAGTGCAATGTTTGCACACCACGTCACCGTTGCCACCTAGTGACAGTAAATGAGTGACAGAAGAGAGTAGAAAACAATTGCTTTCATGTCAGATTTATAAAATAAACACAAAAACCATCAAAGTAACATAAAGCAAAATATGAACGTTCTTCCTTTCATAATAAACTACTGATATGCTTTAAAATTGCCATGTAAAACAACAAAGCAGATATAATAGCGAATCTTTGGTGAGAGTAGACAAATGCATAAACCACTAATAGAATTTAATTAAATATTAGACATAAAAACACAATATCCTTACATATTAGTACTCCATGTAGTTGGAATATTTGTGTATACAGTAACAATAATAATTTATCATTATATATATATATATATATATATATATATATATATATATATATATATATATATATATATATATATATATATATATATATATATTCTTCTTCTCACAAATCAATTACTCTGTGTCTGTGTATTTTCAATAATATGTAACATGGTTCTCTTCAAATATTTTGCATTTTTTGACATTAAAATAATTGAAACAATAGTTTTCAAAATCCCCAGAAGTTGAACGTAACTGCTAAGCCTTGTTAAATATTTTGTAAGAACATCACAGCGCAGAGGAATGTAGAGAACTATGAATAAAATGAAAATGCATATTTTACACACACATATTGTTATACTTTACATGCATGACTGATATTGTAACAGAAAAACAGACCTCAGCAATGACACGAAAGCATGGCAGGACTTTTAAGTCCTATAGGAAGTATTCAGCTAAAGGAAAACAAAAGCAGGAAATTCTTTTGAGCTTCACATCAGCACCATGAGGTAAACTGTTTCCAAATGCATCAGAAAAATTCTTATGGTAATACATAGAGGAATGTCTCAAATGTGCTAGCTTTGAGTCACATGAGGTGTTCTAATGTAACAGAATGCATGTGCCTATGTGGTTACTCCAGAGTTTGGAGGTCAGAGCCTCATCCACGGTCCATGCCTTTGTCTAAGGCTGTTGTCTGAGGACTGTGGTTGGGCTGTTTCTTCTTCTTGAGTCCCATTTCCTATTCCTGCTTCCCTCTGCTCTTGATCTGGGTCCTCCTCACTCAGACTGGTCTCTGCAATACGAGGAGCCTCAAGGAAAATGGGAGCTTCATCTGTAGAGTCCTGAGCTGCTGGCAGAAACATTAACTAATGACCATTGAGAATGGACTTGGTCTATAAAATGTCTTTTTAAAAAATAAAAGAAATGAATGCTTTTATTCAGCAAGAATACATTAAATTGATTAAAAGTAAAAGTGAAACATCAATAATGTTAGAAACAAATTATATTTCAAATAAATGCTGTTCTTTTGAATTTCTAATCATCAAAAAAGTGTACCATAGTTTCCACAAAAATATCACAGCATTGATTATAATAAGAAATGTTTCTTAAGCAGCAAATCAGCATATTATAATGATTTCTGAAGGAAGGATCATGTGACACTTAAGATTGGAGTAATGGCTGCTGAAAATCCAACTTCGCCATCAGGGATAAATTACATTTTAATATATATATATATATATATATATATATATATATATATATATATATATATATATATATATATATATATATATATATATATATATATATATATATATATATATATATTAAGTTAGGAAATAGTTGTATTACATTGTAATAATATTTCACAATATTGCGGTTTATACTGCATTTATGGTCAGATAAACACAGCCTTGGCGAACATAAGAGACTGTTCATTATTTATTTTTAAATCTAACCAACCCCAAACTTCTTATTCTTATGCTTTAAGTTAGCATTTTTACCAGCTTCATCCTCTTGCAAATGGTTCAGGTCTTCTGTTCCGATCACACTAGGAGTGTCCAAATCACCTGCACAAACAAACAAGATTTGCATGATTCTTCAGTGACTTGCTCATTGCATTTATTGCGCATATAAGCAATTTATGCAAATAATGTATTACAGAAATCCACCTTTGTTACCTTTGTTTCGAACTGTTTGTTTGGGTTGTTGTGGTGGATCTGGCAGCTCACTGCCTTCTCTTCCGTACGTAATGACTGGGGACAGTCAAATAATGGTGTATTAGTTACTGATGTGTTTAGGTGTGTGAGGCAGTAAACAAAACTGTGTTCTTACTAGGAGTGCTGGAGGATGAGTGCATGCGTTTACGGGCTTCTTCCCTCCTCTGCTGAAGACGCGTCGAGTCTCCCATCATCACCTATGAATGCAAACAGACATCTGGTTACATCCAATGGAAGTGTGATAGGATGAAGGTTGAATAGATTAGGCAGAGAGATGGTCTTACCCTCACTCTGACCTGCTCGGGGGGATACAGCCCTCCCCAGATGAATTGCAGGTAACTGAAGAGCACAATGACACTGAGGAAGGTGAAGTTACTCGCCACCCCAACGATTGCAGACATCACAGGGAAATTATACAGGAGGTATCTGTTGCAAGAGGCAAGAACATTACAGGATGGTAAGATAGAAGCATCATGTGATGGAACACGAAAACACTGATACAACCAAATGATGGTAAATACCTAATGCCAGTGAAGTAGGCATGGATTCTGAGCTGGGCAGAATAAATCTGGACCCTGCGAGACTGAATCTCAATCACAGCACCAATGGCAGGTTGATACTGCAAAGGACAGATCAATATAATGCATGTCTTTTGTGAAAAACATTTTTAAAAAGTCTTGTTCACACTTTTCAAACTTACAAGGTCCGATTTGAAATCTGGGAAGAGCTCCACTTCGATGAGCTGTTTCTGCTCGGACACACCTGTGAGCAGGAGTGGCGAAAACAGCAGTGTGCTCATAGTCTGCAGCAGACCTGAACGATAGTGCAGCATCGTCTGATGAGAACATGCAAGGAACAACTACTTATGAGTTCAACGGCCATTTAATGACTCAATATTACAATATAAAAAGCCCACAAACTTTAGTGTCACATGATCCTTCAGAAATCATTCTAATATGTTTATTTGCTGCTCAAGAAACATTTCTTATTGTTTAAAATGACATGCGGGTGAGTAATTGATGTCTGAATTTTCATTTTTGTGTGAACTATCCCTTTAATAATGCTATTAAATCCAAACTTCCAAAAATGTCCAATTGAATATCAAATTTTCCTACTGTACATTTTAATGCCTAAAATTACTTGCATTTAAAAAATTTTGGTTTTGTTATTATTTTTAGGCAAAATAAAACCTCTAATATATTTGATGGTAGACTTAGCAAAAACTGACTCGCTAAATCTTTAAATCAGCCAAATTATCCATACAGAATAAACAGCAGAGAATTTGGGGATAGCAGTTTTCACTCACTGAGCGGACCACAGAGTAAACGACTGTCCTGTCAGTGGTATAACAAGACATTTTGACCATGAACATGCCGAGCTGTTCGTTAACAGGAGATTCAGGCATTTCCAGCTCCAGAGAGATCCTGTAGGCCTGGCCGGACATCATCACCTACCAGAAAGAGTGAAGCAAAGTATCTGTAAATATGACAGAAAAACAATTTTTATTCTCACCGTTAAAATGAATGATTTAATATACAAGCATTACCCTGTAAAAACATGTCTATAAATTGATGCTATGTGAGATGCCTTTCTACTAATTGGTGCCTTTCTACTAATAATAACTATAAAAAAATTCAGGCTATTTCAGTCTTACTCTGTTGGTGTGTCCTTCAAAACATTGACATTCATACATTTTTAAGTGTGGCTTTTTTTGGTCCACTGTATGTAGCCATTAAATGATGTCACTCTGAGTGGGATTGGGATGTACCTGGTCTCTTCCATTCTTCAAGAGTGAGACGTTAGCCGTGGGGAAAGAACAGAGGACTGAATCTGAAGCATCGCAATCTGTCCTGTTAAGAGTGAAATGGAGGAGAGATGAATCAACCACAATGCATTACGAACTCTAGTAATCCCTCCAACAGTATTTGTTCATTGGACCAAACTAATTAATGACTCAGTCGTGCGTAAACAGACTGTTGTCAAAACAAGACAGGAATGTTCCTGATTAGCCCTGATGTGTCTGTACCTGTAGTAGAAGTGTACTGGTGTGGAGAAGCTGACGCTGGGCATGTAAGAATAGTAGAAGCTTCCATACAGGAAGATGGAGACCCAGAGGAGAAGCACCAGGACACACAACAGAATGGCGACTCTTAGAAGCGTCCTGCGGGCTCTCAGCAGGGTCACCGCTGCCACATCCTGGAGCCAAACCAGTAACGGTCCCATTGCTGCACCCATAGCCAGCAGTCCTTCAGTGTCACGTACAGGCGAATGTCCTTTGATCTCACGTTGTCTGCCCAACAGTCCTCCCACTGCCGACAAAGGCGTCTGTCCCGCTTTACTCATTCAAACCTCCTCACACACTACCCTATCTGCATCACTAAAATCTAATAATGCTTATCTACAATGAGAATTGAGAATGATTTGAAAATACAGAGGGTTAAAATGTCATGATGACCAAAGTCAAAATTAACATATATTCAGAAAGTCATATTTGGATCTAGTTGCTGTTCTGTGACTGAAGATATGATGTGCCAGTTTCTTATCTGACCAAATGAATTTGCTTTTCCACCGTTTGTCTGTTACGGTCAGTGAACTCATAGGGTGCCCTAAAAAAGGAACAAGAGAAAAAAAGATGGACTTAAACACATTAATTATATTATAATTGATAACTTGGCAATAACTTGGCAATTATAATATAATTATAATTGAAAATTATTATGTATAGTTATAAAGTAATTACTACATAATGTATTTTTGAACATTTTACAGCCTGACTCGAATTGAACAAAACAAATTGCCGTAAAATTGGAAATAATTTGTGCAGTGTCACTTCAGCACGTTCTTTACAGACGACTGTACCTTTAGAACTATCTTGGTGTGTCTCTGAACTGCATTTTAAGTGCCTCCCTGTCTCCATTTCGCAGTTTTTCTTACGCTGTTGTCTTGTCAATTAAGCACGTTACATTGGAAAAAACGGCAAACTCACCTTCTTTAATAAAAAAATACGCCATGGACAAAACAACAAATTATGCTTTAGAATAAACTGATGAACAACTCTACTCCAGTGGACCGACCCCTCTCTTCCTTTCCTCTGTTATGTGCATGAGTGACGCATAATTTATGCATTTCATGGCAGAGCAATTGATCTCCAAATCATATTTAACCAAAACCTAAAATATTCGGTTGTCATCTACATTCTATAGATCAGAGAAAAACAACCATCTGTTTAACTCAGTGGTGCCCCTTCTGGTTTGACAGAAACACACCTACGGCAACAGAAGAGGTACAAAATACTTCTTTTCGAAGCGCTTTTCGAAGCGTTCGTTGGTTTTTGAGTGCTGCGATTTAAATTACGTAGTTATTCATACGAACTGTTGCAGAAAAAAGTAAAATCCCAAATACAAAACAATATATCCTTACTGCTATCTAACATTATATACCAGGCATGTTTTGTTTATGTCAAAAAACATAACCTATTGATATTCGTAAACATTGATATATGTTTATTTTATGATAATAATAATAATAATAATAATAATAATAATAATAATAATAATAATAATAATAATAATAATAATAATAATAATAATCGTCTCCGTTGGTCCGAAACTATTAATTTTAGTTTAAAATGGTATACACATTTTTTTTTCTTAATGTATAAATACTGATTATAAATGTATTTTCAAAACCAGATTTTTATCAACTTGGACATATTCAGTGTATCAAACCATGAATCAAAAACATGTCCAATTGAATGTTGCTTAGCATCAATAAGATTCTCCATTTATTCTTTCTTTCCCCAGCAAATATTTCAGATGAACAGTATTCTCGTTTCTCAGGAGGAAACTAGGGGGCAGATTTGCAACAATGTGAATGTAACATGGGAATGAATGCAGTGGGAGGGTGGAGTGATGTAAAGATGTGGGGGGTATAAAATCTTAACCAAGGTGGGAGAGACCACCGAGTCAAAATGGTGCCACAATACAAGACAAAGAGGCTGAGACTGCAGCAGTTCCCATGGTAACAGAGCAGAGAGGAAGGCTCGCTTATTCAGGAGGTTTAGCAGCATCACTGGCCATTAACTAAATAAGTATTTCATGCTATCAAATGTTTCATTATAATTCTTGACCACATAAATCGATTTTGTTAGATTTTATTCTTCATACACTGCTTTTCATCATTGCATTTTCCTCCCCCTTCCTCCCCATGCTGCTGGAAAGGTGGTATGAGCCACCCCACAGAATAAATCAGTTCCAATAGGGTCCCCCTCCTCCTGATTGGCACATTCCATTCACTGCAGAGGGGAGTTTTATGTATGTACCAAGAGACTGGTGTTCATTGTAGCAGAATTGCAGTGCACTGGACTGTACAGAACTGGGTAGCATCCACACTGTCTATGAGGGTGCGGTCCGGCTGCACTGAAAGCAACAGCACAGGCAGAGAGAGAGAGAGAGAAGGAATACGAAAGAAGAGGAGGGAGAGATATCACCACAAGAGGAATACAGCAAGGGTAAGAAATAGAGTGAAAGGGGGAAAGAGAGTAAAAAAGGGCCCAGAATGACAAAAATAGACGATTACAGCCCTGTGGTCTTTTTTATGCTTCTTGCTCTCCATTCACTCTCCATTCTTCTTTAGATCCTTTTAAATTCATTGCTTTTATTTAATTTGATCAATTTAAATACATTGCATATTTTTCCACATTATATTTAACGGTCTTCCAAATGATTACTGATATCTGTTTATGATTGTAATTTCTGTATCTGGCCTAGTCCCCATAGTGATTTCCATGCCTAAATGTTTATGTTCAGTTAGGTTACATTCAAAACGGCTGGTTTGTGTGTGTGTGTGCTATTGCTCTGAATAATATGGTATATTCCATGTGGTGATGGATCCCTGCAAGCACATCCTATGAGCAAAATGGGGCCGGCATTCCCCAATACACTGCTGAAATCCCATTCAAAATCATTTATGCCACTCAGACCATTTTAGGTAAATATATTGATATTTAGATGATTCTGAATAGCTCTAAATCTATTAAAATAACCATTTCTGATCACCTGGTAATGAAGGGTTTCAGGGTGATGAAATGTGTTGCTATCAGATCATTGCATTCAAGGTGAGGTTTTGGTTTTCTAGGGCAGCAGCTTTTAGCAAAGCAGTAGTAAATGATACCAAGGGAGGAAAGACAGGATGTGAAGGAAAGGGTATGAGAATCCTGGACCGCAGGAAGACGCTTCCATTAGAGGGAAGAGACTATGCACTGTCAACAGAATCAGTAACACCTTACAATAATGTTTCATTTGTTAACATTAGATAACAACATTAGTTGTCAAGGACCTGAGCTGAAAAGTGAACAGTGCTGTTTTTCAAATAATGTTAATAATGTTTAATACACTGTAACAAATGTTTTGTTCATTGGTAGTTAAAGCATCAACTAATGTCAACTAATGGGACCTGAATCTGTACATAATTTATCCCCTAATTTTAGTAATGGTAGCATCATGCATGTGAGAAGTTTAGGGTGGCGAAATATACTTTTATTGGCTGGCTTATATGATAATGAACTTCTTAAAAAAATATACAGAGGCCTCATGTGTATTTTTGTATTTCAAAGAGATTTTGCATTGACATCTGTTTAATTGTGTGGGTGTATGTGGCAGGATGAAAGGAGACACCCCTGTGAACAGCACCATGAGCGTCGGTCAGGCCAGGAAGCTGGTGGAACAGCTGAAGATTGAAGCCAGTTTTTGTCGAATCAAGGTGAGGGCTGCCATGCAAAAACAACAGGAAAATGTGGCAAGTGAGAATCAGATCAGTGGTAATCCTGCATGCCTATAAATGCGCCTTATTATACTAGCCTGTACGTAGCAGACTAATTTGTATCAGATGTAATCAAAGATCTGGAATCAGGTTAATAGGTATGACCTATTTCTACAATCCCCCGGTAAAGTGTGTCCTACAAGTACAGTTTGAAACATTCAACAGTCTTTAAGCTTTGACCTCAACCTTGAATTTCACTCATACAATGTTCTATTTTGCCTAAAATGCTGTTTTAATAAAGCATTAAAGTGTAGTTATTCATCATAATTTACCATAATTTTCATGAACTGGCCAATTTTGAGATTTATTTATAAGGTTTTTTACAGAGAGACAGTGTGGGGAAAGTTACTATAATGCATAACAATATTACGTTATACTCCCTAAAAAAGTAACTAATTGTGTTACTTGGTTACTTTTTATGGAAAGTAATACGAGATGTTACTTTTGCATTAATCTTTCTCGTCTGGGATTGGCTTGCTTGTTTGTTTTTTAAATATTTTTGACAAATGCAAATGCCCTTTCACACCAAAAGTGAAATGAATAAGCCTCACCCTGAAGGAAATGCAAATTCACGCCTGTACAGTAGAGGACGCAGCTCAAACAAACCTTTCAGCTGTGCTACCATTCTGGATTGCAGAAGAATAAGATGCAGGAGAACAACGTTTCAACACTATCACTTTAGCAATAAAAATAAAAAACAATAAAAACACAAAAGTGATGTTTATCTAAAGTCATATTTGCATATATCCTAAATAAAGGTTTGTTTAAATACTGAATGAAACTGGGATACATTTTTAAATTGGCTTTATACAATGTTTTTCTGGAAATGAATACAAATGAGTGCAGATTTAATTAGATAATGCCTTATTTACATATTTAAAAATAACATTTTATTAAAGTACACTGTAAAAAAAGATCAGTAAGTTATGATAACATGTTTGTAATTGACTTTAACTCAATTTAAGCTATACAAGATTCAAAAATTTTAATTAGTTGAATAAGTAAATTAAATGTCATTTAAGTTGAATTACTTAAACATCCAAGTTAATTGTACTTAAAAATTTAAGGCAGCAACTTTTCGTTTTACAATAAAGTACAAAAAGCCTTAATGTACTGTGATTGATCAACTGAGGAATAATGGTGATTTCTATTAGTTGAATTTTTTACCATATTCATCTTGCTTAAAAATCAATAGCTGCTTAAACTCAGCACTGACAATCTATCCTGCATTCTTAGGTGTCTAAGGCAGCAGCAGACTTGATGGCCTACTGTGATGCCCATGCATGTGAGGACCCTCTCATCACCCCTGTGCCCACTTCAGAAAACCCATTCAGGGAGAAAAAGTTCTTCTGTGCTCTCCTCTGAGCAGGACACAAGAAGGGCAGGATTAGTCTCATTTAAATAATAATGATCATTTGTGTACGCACATCACACAACACAACACTCAAAGAGACACGACACAGCTAAATAAATCCCAAATTATGGTTAAATTAATGCAAAGTGGTTTCTAAATTTCAGCAATTGACCGCCAAATATTTACAAAATCAGGTTTGTGAAGATATGTTTATTCTCCTGTTTTTTGTTTTGTTTTGTTTGTTGAAAAACCCTGTTCCTTTTCATTAAGGGGACAAAATAACGCCAAGATCAATGTAAGTTGATCAGATCAAATGACACACTGATACACACATATGCAAGCACACGGTTTTATAATCAAGCAAAAAGGAAATAGGTGTGGGTCTGGATATTTCAATTTTTATTATATTCAAAACATTTGTTGCTTTCTTCACATAGCATATACTATGGTGATTTTCAAATTCTGTATGTATATTTTGATTTTTTTTAATGTTTTGTTTGAGGTGGCAATGTATGCTGGTAGACATTTCTGGTTAACTGGTAGAGCTTTTAAAGTTTAGATCATTGTGAGGAAGTGCGAATGCTATTATCTACAGCACATAGCACTCCTAAAAGGGGTTTGTAAAATATTTGTGTCCTAAAAATAATTACATTTTCCTTACCACTTAAACAAGTGGTATCTAGTCTCTAATAGTTGGAAATTAGCTCTAAAGATGAACTGTTTGAAGAAAAATGTCAAAAGAACATCTGTCAAATACTTGTGGTCCCAAGTAATGAATTAAAATACTGCAGAACCCAATGAAGGAATGAATAAAACTTTTAAACACACTTATGTGAATCGCTTATTAAGATTTAGGAGAAAAATGTATACACTACAAGTAAAGAAATTAATACTTTACCGCAATGATGCATTTAACTGAAAAACCTAAAGTGATAATAAAACACTCCTAAAATAATTACCATGGTTTCCACAAATCTACGGTTTAAGCAGCAAATCAGCCTATTAGAAAGATTTCTAAAGGATTGTGACACTGAAGACTAGTTATGATGCTGAAAAATTACAAGAATAAAGTTACATTCAATATCTTATTTAAAAATAATTTTAAATTGTAATTTCACAATATTATGTACTGCAGTTTAGATCAAATAAATGCCGTTTATTGTGCATATAAAAATCTTACCGCAAAAAAAAACAGTTTGAACAGTGATTTTTAAAACGGCTAAAGGCCTCTTATTGAACTTGAACAGGTAATTCCACTTTTTGAAACAGCACGTTTAGCTGGAAAAAAAAAGTCTTTCATTCCACACACACCCTGTCAGTTATTACTTTTGAGATATTTTATTCCAAAAGAACCAAGATGCAAAACACAACGGTTCAAAGATATTGTATTAGAGCCATCAGATGTCAACCAAGACGTGAGTTGTGGCTACACCACAGAACGATTCAGCCCACGCATCTTCAAAAACACAGTTAAAACAAATCCATATCTTTATTAAGGCAATTTAGGGGTTGGGGAGCATAAAAAACATATGGCAATGAGACACCATTATGCACAGGATCCTTTGGGTAATACATATTAGAGAACAGTGACAAGTTCACAAACCTTGAAAAGCTTATTAACAGTGTGCCACATTTTGGACATCGTCAGTTAAAACCTGCAAACGGCATCATAAACAGAAACAGATCTGTGTTTTGTCCTGCAAATGTGTATTTGCATCACTGGTGTATGCACATATGTAGTCTAGATCCAGTGTGAAAAATGTTTTAACACAAAAAAGCAGTGATCTAATAAGTGTACCCATCTAGAGCTTCTACAATTTTGGGCTAAGAGTTATTATTAATACATCCAAAAAGAATGTCATAAGTCTAATTGATAGAGTGAGGTAAATGTATTCAGCATACGGGGAGGGGATGAAAATACAACAACAGAAGAGTCAACTACAGGAAAGAGTCACACCACTCTCGCAGACAACCATAACAGTCGCCTTGCTGTTTGGTGTTGGCTCCACATGTATCCTTCAACCATTCCCGAAACAACTCCTCATCTTTCCTCAATACCAGAAACTGTCCTAGGACAACATAAGCCTGTAGGAAGAAACAAAAGAAAAAGTGTCAACACAATGACCTAAGGGTTGACTACTGTATTTATGAAACATCTTAGCAAATCTCACCTTGTCGAAGCCCTTCTCTTCCAATCTTTTTCCAAGAACTTCCCCAATTCCTGCTAGTGCATTGACAGACTTCTCCCCCATGGGCTCTGCCACAAAGTCCTTGTGTTTTTGTGATGTCGACGACATTGTTGATTTGTATTAGAGAGGGTTGTTGGGAGAATTCAAGTTGACTTTCTTCAATGGCTTAAAGAGGAGAAACAAGATATAAATATTTATGTTAAGTTATTTTTTAATGCTCCAAAACTAATTGTACACAAGTTACACACTACACACTGAGTGTATTAAACAAATAAGTTTTAAAAACTTCTCAACTCTAGATATACTTTGTTATAACAGTTTCAAGTCAACTTTTGTTAAAATGCTAATGTCCCTACCCTGGAAATATGTACTGACAAATAAGCAGATCTCCTACCAGACAGGCTACATTACGTTTGCACTTTATAAACCCCTCGTGTGTTATACTGTAACACTGAGAATGGAAAGCGAAGATAAGCTACTGAACTACTGGGAAAAGGAAAGTGAAAACTACAAACACAGGGAATGAATAGGCCCATTAATGGTGCGACGGATAGATAATAGATGGCTAAAACATTATAATAATGAAAATAAGCAGTTCTCTCGATTTACACGTTTTGGGGGTCCCGCCTCATTTCTTCGAGTTCAGCGCCACACAACGACAGCTGACACGCCATTCCTCATTCGTTTAGAAAATAAAACCAACCTTAGTGGCAAACACAACAGTATAAACAGTATCTATAAAGACACCTGTGGCTACACTATATTTCATATCATACCTGGACACTTTCATCGAGAAATTCCGATTCTCGTCCGCAGACGCTGTACTGTTCGCAGACTCAATGCGCCCAAAATAACTCTCACGGCGCTGCTTCCTGATCCCGCCTTTAGAACGAACATCGCCACTTCCGCTCTTATGATGCTGCTGTTCAAAGAGACAATGACCTCTGGTGGATCCTGATATTTAGTGGAAATCAAAGAAATGTTAACACATTATTTCCAAGCAGTAACATTGAAAGTTGATGATGGTTATAAAATTTATAATTACTATTATTATGATTCAAATTTATTAAAAATGATTAGGCCTACTCAAACATTGTTTTGGCCAAGCTAAAGGTGTCCGCATCCCTTTCAGTTTAGCTGGTTTAAACTGTTTTTTTTTTCCTTTTCTTTAATATTGAAAAAACTTCAATTTGCAGTATATTTCTATTTTACTATTACACAGGTTATTCTCAGAATTTTGGAGCATTTGTCAACAATCTAATATCACTACAAATTACATTAATATAAAAGTACTGGTAACACTTTACAATAAGGTTGTATTACAGTCCCTGACAAAAGTCTTGTCGCTTGTGTACAAATTGAACTGAAATGTGCCGCTGAAATATATTTCTTATCAAGATTTTTTTACAAGAAATGGCTCATTTTAATCCCAACTGTTTTTGTAATAATGTTTCAGTGCAAAATGAAAGTGTCAAAAAAATATTCTAATACTCACAGCTTGGTAAAGCCCATTGAGTCCATTTTTGCAAAGACATAAGTGTAGTCGCCTTGTCATATGAGCTTCACCTGTGACTAATAATGGATCAATTAGATCTCAAGTGTGTGTAAAAAGAACCCCAGTGCACTAGACCTTCACATCAACTGCAACTAGACCTCTGCAAACGTGCCTAAGATTCACCCTGAGACTAAAGTTTTGATTATCAAGAGGCTGAAGACCAGATCCACTGCTGACCTTCAAAGTGTCTCAGCGTCAAGTACAGAGGATAAAAAAAAGATTTGAAGAGACTGGAGACGTTTATGACAAACCCTGCAAGACAACTGCTCGAGAGGACCGTTTGTTGGCTTGAAAATCCAAGGCCAGCCCATTTTCCAATGCAGCAGAGCTCCACGAGACCTGGTCACCTGAAGTCCCTGTGTCAACCAGAACAGTTTGTCGGATTCTGTCTCGAAATGGCCTCCATGGTCGAATCAGTGCCCAGAAGCTAGCACTAACCAAAAGACAATTGAAAAACCGTGTGGCATTTGCCAAAGCCCACAGCCTGCTAAAAGGATGGACGCTGGAAAAGTGGCAGAAGGATTTTTCAGATGAATCTTCTGTTGAATTACACCACAGTCGCCGCAAATATTGCAGGAGACCTACTGGAGCCCGCATGGATCCGAGATTCACCCAGAAAACAGTGAAGTTTGGTGTGGGAAAATCATGGTCTGGGGTTACATGCAGTATGGGGGTGTGCGAGAGATCTGCCGGTTGGAAGGCAACTTTAATAGTCTAAAATACCAAGACATCTTAGCTACCTCTTATATTCCCAACCATAAAAGAGGCCAAATCCTGCAGCAAGATGGTGCTCCATCGCATTCTTCCATCTCCACATCAAAGTTCCTCAAGGCGAAGAAGATCAAGATGCTCCAGGATTGGCCAGCCCAGTCACCAGACATGAACATCATTGAGCATATGTGGGGTAGGATGAAAGAGGAAGCATGGAAGACGAAACTAAAGAATATTGATGAACTCTGGGAGGCATGCAAGACTTTCTTTGCTATTCCTGATGACTTCATCAATAAATTGTCCTTGCCAAACTGCATGGATGCAGTCCTTCAAGCTCATGGAAGTCATACAAGATATTAAATTTGGATCTCACAGCACCACTTAATTTGCTGACATATTTTTGTATTTGCAGTAAATTTGTTAAATTTCTGTATAGGCGACAACTTTTGTCTTGCCAAAATTGGACCTTTCTGTCTTGATTAATTGATAAATCTTTTTCAGTGAAACTAATTTATTTCAGTGCATTAAACGTCATTTGGGAGGGATTTACCTTTTCATATGAGCTATTTCTAACACCAATTGATGAATTAAAAAAAGTCAGGTTAATAGCAGGTGTTTCTACAAAATAGATAAGCGACACAACTTTTGTCAGGGACTGTAGTTAACATTAGTTAATTGATTAGTTAACATAAACAATACCTCTGTTCAGCATTAGTTCATCTTTTTTAACGTTAATATAAACCCAGCTGTTCATTGTTTGTTAACGTTAGTTCACAGTGCATTAACTAATGTTAACAAGATTTTAATAATGCATTAGTCAATGTTGAAATTAACATTAACAAAGATAAATAAATGCTTTATAAGAGCAGTTCATTCTTAGTTCATGTTAACTAATGTCGTTAACTAATGTTAGCTAATGAAATCTTATTGTAAAGTGTTACCAAAGTACTGCTTATCTTGTAATGCTCTTTCATTAATGCTCAGGCAAGTTTATGATCTTTTGGAGAACTTGAAGAATGGTAGGATTATTTGAACATAAAGTACTGGCAAATGAAACTCAAAGTTTGAATCTTAGTACAGAAAGTCTGCAAAAATTAGGAAGGTCTGGAAGAGTGCACACTTCTCACATGAACACCAGGGGGCAGAGATACATTAAAAAAACACATCCCACAACAGTGTGCAGATAGTCTCTGTGATAAAGTAATTTGTATGCCAAGTAGAAAGGTGTGGAAAATAGTTGTTGATTTGCACCAATCATTTGATCATGTGCACTAATACTTATGCACAATTAAAAAAAAAGTTATTTATTTGATTAGTATGCCAACATTTTGAATTGTTTTCTTGGACGACGGTGCTAATAATTTTTGTTCACCAGTATTAATGAATTACTTGTAAGATTCCTGAAGAGGAATATTTCAGATGTCTCATGTTGATCATTCATAAGCATCATGGTATGGCCATGAAGCTAGACCTGTCATCTCCCAGGCTCCAATCCAAGAATTGGTGCTGTGAATACTTGCCTGGAAAGGAATGAGGGCACAGCATGCTGACTCAAACTGGCATGGTCAAAAAGTGCCTTGGCATGTGGAAAAGGTTAGCGTGCTAAAGCTATAAGTGCACCACAAACTAGTTGGCCTAATTTAGTTTTGTTGAACAATTTTCACACAATGGTTTGTGTAATGTTGATTGGCTTTCAGGATGCTTGATTGATTTCTGGAGAGATGATCAAGGACAGTGTAAATGAGCATTTATGCTCTTTTGTTCTCAAGTTTGTTTTACTACTCTCACATCTTCTTTGATTTCATTAACACATACCGAGGAATGATGAGATTATGTATTCTTGATATGAAGCCAGTTAGTTCAACCAAAAGGTACAAAACGTTTGTCCCTGCCTGAAGCCACAGGTCAGAACCATGTGTCTTTAATGAGAAGTGGACACAATGTGCTCTGCTGTGTTTACATGATATCTGAGACTGGAGGGAGGAGCTTCATTCTGAGAGTTACGCTTATGTTCACTTATGTCTCGGTATTTAAAAAAATGCTATAGAAGTGCTTAAGAGGTTTGTGTTGCATATATAGTGCTCCACAAACATTCAGACAATTACACAATGAACCTTTGTGTTTCTACAAAAAATGATATATTAACCCAGTCAAACATGTGCTCATATTAAAACATGTGCTCATATTAGAAAAAGTTGTGTTCAAATATTCCATATTCTCCCATCAAAATACTAGCATGTGTTCTCCTCACTGTCTATATCTGCTGTTAGATCATATTTCAGTTTTCCCTGACGGGTTCTTGGAGACACGTGGAATCACAGTCCTCTGTATGTTGTGAATGTTTTTCTGAAGTCTGTACCGCATTGAATGGACATTATTTATCACTAGGAGCGCAAAAGACAAGCAAGTAAGGAGAATAGATTTTTTTAAATCAGCGCTTTTGTAGTATTTCTTTAGCTGTTTCATCAAAATTCCAGATTGATAAAGGATTTTTTTTTTTTTACTGTACTCCATGTCTATTGCAAATTCAAATAAGAGCTTTGGCGCTGCATTTAATCTGGCTTAGCTGCTTAAATGACCAAAGCACATAATTAGAGTAAAGGTTGAGCAAAACATATTTTGAGCTATTTTTCACTTAGTGGTATTTTTTATAATACATTAAACAACCACACACACACACACACACACACACACACACACACACACACACACACACACACACACACACACACACACACACACACACACAAAGGCTGCACTACATATAGGCTAAACCCTAACCTAGATAAAGCATTGATATAATATAGAACACTTTAGGAAAGACTTTGAAGATTGAATAGAGGCAGAGCACTGAAGAACTAATTGAACTGTACATAGAGATTCCTGTTTACAATGTGTTTTGCGATTTCTGAGATCTTTCTAGGAAAGAAACTAAATACCCTCAACCCCCCAAAACATGTTTATGGAGGTCTTGTACAGTTACGAAAACAACAGGGAGGAGAAAGAATTGGGTAGTAATAATGACAGGCTCCTTTAAGGTGGACTATCTGAAATGCTAGAAATCTGGATTTTCTGCCTGAAATGCTACAGCATTAACAAAATGAGCATTGTTTAATTTTAGTGATAAATAATGCACATTGTGTTTATATAATATAAATATTTATTTATATATATGAAAGTTTTACCATGATACAAATGTTATTTGAAACGAAGTGTTCAAAAGAATCTAGTCCGAAAACAGGTTGTGTGCTATTCCACCTTAAATGTGGGCGGAGAAACTTGTAGGCACGCGGCTCATACTATCTTTGCCATATAAAAAGCTTGAGCATCACTGTTGGAAAGACACGATTGATACCAGCAGGGTATTTCTGCTTTATTACAGTCCATTTAAACGAAGATTTCATCGTTGTTCCACTGCAGCTGGTAAGATCTGGTATTGTTTCAATTAAATTTGCGTAACGTTTTGTTCCTAAATTTGCCAACGTATGCCAAATATGCGAGTATTACGAGTTGTAACGTAACGTTATTTTATGGTTTTATTCACATTTAAAAGGACTGTTACATTGGCATGGGTTGTCGTTTAAATGGATAATTATTTGATAACCGTTGTAAATTGAAGCTGAATGAGTCGACCAGAAAGGCGCAAACAGAACTGGACCAATCCGGTTTACAAAAGGTCGCGTTAACGTTACCATTTACATTAACATATGATTTTCGTCTGAAAACTATTGTTTTAAACGAATCAATAGTGTAATATACAATTAATCTCACAAAAGCTCTATTTAGCCCTACGTCAGTTATATATAAATGTAATAACTAGATTCGATGAGCGTAGTAATGCTGACCTGACACCCGGCGTTTGGTTGCTATGTCTACGGTCACTGGCGGTTTAGTCTGGATTAACTGTTGTTTTTCTAATAGATCCCGAATCTTTATAGTCTGCCAAAAAGCCTTGGTGTATTTGTGTCAATCGGGGTATTAATACATGAAATCATAAATCGCTTTTTGTCGCCATCTCCGCGTGAATTGATTAGGTGATGCAACGTTCAGTGTGTCTTGCCTGAACGCGTGTCTTGCCCATGACGTCAAACATCTGCTTCCTCAAAGTGTAATTCTGGTGCCGTGAGTGACGACAGTGATGCGCTTGCTGCTAACTTAATTCGATTTATTTCCAGGGCATCCAACATAAACTGACAAAATGAGCAAGGATACTGAAGTGGATATGAAAGACGTGGAGCTCAATGAAGTGGAGCAGGAGAAGCAGCCCATGAGAGAGGGAGAGGCTAGAAATAATTATGCCAATTCGCCTGTAAGTGAGAAGAATGGCATTGTGAAGGTGAAGATTCCAGATGAGGAGACTAAATTCACTGGGTTATCCAAAGAAGAACTCATGAAAGTAGCTGGAACACCAGGGTATGACATGCACCATGGATAAACCTCATTTATTTTCAGTTAGATCTTGATGTGGATTTAGCAGTTACTCAGATGATTTAGTCATTGTTGTATATTGTTAAATAGGTGGGTTAAAGTTCGTTGGGCACTTCTGATTCTGTTCTGGCTTGGTTGGCTGGGCATGCTGGCTGGTGCTATTGCCATCATTATTCAAGCTCCTCGATGCAAGCCCCTCCCTGAGATGAACTGGTGGAACTACGGACCACTGTACCAGATTGGAGATGTGAACTCCTTTACTTCAGGCCTGAAAGGTAAAGACAGACAACTCCTTTGGCTAACATCCAATAAACCAAAATTAATCTAATGGGGAAAGAGGAGTGTTAATTATTTGCAGGGTTGGGTCAAGCTCTAAACATGTTCAAACGCATAATCACTCTTTCTTTATGCTGCTGAATCGACAAATCCGGTTTCCTCCACTTGTATGCCATCCTGTTTACTCCGCTCATATCTGTTATTATATTACTATAACTATATTAAGGAAATATCATACACTGAATTAAAGTGAAGGGTTGCAGAATGTATTTTAAATGAATATTGTTAGGTACAATGAAGTTGGTATTTGATCTGAATATCTCTCTATTTATTTTCTTTTTTTCCCCTCTCAGGTTTGGCTGGAAAGGTACAGGCGTTGGATGAGTTAAAGTTGAAGGGTCTTATCATAGGCCCAATCCATGTGTCCAGTGCCGACAAGCCAGAGGATCTGAACTTGACTGAGATTTCCAAAGAGGCTGGTGACGCGATACAGTTTAAAGAAGTAATCCAGGCTGCACACAAAAGAGGTGAGCTAGAGTTTACTTATACTATAAAATGAAGTGTCTCTCTCTCGCTCTCTCTCAAAACTGAAATTTATCAGTTTCTAGAGAAAAATACTTTTTCAGCATTGAGTTTTTATACAGGTCCTTCTAAAAAAAATAGCATATTGTGATAAAAGTTCATTATTTTCCATAATGTAATGATAAAATTAAAATTTCATATATTTTAGATTCATTGCACACCAACTGAAATATTTCAGGTCTTTTATTGTTTTACTGATGATTTTGGCATACAGCTCATGAAAACCCAAAATACATATATCAAAAAATTAGCATATCATGAAAAGGTTCTCTAAACGAGCTATTAACCTAATCATCTGAATCAACTAATTAACTCTAAACACCTGCAAAAGCTTTTAAAAACTCCCAGCCTGGTTCATTACTCAAAACCGCAATCATGGGTAAGACTGCCGACCTGACTGCTGTCCAGAAGGCCATCATTGACACCCTCAAGCGAGAGGGTAAGACACAGAAAGAAATTTCTGAACGAATAGGCTGTTCCCAGAGTGCTGTATCAAGGCACCTCAGTGGGAAAGAAAACGTGTGGCAAAAAACGCTGCACAACGAGAAGAGGTTGCTGACCCTGAGGAAGATTGTGGAGAAGGACCGATTCCAGACCTTGGGGGACCTGCGGAAGCAGTGGACTGAGTCTGGAGTAGAAACATCCAGAGCCACCGTGCACAGGCGTGTGCAGGAAATGGGCTACAGGTGCCGCATTCCCCAGGTCAAGCCACTTTTGAACCAGAAACAGCGGCAGAAGCGCCTGACCTGGGCTACAGAGAAGCAGCACTGGACTGTCACTCAAATTTTGCATGTCAATCGGAAATCAAGGTGCCAGAGTCTGGAGGAAGACTGGGGAGAAGGAAATGCCAAAATGCCTGAAGTCCAGTGTCAAGTACCCACAGTCAGTGGTCTGGGGTGCCATGTCAGCTGGTGGTTTTGGTCCACTGTGTTTTTATCAAGGGAGCACTTCATGCTTCCATCTGCTGAAAAGCTTTATGGAGATGAAGATTTCGTTTTTCAGTACGACCTGGCACCTGCTCACAGTGCCAAAACCACTGGTAAATGGTTTACTGACCATGGTATTACTGTGCTCAATTGGCCTGCCAACTCTCCTGACCTGAACCCTATAGAGAATCTGTGGGATATTGTGAAGAGAAAGTTGAGAGACGCAAGACCCAACACTCTGGATGAGCTTAAGGCCGCTATCGAAGCATCCTGGGCCTCCATAACACCTCAGCAGTGCCACAGGCTGATTGCCTCCATAACACGCCGCATTGAAGCAGTCATTTCTGCAAAAGGATTCCCGACCAAGTATTGAGTGCATAACTGAACATAATTATTTGAAGGTTGACTTTTTTTTTGTATTAAAAACACTTTTCTTTTAGTGGTCGGATGAAATATGCTAATTTTTTGAGATAGGAATTTTGGGTTTTCATGAGCTGTATGCCAAAATCATCAGTATTAAAACAATAAAAGACCTGAAATATTTCAGTTGGTGTGCAATGAATCTAAAATATATGAAATTTTATCATTGCATTATGGAAAATAATGAACTTTTATCACAATATGCACATTTTTTTAGAAGGACCTGTATATATGTGTGTATATAATATATGTATGTTTGTGTTTACCCCTAGGTATCTCTGTTGTTTTGGACCTTACTCCTAACTATAAAGGAGAAGAGCCCTGGTTTTCCGATTTTGCTGTCAACTCTTTGGAACTTGAGGTATGACTTGGATCTGGATAACTTTGTCCTATAATCTATGCTGTCACTTGAACTTGATTTGTGTACTTGAGTTTCCAGAGTACTAATTAATTATGATCCTTGTCTTTGTAGCCTGCTCTGAGGCATTGGCTAGCAGAAGGTGTAGACGGATTCCTTTTCTACGGTGTCGAGAAGATTTCCACTGCAGCCCCATCTCTTTGGAGGAATGTTGAAGACCTTTTCCGCAATCAGACAGAATCCGATGGAAAAACGAAAAAGTGAGCATTCAACAGTTGTTTTTGTGTTGTTGTTTTTTTTCCCCCTTCTTTACTTAATTCAAGACTACACTTGTAGATTATTCTTGTGAAGTAAAGGAGCCACCTTGTGGTAGTTGGGACCACCTTTATTAAAAACTGAACTCCAGTCAAGGGGACTTTAGTGGGCTGCTTATTTGTTTGAAATTGTATTGCCAACAAACTTGCTCCACTCAATACTTTTATTATATAACTCAACCTTACTGACTTTTTTGTCTTTCCAGGGTCTTAATTGGCGTGACAGAGAAGTCCTCTCCTGATGACATAGCTGCTGTGTTGAACAAAACTGGTGTTGACCTGCTCCTCACTGGTGCTCTACGGTCCAGATATGCTCTGGAAGTTGCCCATTCTGTTGCTCGCTTGTATTCCATTTACAATCAGACCCAACTGACTTGGAACATGGGTGGGCGTATTGCTGGACACCTGGCTTCAGTAGTGGGGCTTGCCAAAGTCAAGCTAAGTCAACTGTTGCTGCTAACCCTGCCTGGCACTCCAGTGTTTAATTATGGGGATGAAATTGGACTGGAAGATAAGGTAAGCCAACTGAAGGTTTTATCCAGAGTATACAGCAGGTTCAAGTGTTTTCCAAGAGCAGATCCTAAAATGCTGTTATCCTTCATTTAGCCTACCAAAAACCCAACCATGGTGTGGGACTTTTCTAATGACACGGAGACTCCAAAGGTAAGAAGCTTGTGCACACCGTGCTAAATCTCTAAAGTTACAACATTCAATAAAATGTCTGTCAGTTTAGTAAAATTTTTCATGTTTGTTTTACAGAACACACTGAATGAAATGAGCACTTTCCGTACATTCTTCAAGACTGTGAATGAAAAAAGAACGAAGGAGCGCTCTCTGCAGCACGGGGAATACTTGCCTTTGTTCAACTCGACCTTCGCTATGGCCTATGTGCGAAAGTGGGACCAGAATGAACGCTACATTATTGCACTCAACTGGCACTCGAACGAAACGGTCACTCTTCAGCTGAAGCATGCTGAGATTCCTGAACAGGCTACAGTTGTGTTTAGTACTATTGTTGATAAAGATGTTAATAAATTGCTTGACCTTGCAAGCCTAGAGCTGAAGCCAGAAGAGGGAATAATGCTGAAGTTTCCTTACACATCCTAAAGACGCACTTTAAATTAGCAGCTAGTGTGAGGACATGGATTTGGCTGATTTGTTACATTATTTGTCCTTTTTAGTACATAGACACTGGCAAACAGCATCAGATTGTACTGTTACATGCATCACATGCACTGCATGAATACTAAAAAGAACTTTAAGCTGGTCGTTTTTTTTTTTCTCCTTCTGTTACATAGAATACATTCCATAGGAAGAATTCTTTTTAAATTAACCCCTTTTATATATGTTTTATAATATGTTTTTTCAAATGTAGTGCAACTCATGCACATGAAAAAGTGTCCTAGAGTCAGTCTAAAATTGCTGTTCTTCTATGTAATTGGAAAAAGATGCATGAAAATGAAAGCTGTGGACAATAAATTAAGTGGAGCAATTCATCTTTGTTGTTTGTCATTGTATTATTTCAGGTGGGCTTCCCTCATCTATTTTCATAAGTGTTGCCAGCATAATAAGATGTAACGGAGACATGGTTGAATTATTAAAATCTACCGCCCTAAAATGGAGCAGCTCTCAGTGTCTCCACCATAGCATGATATCAGGTGTCTGTACTGGTGACTTCTTTATTTAGAGTTATTCATTATGCATATAGAGAGCTCAGTCTCACCTGGCTATTTTAACTCATTACAGATTTATGAACCCCTGCTAAGATCGGCTCAGTGCCTTGAGTGATGAGGGAAATTGTCTCAAGTTTATAAGAGGTCTGAGAGAACAGACCTACTCATCCCTAGAAACAAATGTAAAAAAATATATATATTTGTACAGTTTATATAATTTGCTGTTTGCTTTGAATAAAAGCGTCTGCTAAAGTATTACATTTAAATGTGAATATAAAAGGAAAAATTAATGATGAATGAGTTCTCTTCTCCTTATATCCTCTACATTTTCACAACTCAAACTTTTCTAGGTCAATTACTCATTTGGGACCACAAACCTGACCAAGAACCTCCGATTTTAGGTAACACGTTGTGGTACCTTTTAATCTAAAGGTGTTTTTTATTTTATTCCTCTGAATAATACTTTCAAAATCACTATATTGATCATAAACTGCACCTAATTATTACAGACTCATGCTCTGACATGCTGCCAGTGTTGCATCTGCACAGCACTCTATACACTGACTGCACTACTCGATTTGCTGCGTCTGTCTCTTTAAGAACTGCTCTCGTCGAGGACTCCCTGACGCATTGCAGGTGGCTGAAAACCAATCAAAATACATTTCCTAGGTCAGCTGACGAGTGCCATCAGACTTCTATATATAAACTCTCCGGACCATCCATTCAAACTTGAAAGCCACCGTTGTATGCTATGGCTATTCAAAAGAATAATCCTAAAACAAAAAGTTACAGTCGATAAACAACGCCGCACAATATATCCTTTTTATAAACGAAAACGGGAACGTTTCACTGTGCTATTTGGAGTTCAATCATTTTGACTTCGTGGCGTAGGAAGACCATAGTAACAGCTTTGTTGTCAAGGAGTGCGACGTCCCACTTTGGACCGAAACACTAAGGCGCAGTGATATAAAAATTTGGGCGCACAGCAGCAGAAGATAGTGCTTGACAATCGCACGGGTGGAAAGCAAACGCTTGGATTTCCATTTTTTCTCAACGTAAAGAGCAACGTAGTTCACACTAAAATACAATGGTAAGTAAGCATTTATAACACTTTATTCTAATAGTTAAAGTGCAACGTAGCTACAAAAATGGCTGAGCGTCCACGGCGAAATGATAGGTGTGAATGGGCTAGTATTAGCTTAGCTCCTTCCGAGCTAACCGTCATTCTATTGAAAGAGCGCGCGAGCTCCCGGGCTAACGTAACTTCAACGGGTTACACACATTTTTCATATTTCTCGTTGTCGAGTAAACGGCGATATCGCTTGCCGTGTGACATTTGGCATCACTTCCTATATTTGCAAATAGGCGCGAGACGTTTAACGTTACAGCGTAAAATGTGCTGTACTAGCACATCCTCCTTGACTGATTCCCTGTTGCTAGCTCGCCTCATGTCGGCGTCAGCAGGCAGCGGCTTGAAACTAGATGCACACATTTCACATATTTACATTAAACAGAACCGTTGTTCAAAAAATAGTCCAAGCATTTATTAAATATATCGGGTCGGTCACAACATGCGTGTAGTTTCTCACAGCACGCGCACTAATCCATTCAGTTTGTCTCTAACCGTGAGCCAAATTACTGAACAATAAAAACAAAGCACATAGTCAAATACAGTAAAATACAGCAATGGAGTTTGCTCATTCGCATAGCCCTGAGTTTGGTCGCTGCAGTCATGAATGACATCATCAAACTTGTACACCACTAGTTGTCACGTGTTAGACGCGTTCCATTCAGTTTATCACGTTGAGCTTCAGACTGAAATCTCCGTGCTATCTTGCTATGCTTATATTAATAACTGTTTGTGTGTGTGTCTGTCCTTCCTATAGGCAGATCAGCTAACAGAGGAGCAGATTGCTGGTATGCAAGATAAACCTTTACCTCATTTACTTCACCCTCAAGTTGTTCCAAACTTGTATGAATTTCTTTATTCTGCTGAACACAAAAGACAATATTTTGAAGAATGTTGGAAACCAAACTTTTGATTGACCCCATTGCCTTCCATATAATTTTTTTTCTTCAATATTATGGAAGTCAGTGGGTCCATCAACTGTTTGGATAACAATCTTCTTCAGAATGTCATCTTTTGTGTTCAGCAAAAAATCACACAGGTTTGGAGTGCTTGAGGGTGAGTAAATAATGACAGCATTTTAATTTTGGGGTGAAAATCAAACCAGCAAAATTACGTGCTAATAATTGTAAAACATTTAACCCATTATTTATGCTTTGCATTTCTTTTTCAGAATTCAAGGAGGCCTTCTCCTTATTTGACAAAGATGGCGACGGCACCATCACTACTAAAGAGTTAGGCACTGTCATGCGCTCTTTGGGCCAGAATCCTACAGAGGCAGAGCTTCAGGATATGATCAATGAAGTTGATGCTGATGGTGAGGGAACCCTTCCACAGATAATGCCATGTTGCTGTAGCTTTTCTCTAAATCTGTTATCTTTTTACCCCTCTTAGGCAATGGAACAATTGACTTCCCAGAGTTCCTAACTATGATGGCCAGAAAGATGAAGGA
>CM040930.1:18429405-18686905 GCA_023029165.1 Gobiocypris rarus | reverse complement strand
TATCTAGCGCAACCATCAGCCGTTTTCTAAAAAATATAAAAATGTATTCACTTTTTAACCACAAATGCTCTTGCTCTGAGATGCACCAGGCATTACATCATCACATTGTAAAGGTCACATGTGATGTTTGCGAAAGTACCGATCAAGTGTTTACAAAGAGAACACGCAAAGACTAAGTCAAACGGTTTTGAAGTTGGAGAAGAAATTGAGATGGAGTTTTTTGCCCTACCGCAGTACTTTCCAATGTTATGACGTAATGCATGGTGCATTGCAGATATTTAAAACCCGTTTTACCTCATTCAAATCAAGCATTCTGCGTTAGTTCAGGCAGGCCATCTAGTCAAGCTCTGCTATCAGGTGACTGGAAAAATTCCAACCCCGCCCATATCGGCTGATCTGATTCCTATGCACTCAATTGGCAACTCTCAAGCAGGGCGCCTTATTTAAATCTACACTGTGTAACTTTTTTAGTTTATTTTTAGCTAAAACACTTAGTTCTTTCAAAAATATATGTGCTTATTAAGGTATATATTTACTTCTTTCAAGTAATAAAGTATTCTCATAAGTTTATAATATGCCATTGAAAATACATACGGGTGAGGGGTTCAATGCGCACGCCATGTTGCCCCTCCATCTTGAAAGTACATTAGCCAAAGAGGGACATACCCGTAAATTCAAGCTTCGCCTTTCACGTTTTAACACTTAATGGCACCGTGTCGAATGTGAAGAGGGGGATTGCTTGAGACTGATATAGCCTACAATGTAAACTTTGCCTAACGTTAGTGATGTCATACAATATACAGAATAACAATAGCACCGATAAAAGTTACTTTACTAAGATTAGCTTGCATTCGTCTGGGAACCTGATAGCTGATGTTAGCAATGAAATGGTAAAAATAATGAAAACTTAAGACTATTATTCATTTTACATAGATGTCATATAACCTACATGTTAACTGACAAATTAAATAACTGCAAATTATAATATTTTTCTAAAGTAACCTCATCACTTGAAGGAACACTCATGGACGAGGTCGAACTGGAAGCCATGTTAATCTTGGACTAAATCGGCCACCGTAGGAGTTAAAACGAAATCGGAATTGAGAGGAACAGAAACTAATATTCACTGGATGGTCATATACAGGTCCTTCTCAAAAAATTAGCATATTGTGATAAAAGTTTATTATTTTCCATCATGTAATGATAAAAATTTAACTTTCACATATTTTAGATTCATTGCACACCAACTGAAATATTTCAGGTCTTTTATTGTTTTAATACTGATGATTTTGGCATACAGCTCATGAAAACCCAAAATTCAAAAAATTAGCATATCATGAAAAGGTTCTCTAAACGAGCTATTAACCTAATCATCTGAATCAACTAATTAACTCTAAACACCTGCAAAAGATTCCTGAGGCTTTTAAAAACTCCCAGCCTGGTTCATTACTCAAAACCGCAATCATGGGTAAGACTGCCGACCTGACTGCTGTCCAGAAGGCCATCATTGACACCCTCAAGCGAGAGGGTAAGACACAGAAAGAAATTTCTGAACGAATAGGCTGTTCCCAGAGTGCTGTATCAAGGCACCTCAGTGCGAAGTCTGTGGGAAGGAAAAAGTGTGGCAAAAAACGCTGTACACCGAGAAGAGGTTACCGGACCCTGAGGAAGATTGTGGAGAAGGACCGATTCCAGACCTTGGGGGACCTGCGGAAGCAGTGGACTGAGTCTGGAGTAGAAACATCCAGAGCCACCGTGCACAGGCGTGTGCAGGAAATGGTTGACTTTTTCTTTTATTGGTCGGATGAAATATGCTAATTTATTTAGGTAGGAATTTTGGGTTTTCATGAGCTGTATGCCAAAGTCATCAGTATTAAAACAATAAAAGACCTGAAATATTTCAGTTGGTGTGCAATGAATCTAAAATATATGAAAGTTTAAATTTTATCATTACATTATGGAAAATAATGAACTTTTATCACAATATGCTAATTTTTTGCAACCCAGCTCCTCCTTAAACTGTGTTAAACTTAATCAGTGTCATTCTGTGTTCATTGATGCATACTCTGTTCTAAAAGGGGGTTTCATGACCTCCCAGTTTAAAAATGGGAGGTTGACCCTAGAATCTGCTGCTGTTCCCCGTCTTGGCTTTTCATGGAGCTCATGAAAAGGATGGGGAATTTAGAACAGACCCATATCGCCAAATTTTGTGCAAAATATGCCAATAAAAAGTTGACTAAAAGTTTGTCTATGGTGTTTTTGACATGAATGGACCTGTCTGAAGTCCGATATATGGAGAAAATTCTGTCAAGTTAAGTGAAGATTTTCCTACAAAGTGATGTTTTGACTACTTTGCAACATAAAATTATTTATCATTTTTGGGTGACCTACACTATAGTGTACCATTCAAATGTTTGGGGTCAACACGTTTTGTTATGTTTTTGAAAAGTTTGTAATTTGATAAAAAATACAGTAAAACTAGTAATATTTTGAAATATTATTTTACATTTGAAATACTGTTTTAATGTAATTTAGAATGTATTTTATTCCTGAATTTTCAGCATCATTACTCCAGTCTCCAGTGTCACATGAGCCTTCAAAAAACTAAATCATTCTAATATGATGATTTGCTGCTTATCATCACTGTTGAAACAGTTGTGCTTTGAGTTATGTATAACTTAATAATAAAAAATGTCACTGATTCCAAACTTTTGAAGAGTGTGAATCTCTTTAAGGCTAATATTTTTTATAAATAAAAGAGACCACGCTGACCAAATCAGTACGAAGTATAGAACCAAGTGTATTTTTCCCTCTGTCAATGTACACATATTTAGATTTCATCTCACAGTAACACTTTACAATTACATTAAGAACGGGAATATACTTTGACCAGCATAGGTAAATGACAATTATATCTTAAAAGAACAAACAAAACAAAAACACAAACAAAAAAATTGCCCTGTTGATGACGTAACAAAAGAAAAAAAAAAATGGAGGTATGGCTAGGTGTAATGCTTCATATTTTACCAAATTCAATAAAATCCCAAAACATTTTTTTTTCTCTCCAGTAATTTCACATTTGAAAATCACTTCGTGTAGCTGAAGTAATATCTATTGTGAATAACATTTTTTTTGTCATTTGCAGAGAAAGGACTAAACAAAAACCTCTTTGTAATAACAAGGAATGTCAATTCAGGAAAACCATATTTTCAAATGTGAGAAATATCTAGACAGTATACTGTTTTTTTTTTTGCCTCCTTTCCAGGAGGTGTCCTTTGATACAAAAGTCTGGACACAAGGTTGTGCTGCTTTATCCATAAAAGTCTTGTCAGTTTGCTCCTTTATGCTTTCCTTTAAGGTTTGGGAGGAGGTGAGCTGGCATCCTGATGAGAACAAGTTCCTTTTTTGCCTCCTTGAAGAAATGCCACAGTTCTCAAAATATGATTTCGCCTCCGTTCTCCTTATCCTTTTTGTTCCAGTGTCTGTAGTCTCGTTCGGATGGGTATTGAGCTGTAGTATCACACCATAGAGAATATAGGAGGCAAGAGAAAGAGTTCTCGTAGTCTTGCGTATATCTTTCTCATGCCGGAGGACGGACGAGGACAAACACTCACACACACACACAAGCGCACGCGCACATACGCATACGTACCGTATGCACGATACACACAAACCTGTCTCCTGAAGTGTTTTCAGCAATGTCCTGTATTTACATAGATACATCTTTTGTCCAAGCTGATGTTCAGTTCAGGACAGTCCCACTTTCTGAGGTCTCTTTTGTCTGCGTCGTGCTCGCCCATGGTGTTATGAATCCCTCCGGGTGAGATGAGAGTTATCAACTTTATGTATTTCATATCAAAATACTCTCATGGAAAGCTGAATGTGAATACATCATGCATGGAACACAATTAGTAGCCTAACAGTTCACAATGTTTCGACACCATGGAGAGAGAGAGATGCCTTTCGTGGGCTTTTTAAAGTTCTAACAAACTTCTGAGCTCTTCTACACCTGCTGGTGGAGGTGTCGCTGTCAAAGCAGGCTTCGCCGTCTGATCTGCGATTCTAAGTGAGACCGTGTTTATGAAACCATGGCGGATAAACAACAAAGAAAGAATTAGTTTCGTGTTTCATGACAGGGACAGATAAATCCTCATTTCTACATATGACAAAAGATTTCTGAGTGAATTCAAACTCTTCTGGTGTTTCGGCTCTATCAGAGAATGATGTGATTTTATCCGCCGCCTTTCCGACCGAACACGTTTTTTTTTCCCTCTCCAAAAAAAGGTGTCAGATTTAACATCTCCACAAGAACTGACGGGAGCATCTGCTCGTCTCGAGCAAATAACTAACACAATCGCTTCTGTTCTTCATGAATTATTACAACGAGGGCCAACGAGCGTCTCGTAGAAGATCTCAATTTCATAGCTCTATGAAGGTAATATTAAATAAACGTTCAGGAATAGCACCAAAAGCTTGTGTGTGGAGACATCTGTTAAACCGGGAGCTTTTCTCTCCCTGTCCATGGTGTTTTGTTACTCTCTTGTGGAGGCCCGGACCACGCAAAACATAAATTTTTAATCGCAAAGAGGGCATTACATCATCTGGAATGTAATGGAAGAATTTCTTTAGACATGATAGAGATAAAATTACATACAACAATGGCTTTGCAAGACAGCAACGAAAGGAGGATCTATCCGTTAGTGCCTTCCTCCTCATTCCCTACGTCCGTATCTTTCGGTGGCAGAAAAACGTTTGGAGAAGTAAACAGAAGATTGTGTGGCTTAAATGCTTGAGGATGCAGAGGAGGTGATTTGAAGTTTTTTAAATCCTCAGCACACTTCCTGTCTGTGAACCTCCTCCTCGGTCTCTCTTGCACGCTCGTTTCCTTAGACGTAATACTCCTTGTCTTTATTCTTCTTGCCCTTGGTAGTCGTTTTGGCGATGGCGGCGGTCGTGCTCGGCGTCTTCTCCTTCACTACGGCACCGTTGCTTTCGGAGCCTGAGTTGCGGCTCTGGTCCACCTGATAAGAGCCTTCGTCTCGGTTGCGGTACTTATACATGGCATAAAGGAGGATGAGGATGCAGAGGGCGGCAGCCGCCACGATGCCGACCACCATGCCTGTGGTACTGCTGGACTCCCTGATCACTTCCACGGCGCCCGGGCGGCCCTTCTCCATCAGGTCGGTGGGGTGAGCTGTGGGCACATGGGGGAAATCAGGCGGGTAGGTTAGACCTGGAGTGTGACGGGAGGATGGGGCAGGTGGCAGGAGCACCTGGTCGCGGGTGTTCATTTTGCCCGCAGGGATGTGAAGCTGGTTGGGGTGGGTGGTGGGGCGGGGCTGGAGGACGGTGGTCACCTGGGCCCTGGCCTCCGCTCTTGCCCACAGCGGCGGCGGCAGGACTGTCCTGTCTGTGACCATGGGGGAGTTTTTGTAAAAGTCCTCATCATCGGACTCCGTCATTTCTCCGGAGCCGAAGGCCGACACCTCCATGGGGTCGCCGCAGTCCTCCTGGTCTGGAGGGCATGGCGGACGGGGGTCGGACACAATGAGGGACTCTTTGGTGGTCTGGAGAGGGATCAGGGAAGTGGGAGGGGCGGGGATGGCAGGGTAACGGGTGGCCATGGGAAGGGGGTCTTGGGTGTCCACGGTAATTATGGGCAACACAAGTTCACCTCCTGGGATGAGAGAGGAAAAAGGGCGAGAGGAAGAAGAATTAGCAAGGAGTCAACAATGTACACACACGCGCACTCTATTAGCTATAGAATTATACATCTATTTAGGCTATTGTTATGTGCAATTTATTCTAAGACAAAGATTCTACACACAATAATTTATATTCACATGAAAAAAAATTCTAAAATATTTTCTAAACCTATTCAAATGGCTAACATATTTAATATGTTTAGATCTCTAAAATAACATCTAAAACAGAACCAACTCATATGTTGAATAGCTCTTGGCTCTTCTTTGGTTAAACAAGATAGCAAACCATGGAGTTTGGGTCACTTACATCAACAAATAGGCCGCATGATTTTTGCATGGAAAAAAAGCAAATTACAAAAACAAAGGTGTGTAAGATGGTCCCTTTAAAAAAACACAACTTTTCTCCCCTTTATACTCTTTGACACACTCATCTGTGCTCGTCTTTTATCTAACTTGTATAGATACAGATTTCCCTTTGCAATGATAAAATCCTCTGTATATGTGCATTCTGTGATAAATTATTAAATGCTGTGTCTCAAAACTTAGTAAGCGGTAATGCCTCAAAAAGTTGATTTGACTAATATGAGATGCTCTTTAAAGGCAGAAACTTCATAAAAATATGGCACTTAAACGGCGACTCTGTCATTCTGGTTTAGCATGTGGTTAAGCTGACTCAGTCAAAATATTGCATTTAAATTTTATACACTACTGTTCAAAAGTTTGGGGTAAGTATTTTTTTAAAGACACTGTTTTTTTTTCAGCAAGGATGCTATTTTTGTAAAGTGAAAGTAAAGACATTTATAATGTTGTAATTTGAACTTTTTATTAAATCAAAGAAAAATATTCCATAAATATGTACACAAAAATATTAAGCAGCACTGTTTTCCACATTATTAATTGTAAGAAATATGATCTAAGCATCAAAGCAGCATATTAGAATGATTTCTGGAGGATCATGTGAAACTGAACACTGGAGTAATGAAAATTCAGCTTTGCCATCACAGGAATAAACTACATTTTAAAATATAATACCAAGTTATTTAAATTGTAATAAATGAATGCAGCCTTATGAGCAAATGAGACTTTTTTTTCAAATACATTAAAAAATCTTACCGACCCCATACTTTTGACATTTTTTAATAAGTCATTTCATTTTTTTTTAACATTTCTCTCAGCTCCATCCATACCATGAATGAAGCTTGTCACATCACATTATGGGACAGCCTCATCCATGAAGGAAACAAGCTATACTGCTGATGTGTACAATGAGTTATTTTTGAAAGTTGCACAGTTTTCAACTGACAATTTGAGTTTTTTTTTTGTGTCAGGAGCGCACAAATGATGCCCAAATAACCTAGGCAGGCAGCTGACTAGATTTTGAGACCAAGCCTAAAAAAAGGACTGTTAATTGATAAGAAACGTCTGGGTTGATGTTTAATTTTACAACATTTTATTCAACTAAAATAATCTGAAATGAAACCAAAGGCTTGGACAAATGTAAAACAGCAACAGCTGATTTTCCAGATGGGCCATCAGAAAGAACTCAACCACTCAACGACACTGAATGATTGCAACACAATGCACAATCACAGGAGCAATAGCTGAGCACAGAGTAATAATTCCACGTACTTTGCAACACAGTTTGATGTCACACCTAATTTACTGATATGAATGTCTAAAGTGGAGCTCAACGATGGAGTGGAATGACCACTTAGCGTTATGAATATCCCAGATGGTAAGAAGGCCACCCTTCAAGAAATATACCCCTTAGCCTAAACTTAGCAAGATCAATTCATAATTGAATTCCTAAATGACCTGCTGAGCTCTCAATAGTGTCTGTAGGGTTCATATGGGAGAATAGTGCTATCAGATAAGCATTATGAAAAATAGAATTCACATTAGGAACAAGATTGTAGTAAAAGGATAATGTAAGAATTATATTTCAGATCCAACTAATGAATGTTATTTCCTGAATATTTGCAAAACAACATATTATGTAGTTTTATGGAACAGTTTCATTTTACGAATGCGCTGAGCAGAAATTTAGCATAGTCTTAAAAATAAAAAACACACAATTTGTAGCTCTAGTTGGAATAATAACAAGGAATTAACTGCACTGCATCTAATCTGCATATATCCGCAAGTCATTTAAAACCTCTACTTGATGAAAAAAAAAAACATTTTTCTATTTAAGACTGTTTGATCTGATGTGTGTGCATCTGAAGCTTGCGTGGGTCTGTATGGTCTCAGTGCTGCTGTATGAGTACTCACCAGTGCCAGGCTCACACTCCTCCAGATCCTCGTCATCACTGGGACACTCGGCTGACGCCACCAGCAGGTCATCTGAGTTCTGAAAGAGAATACAGAATACAGGTACTTTTGCCAAGTTTGGAGGCAGATTTCATTTAATCTGATTTCTCTACAACCTTGAAAGTTATGACAGATAGCTTTTGGCATATTTGTCTCAGGGGTTGGTTTTAAATTAAAGCCGAAACATTTAAGCTTTTTCACATAAATCTTTTCACCAACTTTTCATAATTTGTTCAACTTTTCAAATATAGTTTTGCCCTTGACACATACACTTTCAAACACTGAAAATTCATATATATATATATGAATGATTAAAAATGTAACACTATGGCTATTTAAACAGACTGGAACATTTATTGAAGAATATTTATTAAGATTCATAGGCAACGATTTATGTTTCTGCTCACCCTCTATTAGCATACACCCCAAACAACAAAAATCTTTATTCACATCTGCTTTCCATGAAAAATGATGACAGGGCTAAGCAAGGTGCTTACAATGACACATGCAGATATGCTACAAATGCCCTTTAAAACATTTTTAACATGATCATTGCTCAATATTTATACTTGATGTTATCTCTTGATGGTGCGCTTGATGAATTCATTACACAAAATGTATTTGTGTCTCAAAGAGAAACACACGGACTGCAAATATATTAAAAACCAAACATAAACACATCTTCATTCACATATTCTTTCCCTGAGTGTTTTCACAGAAAAGTCACCCGCTAATATACCTGATAATACTGGAGTAAATTACCTAAAATGCAAAAAAAACCCCCACAAAACTAAACAAAGCAAAAGCTTTTCTGTCAGGTTGTTATGTCCTAATGCTAAATACAGTCCAATCAGATAGGTTCCTAAATTTCAATACATTTTTTGATTGGTTAAAATCAGTGATGAATATCTCATACTTTTCTGTGCATGCTCGAGGATTGGCACCTACGGTGAGGTTTATATAAATGTAACAAAGAATATTAACAAAGTCAGTGTACTTGTTTATCAAGAAAACAAGTGTCAGTAAAGAGCATACTTGATATAAAATATGAGAAAAAAATCTGATTATTTGTGTCTTTTCCAGTCTGTAATTTTGTCAAATGTGTGAAAATAATATGATATCATTTTAAAAGAATAATATTTAATTCTGTGAAAGAAACACATATCTAAAAATATGTCAGTGCCAATCGTTCCCCCCCCCCCCTTTCTTTTCCTAAGCAAGTTTATAAAAGCTACTTAAATGTCCTAATTGAACCCAGGTTTAATTAGTCTAAGCCTTATCTGTGTCATTTTCTGTAGTAAAAATACTCACGACTTCCATAAAAAATGATGATGCATGTCCACTGTTTTAATTGTACAAAACGTGCCTACAGCTGAAGAAACATCCATTGGTTGCGTCGGCATTTGTTCAGCTCTTACGATGCAGTGATGCTAGACCAAATGGATTTGCTGCCCCTTGGTTTGACCCAAGTTTGAATTAACATTCCCGACTCATACCTCACATTCATAAAACATGTAATTGGATCTGGGCCATGACTGATTTGGACGCATCAGTTTGTCCTTTCCCATCGAGAGGTCAGAACAATTTCGCTGTTCACTCGTATGGGCATATTTATCTGTTTGCGAGGCTAGGAGGCATCGACAGAATGAGACTTTCCTTGCGAGAGCTAGATGAGGTATATGGAGGTATTTATTAATGGTGACACCAGTTTTTGCATTTGTGCTCTCTATTTTAATACACACACAAACAAAAGACACAGCTAGAGGAATACCTTTTACACAGGCATATAATGAAAACATTTGTGGTAAGCATCATAAACCATTAAATAGTTAATGCAATGAGCCCGAAAGGATCATGTCGGTGGTTTTCATGATGCGATTACTGAGATAATACCTTTTTTCCTTTTCATTCGCGACCCAATACGATTCTGGCTAAATGTATGCAAATATGCATCATCTCTGCATTTAAATACGGCGTTCCATGATTGACGTGCATAAACTAACTGAATTGGCCTGGTTGAAACAGTGGCGTATTGATCTAGTCCACATTTTGTTCATGTTTTTCTTGTCCTTTGACTGTTCACTATTGTCAGCTACAAACATTTGTAAACCTCATCTGGCCAGAGTAATTACTTTTGAAAGTAAGCTTATTGGCGAAAACATTTTGTATCAAAGCCTTTCCATCATATCAGCAATGTTATTATGCTTCATTTACACCAAATATACAAAAACATTTCATGTCCTCGACATCCATCAAACACTGATGTAGCCGAATTCTGCTGAAACGAAAAGAAAAAAACCTTAAGACGGCAAACATTAAATGTGCAAAAAGCACCATCAGGGTTATTTTAAACAAAAGGCCTACCTTTGAACAATCAAAGCATTTACTCAATCAAAAGAAAACCTATGACGAATTTGCTTGGTTTTCGAGTCTGATTTACAAATACTAAAGACTCTGACATTTCCAACCTCTAATTAAAAGACGCATTGCAGCATTAGTTTTGCCTGAATGCGTTTATTAAAGGATAATAAGCTCGCTTCTTATCTGCACTTTCGCACAATGCCTGTGTGTTTAGTAAGACAAGTTTATTAAGAGCACTGGAATTGCAGGTTGTGTTTCGATATGTGCATACATTTCTAACAAATACGGCATGACACATTTTTTTTGAGCTTTTGGATTTACATGGAGTCGTGGAGGTTCACTTCAGACACAGCACATATTTGAGGTGAAATATGAGGTCGTGGAAAAGCAATCTTAGAACAAAAGATTTGTGCTGCTGGACGTATGGACGCTTTGATACAAAACAGCACAAGCCACTGAAAATGAGGCTAAAATAATAACATATGTCTTACCCTGCAGCTCTGACTGATTTTCAGAACACTTGATTTGAGTTTGAAATGCACGGCGAGTAGATTTGCCCTTCAAATATTCAGATGTTTTCCCAGCACATTCAAGGCTATGAGCTGCCTCACTGCCTTATAGAGCATCCTAAATATCATTCAACCTTATAAGTGACTGATTCAGAAAGCTCTACATAAGCAGAAAATCTACATTCTACACTACACAAATAGCCCTCCACACAGATTGGTTCATAGTAAGTGACAATAAAGTATGACATTAGCATTTTGATAAACTAACAACAAAATATTCTGCAGAGGATTGACTCACAATTGGTTTGAATTCTGACATTAGCATAATGCTAAGCTAATGATGAAACACTGCATGGGATGACTCACAACTGACTGTAATAGTGTAACATTAGTATGTTTCTAACTAAAAAATAAAACGTGCCCAGGTATGGTCCTCTACGCTCAAGAATAGTGAGTAGAGAGCTTCATGGAATGGGCTTCCATGGCCGAGCAGCTGCATCCAAACCATCACCAAGTGCGATGCAAATCTTTGGATGCAGTGGTGTAAAGCACGCCGCCACTGGACTCTAGAGCAGTAGAGACATGTTCTCTGGAGTGACGAATCACACATCTCTCTCTGTCAGTCTGGGCTTGGCGGTTACCAGGAGAATGGTACGTGCCTGACTGCATTCTTCTAAGTGTAAAGGTTGGTGAAGGGGGGGTTATGTCGTGGGGTTGGTTTTCAGGGGTCGGGCTTGGCCCCTTAGCTCCAATGAAAGCAAGTCTTAATGCTTCAGCATATCAAGACATTTTGGACAATGTCATGCTCCCAACTTTGTGGGAACAGTTCCCTTCCTGTCCCAACATGACTGCACACCAGTGCACAAAGCAAGGCCCATATAGAAATATATTGCTAGTTTGGTGTGGAGGAACTGGACTGGCCTGCACAGAGTCCTGACCTCAACCTGATAGAGCACCTTTGGGATGAATTAGAGCGGAGAATGTGAACCAGACCTTCTGGTCCAGCATCAATGACCATTCTTCTACAACTTTTGGTAATAAAGTGTATAACATTAGCATATTGCTAAACTAAAAAATATGCATAGGACTGATTCACAATTGATTTCAATAGTGTGTGACATCTGCACAGGATCAAATAAATTGATTTCAAAAGTGATATTAACATATTGCTAAGCCAATGATAACAATATTGCTGCATATTATCGATTTACAATTGATGCTGTCATGAGAGCATCAAATACTTAGAACACAAATATGGGGTAAAATAATCTATTTGAACTACACATATCTTTTACATAGAGTTTTTTTACATAGAGCATGTAAATATAATTCATAAAGTAATACATTTGTAGTCTAGACAGTTTTTGGTGCTATCCCATATAAATGTCTTACTCATCTTGAGGAGATGAGGAGAGGAGTGGTGCACTGGGACTTCCTCGGCACTAAGCTGTCTCACTCAAATCCCCATTTCCCTGCCATTGCTTTGTATGACTATTTACACCCAGGACAGCATGGATTAGGAGTGATTCACAGCTCAAACGTGAGAGAATCTGTGCTCATCCTCAGTTGCGCTAATGTTTGCCGCTAGTGGCTATGGATCTTGGCAGTTTTGCTATGATTGACACTGATTGTTATTGAGCTTGGCCTTTATTCTTATCAACGTGCATCTCCTGATCAATGGAGTTGAACACCACATGAATAAAGGCTGACAGTGGAGGAGGCAAGCGCTCCTAACCCGCTACCAATATGTGATGAATGGTTGGCCGAGACAACATACACATCAGATATGACACTCAATATTCTCCATATTAATAGCCTTGTGCTCCAGCATTTTACAGATGCTGCTTGAGGATAATACGTATTTTAGCCTGTCAATAGGCATGAAGAATTGCTGGGCTAGGAACAACAATGGTCAGTCCATGCTTTAATGACAAGAGTGACACCAGCAGTTTAAGGAACATATTTTGTGGGAGTTCGTCCACAAATATCAGGGAATAATAATAGCTTATATTACAAATATCAGGGCCAAAAGTTTTGTTGAAATTGTGAGAATAATTTGTGAGAATCTTTGATATGCTATATTGTTATCAAGTTTAAAAAAAGAAAACAAACTGAATAAAGTGTTTTTAAATTTAGTTTTCATATACTGTTTAAATGTATATGTATATATATATTCAAACAGTATATTTAATTTCAAACTATTGAAAAAAAAAGAGTAGTATTTTTAACCATGTAAATTTAAAATGTCTTTCCCCCTGACATATACTGTATAGTAAATTGTACAGTAAAATAAAAAAGTCTAAAAAAAGTCCTTTAATCAGAGTTTAAAAAAAGGATGTCAAACTGCAAATCTGACAAATGGATAGAAATTCAACCGTTCAAATGTTTGCTTTCATAAGTTCTACAGCTCTAAATATGTTTCTCGAGGCTTAAAAAATAATGACTTCAGAAAATTGCAGGACTGTTCAAAGGAAATGTGACTAGTAAAATACTATGTGTGGGAGGAATGAAAGGGAAAGTGTATGTGGGGGAGACATATCCTGACACATGCAAATCTGAGCTTTATGATTCTTCTCCTTCAGGGCTTTCCAGATGCAGAGTGACGGCTCTTTTTCAAGCAATAAATGACAGATTTTTTTACCCCAGGGTGGTCTGTCCTGTCAGCTCTTTTATTCCTGATACCAACTGGACATCTTGTAAAACAAAACTCTTTATAAACGCAACATCATCCCTCAAATTCAAGAGAGACAGGCCAACAAGAGGGCCGACTCTCTGTATGATGGCAATCTCCGCCATCCCGTCCTCACCTGCGTAATACTGTCCTTCAGGCTGGGAGAGCGCTGTCTACGGGTGGTGGTGGTGGCCATGGTGGTGGTGGTCTCCATTATGGTGGTGGACATATCCGCCGCAGCCGGAGGGGTGGCTGAGGTGGTCTCTGTGGACAAGACAGAGGGTGCATCCCCAACCAAACGCAAGTTTCCTGCCACCTGCACATTCGGATCCCCCTCGGCGGCCAGTTTCAGCACTTGCAGCCCGTTGTAGTACAGGCCTGAGATCTGGCCCTGGAATGGCCGCCCCTTATCCTGACCTCCCACTTTTATGGCTGCCTGGCTGTTGAAGATGGTCAACTGCCGACCTGGGATGAATCAGAGAGGAGATGAAGAGAGAGCAAGACAGAGAGATAGAGAGAGAGCAGCACGACAGTAAGGAGAGACAGAGAAGCAAAAAACGACCATCAGTACAGGCTTTTTTTTGGCGTCACAGGCAGGATGTGTCTAAATCAGCTGATAACACTTTTAACATTTGAACCTGGCAATGGAAATTTCCAATTCTAATGGCTGTGGTTTCTGACCCGAATAGTGCAGGAGATAAAATGTTGTATTAAACATGATGGCAAAGATCAATCCCAGAGCTTGAGGTGGCTCCTCTGTGAGAGAAGGAATGGAAGAGCCCCTATCATTATAGAATAATGGCTATATATTATCATTTGAGTCTCATTAAACTAGTAAGGCTTGAGCTGTGGATAATGAACTGAATAAGGAGGAGCAAATTGGAAAACAATATTTATGAGAATATAAAGAGTTTTGCATATGTTTTATTCAGAGCCTTGTTGATGCTAATCTGCATGAATAAGTGTCATCTGCCAGCTCAAATGCTAATGTGTCACTGAGGCAAGAGGAATATCTCCTCCAGCCCCACAAAAAGACATACATAGGGGCGCGCACACACACACACACACACACACACACACACACACACACACACAGACACAGACACACACACACACACACACACACACACACACACACACACACACACACACACACACACACACACACACACACACACACACACACACACACACACAGACACACACGCACGCACACACAAACACAATGCCTCTGCATTAAGGATTTCGCCCCCTGAATCTCCATTGTCACTGAGTCATTTTGCATAGAAAATACCACTGGTTGAATTGATTATTTAGTTGATGATCGTGAAAATAAAAGGAATCTGAATCAACTCAAAATTATATAAAAAAGTCAAAACTGCAGCAGGTAGTCACAGCGCAACAGGTTTTATTCAAGTGGTTTTGAATTATAATGGTGAATGCTATGCAATCGGGTCAAACTTTAGATATAATTAAATGCCAACAAAACCTTCAGAACTACTACTTAAGGAGGAAAAGGATGGTTAACTCACAGTGCCATTTTCTTTGGCCCCTGAGAGCTGGACTGCCGCCATCCATTTAATCCTGATGAACAGGTACTCTGACACAGCTGATTATGAAGTGGGCAGTTGTTATCCCCTCTGTGAGAGCCACTTAATGCTTAATGAAGGGTTGCCATTTAACACAAGTAGGGTCTCGATTTTAACAGTTGAAAATAACCAAGTTTGACATGAGAGTGAAGATAAAAAGACCATAACCTCTGAAAGGCATGTCGTAATAGAGTGGGAAGAAGCCAGATGGCCACTTTCCACTTGCACATGTTCTTTTATTGTACAGTGGAACGATTATTCTGATTAATGCGTGACATTAAGGACAGTTGCATACGGTGACATAACACAAGGCACCAATGAGAAAAATATAATATAAATGCTCTCTTTATCATCTCTGTGATAGTACTGCACGGGCCTTAAAGTGACAGTTCACCCAAAATGACGGTTCTGTCATCATTTGCTCATTTTTTTCTCATATGGAATATAAAAGATGATATTTTTATGCTATTTAGAAATTTGTATTTTTATGTTAGAAGTAGAACATTTACCGTATTGTTCCAAATATATTACAACCCTGATTATAAGATGACCCCCCCCCCTTTTTTGGAAAAAGGTTTTTTGAAGACCAAATCTTGCACGATTTTTATAAAGAATGATTTTTCTTTATTTTAAAATATTTTTCATATTTTTCATTTTTGTATTGAAAGTATGGTAAATACTGGTAAGATGTACAAACATTTTGTAAAATGTACAAACTCAAATTTAAAAATAAACAGTCACGCGGCTCTTAAACGGTGAGCTTTTCTTTGAGTGTTTGACAAACAAACAGACCTGTTTTTTTTCAGATGAATATCAAAGAAAAATATGAATTCGTCTTATAATCGGAATAATACAGTAATGAAAGTCAAAAATTACATTCACTTTCATTTTATTAAAAAAGCAATGAAAATATATTTTAAGCAAATTTATTGTGTGTCAGTGTTCAAAAGAACAGTTTTATGATATCATTTTTTATTCAGTTCTTGTTCATTGGAATAAAGCGATCAGGACATTATCTAAAATTTCTCCTTTTGAGGCCTGCGTATGTTTGGAACGACATGAGACATTTGATTAAATAACGACAGTATATTCATATTTAGGTGCATTAATCCTTTCACTGCTATTTAAAAATGTGCAATGAGATTTAATTTTCTCGCATGTCTGGCATGAAGGCAAAAAAAGGGTTCCTGTGATTAACTCGAGATCTTTTCTTTGCAGCTAAATGTATGAGACCCAGTGACAGAGGTTACAACATTTAATGGAGGAGAATGAGGAGACCAAAAAGCCTTTGAGATACAGAGCACGAGGCAGAGACGAATTTCTCACACAGTCAAACGTACCAGTCATACAGGACACAGACCTGATGTATGAGGGATTTGTGTCATTATCATTACTTATAGATTAGAACTGTTAAAGGGACATTGTTAATCACATCTGAATGTGCAAAGGCTGACAGCAATTTTCCTCTCATTTGGTAACGAAAATTTCTTTCATTAATATTTAGACTGTTTAACCCTCTGAGTTAGTTCCGATTTAGGGGGGGTTTAAGACGTAATTAGCTTTAGTTTAGCGCCCTATTTATATTGAGCGGTGTAAATCAAATCTCACTAAGAGGAAATACTCCGCATATATACAATTATATATTGATAAAAGATGTTAGGTGGATGCACAAGGGAGAGCTAAACGTCTGAAAATGACTTTTAGACAAATGTAGAACTGAACTTTGGATCACATTATACTCTGCATGTTATTGAGTTCAATCAGCGAAGGTATGCAGACCTAGAAAGGTCAGTTTTCCACGAAAAAACAGTGCAAGTGTATTTGTTTTACACTTAACATTTAGATGTGATGTTCGCTCAGCACATGAACAGAAAAAGAAGTTTGCATATAGATGAAAAAGGCGCACCCAACCAAAAAGTCTGATAACTTTCACATCCAGTAGAGCATTAATGCCCAATAATCTTTGATAATGTGCTGACGCAGGTGTCTGAGATTGTTTCTGCACTTTAATAACTGAAAAGGTTTCTAGGGGAAAATCGAATACCATGCAGGATTCATCTGTTTACAGATGTCTCACGGGTCCAAAGATTACTACACTGTTAAGTTTTAGATTATAATGCAAACGGTCCGAAATCACAATCTTTTTTGTTTTCATTAGACTCAAAGGGTTAAAGGGGATTTAGAAGCTTTATTCTGATTTTAAGTTTTAGAAGTACAAAAAAAGCAATAGTCCCTTTAACTGCTTGGGATTGGAAAAGATACATATATTTTTCTTTAGTAAGAGAGTTAAAGTGTTTTTTTCTTTTTAATACTCTTGCTTCAAAATTAGCGAAGTCAGAGGGAATCACAAAAGGAAAACATAAGACAGCAAGAAAAATAAACTATTTACAGACAGTTGTTGCAGTTATGGAGCGTTGTTAGAGGGTTAGTCAGGGATTATGTCTAAGATTAAACCTTTATCTCTGAAGTGGTGCAGTTCTAACTTAAGGATGTGATATGAAAAGCACAAGCCACATGGAAATGACCGATTGGATTTACAGTGTGTGTGGGCAGCCACAATTCACAGTTTGTTTTTGCCCACTATATGCCAATGCCAATTGTTGGATTTTTTTGTTGCTGGAAGTTTATGATTCAAAAAGGCTCGCAGCTTTGCGGTTTTAAGGGAACTGCACCTCTTACAGAGCCTTAATAAGTCATTAAGTCATTGTTTAATTAATCCATTTTTATTACCTTTGTCGAGTAGCCACTCGTCAACTACCCGACCAAGTCTGTATGGAATTCTTTGCCTGGCTATTGCAAGCCGTTCATTATCAATGTTACCTTCAAAGAATTTAGAGAGACAGATAAGAGGTTAATATCTGGAAGTTCAAGCGTCACATGGTTAAAAACATGGCAACAAGACTATCAAGTTTAGCAAGTTAGGAAGTCTAAACTAGCTTTATGCTGGTAGTTATGTTGGTTTAAGGTGGATTGCACTTAGTTATTAGACAGTTTAGAAGCTTGATACTAATTAGAGCATGTTTAATTCTGTTTAGAAAGCTTTGACGACATATTTAGAGATGGTTTATCTTCTAATTTTGGTCTGGTTAATTGTGATGTCATCTCAGCGAATAATACTTGAGGAAAATTTCATACAATCAATAGGACAACAATGATATCAGTGATAATGTCACATATTATAATGTGCAGCTATACAATGGTAGTGTCAAAACTTCTCCGGAAGACATTTTCTGGTCTCTACAAGAAATCAGAGTGAGAACAATGCAATCAGTTCTGCATCTAGTATCAGCATCTCCAGGTACCTGCATAAATTAGGACACGTGTAATTAAAAAAAGACATAAAAAGCTGTAATCGACTCGGTGTCATGGCTGCCAGATAAGAGACGGTTCTCTTTTTCTGACAGATCCCTTCATCAGAGCTGAAATGAGCTTGCGGGTCCTGTTACTCGCTCAAAAAAACAATCTCCTCATATCACTGTTTTCTCTTCTCTGCTCTCCACCATTGTCCTCTCAAAATCCACATGTCATCCTGATACTCCTTATTACAATGGCTAGGTCAATATGGTTTGACACTCAATGATGTTTATGTCCTCTCAAATATCACGTATTCAACTTTGCAGCGGCCGTGATGTTCCCCTAACATTTCAGTAAGTCCCTTATCAAATTCAGTACATGGGTCAATGACACATAAGAGTGTTCATGAATAAAAAATAAAAAGGAAAAATCTACTTTAAAACATGTGCCAACTTCTAACCCCCCTGTTGTATTCATGTTGTTTTCATACAGTATATGGTTGAAAAAATCTTGTATACCATTTTCAATAAAAGATTACATTTAATGTCCACATCACTTGGTGTAATTACAGTTTGTGTAATAAGCAGTGAAAATAATGAATAGAGATTCTACGAAATGATAATAGATTATGATTTTTTTTTCCTTTTACTTTACCCCCTCCAAAAAAATAAATAAAACATACTCATCATAAAAGAGCTGTATTCACATCATTATATGTATCATATGAAAGAAATGCATCTATTTAACAAAAAATAAGATGAGACTCGCGTCATTGACCCACAAATTATGAAAGTACTGAAATTCAGATGCCGCTATTAATAAGTCATTTTGCAGTTAAAACTATTCTTTCTTGAAGGAAGTGTTGGTATGCTAAGCGTTAATGGATTTTTTTTGACATACCACATACTGTGTCATGTTCCTTCTGTGACAGCCGTGTGAGATGCAAGCCTTCCGCTCGTCCTACCCACCCTGCAACATGAATGAGGGCCAAACCTCCCACTCCCATAAGCCTGTTAAAAGAGCTCATGTGTGGCAAATTCAGTGCTGAACCTTCAAAGAAAACTTGAAATAGGTCTCGTCCATGAGTAAGAGTCAAAAAAAGCAAAAACAAACCTATCCATCCAATAAAGTCTGATGCATTGCTATTCATTGATTTTCACTAGATTCTTTTTTACAAGGCAATGCAATGGTATGCTGAGCAAAATACAGAGGCGAGCGGTCAGTTTGCGCCTGTGTCCGCAGGGAGCAGCAAATCTGCCACCCGAGAACATATCCGGTTATCTAATCCTTCGTTTTAATTAACCGAGTTAATCTAGCCCTCTAATCTAAGCGATCCACAGCCAGCTTCGTTTACACATGTGAGCTTAGCGAGTGTTGGATGACACGCAAGACCTATATCATCGTTTTTTAAATCCCCGGGATGACAGGTGCCACATAAAAGCCGTGCCATTCCATTTAAATGCGCATAACTCAGTTTTAAAGGAAGCATGACACGACTGTGACAACTTTGAAGCTGGGCTTTATCCCTGCGCTTTGGAAAGGCCGCTCCATCTGACTCTCACCACCTGAGGGGGCTTAGGGGGAGACTTGGTGGATGGGAAGCCTATGTCGCAGCAGTAGAAAACCAATTTTCCCTTTCAGAAATCAGACGAAATCTCAAACCCGAGCCGCAGGGACGCAGCACCATTCAACCTCTGGCAATTTCAAGACAAGACCCCACACGCGGGGGTGGAAGGAGCGTAGCAGGTGAGCCGAGGCACCGCTTTATTTGGCTAGAGCTGTATTTTTGCTAAGGACTCCTTGACGCTGCACTAACCTGCCATGAAACAGCACATCGGAGAAACCGAATGAAAAACGAGGACGGGAAAGACAGGATTTCTATTAGAGACTGAGAAAATGTCTTCCTGTGGAACAGCATCTATGAGAGGAAGGCAGCTCCCTGAGCACACAGTGGGGAGAGAGAGAGTTTGCTCAAGTTTAATTGGAAAGCACACAAGGCCAGGGGACCGCAGAGCGAGATGTTTGTATAAGACGGGGACGGTTCACGGGAACGACTACTGCAGGGTTGAGATCATCAATCAAGGCTTGTTACAAAAGTTTAAGGCTGTGCAATTTGAGTTTACGGCAGCGACTACACCACAACTCGGCATATGCAAGGGTTCAAAGTGCAAGCTGCGAGAGGCGTTTTGGCTAACGCTGAAAAATGAAAGCGCTCTTTGTGGTTCAAAGTTTGCGTGCAGTTCAGGGATGGTGGATCTTCACAGGCACAGAGGCACCTACTTCAGCCCGCCTAGAGCAAAGCTGGCTGAAGTTGAGAACTGTAAAGGATCCAAATCCATCTTGGGCTGAATGTATTAGGCAAGGCAGCTTGGGGGGAAATGTGTCAATTTGCAATTGTTATTAGATTGTGCATGTGGTGGTTATCTGGGCGCTGCACGTGGTGACTCAAACTCTCTGGGAAGAGTTTGAGGGTAAAAATGGCGCACTTCAAACCTAAATAATTCACATTTGAAATTATAAATCAATTTGTACCCTTCAATAAGGCATGCCTCCAACATGGATCCAAATCCAGGCCAAGGGCTTCAAACAATGTCCCACTTATGTGCGAGTGGAAATATACAGTGACTCTCTCTGACCCCATGTGTCCAGTCCCAGGGGAAGCTGCTCCCAGTATTTCTACCAACCACACGTGTAATGGGATTCCCCCCCAGATGGCTTTCCCCGTCCTCCGCAGGGACCTACCTGATGGGAAGCGCTCGATGACGGGCTGGTTGTCCACTTGGAGGGTGGCGTTGCCACCGCTACGTGTAAAGCGAACCACGTGGTACTTGCCGTCGTTCACGGTAACCGCAGGCTCATCTATGGTGATGTCATCTGTGCCCACATTGAAGATCACACCGACCTTCCCTTGTTCCTGTGTAAGAATGGACAGTTTGTTTAGAGGTGGATATTGAGGATGAGTCTAGTTGATAAGTGAGGTTGACTAGTTTACTTAGATCACAAGATCCTTTGGTCTTGTGTAATTTTTGTCCAAATAAACTCTATTAGAAGACTCTTTTCACACTCTCAGTAGTTTAATTTGTTTAATAATAATGTCCAAAAGTGTGAACACATGCATCAAAGGAGTATTTTTGTTTTCCTAAATGTAATAACTAGCATTTAATGTACCATAAATGCGCACAATTAAATTTTCACACTTATCTGACAAATTGACAAAGTTTCAGCTTGTTTGCAAATGAGGCACAATAAAATTATTCTGCTCACAAGCGATAATTATACTTTCTTTTTCTTCACACATCATGTCTTTTATTACTTTGATATAATTACAAATAATTTTTTACACAATAAACATTGAAACATTGAATTTATTTGTTTACCATACTATGTTTATAAATCATATTTATGAGGGATTTTCATAGTTTAAAACGGTTTAATACTGAAGTAACAAATTAAAATTCTGAATAAAAAAACAAATCTATAAAACCAATCTAATCCAATTATCTTAAATAAAGTTAAAATTGCTGTAATATATATTTTTTGTATTATTATTATTATTTTTATTTTTTTAAAGAGATGCTTTAATTAGTATGCTCACTGTGCTGACAGCTAGACAGTTTGTAAACTCCCCCTATACGAAAAGCATATGATTGGGTTCAGGTGAACCTGAAACAAGGAAGCCCTGTAATTACACAGGACCAATTAGTTGTTCAGGCAACCACCAACAAGTTGATTTTGAAAATATATAGTTTCGCACACGATATTACAGTTAGCATATAACACGCACCATCACAAGACCTAAACATCCAGAAAAATCGTTGAAACGAAGACATTTAAGAACAGCAATTTTCAAAGGTATTGGATGTGACAATAAAATGAAATGAATGATGGCGGGAGCGATGGGGAATATCTTGCTAGCAAAGAGAAACATCTGGTCATGGTACAGCGGCTCACCCTTGGGAGAGGAGCTCAGCAGTGTCCTTTGTAATGCAGGAGGGGAAATGGTGTGTGGCTCCATGTTTTGCATTCATCACCGCTCTTTCTCACAAAGGCGCACACACACACACACACACTGGCTCGCCAGCTACTGACATCCTGACATGTATAACTACTGACAGTTTCCTGCTGTTTTTATTTTAACAGTGATTCCTTCCCTCCCAAGAACACTTCCACCTGCCACTAGCCAACTCTGGGTGGCACACTTGAGTGCGCAACACCTCAGAAATGCTACCTCGTTCTTATAGTCACATTGCTAGCGTGTAACATGTTACTATTCTACAGCTTTAGCATGGTCCATTATCAGTCTTTGGAAACAGCCAAAAGATCAACAATAAAAAAGTGCTTTGTGTTTTTTGACACAAAGCCATAGATTGATAAAACTTCCACACACGTTTAGAGTTGGGATATATTCCTTCCTTCCTCTGACCTCAACTGACAGCTTCTCATTGAGATGCTGATGTCTGACAAATATCAAACAGAGCATGAGGTGAATGCAGAGTGTGTTCTGGAGTCTAAAGGGCGGAGATAAAAAAAAAAACTAGCGAGTGTGTGCTAATGCTAGTCTGATATTGACATCTGATCACCATACCAATGAGGGCTAATCTACTGAATGAATACACAAGAGGATTTTAGCCAAATGTTAAACTATACTTTCATATAAAAAGTAAAAATAGAAAAGAGAATGTGAAAAGTTATGTTCATAGAAAGAAAAAGACACAGGACTTTCATGCTAGCCCAGTCTGTTTTTTGCTAGTAGACCAGTTAATCCGGGTCTTTCTTCAGATTCTTACTGGTTAAGCTAGTTAAAATGCACAACAGTGTCCAAAACTGCTGCAGGTATTTCAACAGCTACGATGAGTAACTGAAATTCCCCCAAAAGGAACAATTCAATTTGAATGTCACATCAGTTCAAACGCACTCTGCTGTTACAGAGTCACTGTACCATCACAATCCATTTTGTTTAAGTAAATCTAGGTAGAAGAATGACAGGATTGAAGAAGGCTTTTTAACAGAGAGTTTAATGCTTCAGTTGTTCGGATGGAACCATGTTATGAAACACTTCATCAGTCACCTCACTCTCCATTTTGCTCTTATTTTTCATTTGGTTTGAGATACTCCTATCTAGTTTGAACAAATCTGAGAGCGGAATGTCTCCTTGGGTATGAAAACCCACAAGATGGATAAAAATATGTCTGACTTGATCGCAAGGATAAGGGCACTACTTATTCTGAGAGAGGAAGCAAATTGAAAGGAAATTATGAATTTTACAGTTGCATGGATAAACTGGACCTCTTTGCAAAAATATAAGAACAATGACTGAGACACAGTCCAAAAATATCAAGTCTTGAAGTCCAGGTGTTGAAGTGTCCTCTAAAGAACTTAGAGACAGAAGGAGTGAGTGTTGTTTGTTAAAATCAACTGTCCAATGTAATCTCTTGGAAGATGATGCACAGAGATATTGAAGGACAGAGTGAAAAGCTGGATAACTGATCCTTTATTCCAAACCGCACAACCTGTGGCCACAAACAAGAGGCCCCTTGGTGCCCTATAAGTGCACAATGACCTCCTGGTCTCATGACCATAACAGACGGCCAGAAACAGGCTAATGCAAGCTATCATTCATGACTAGAAAGAGAAATGACAGTGATTTATGATCCAGAGCCTCTGTGTTTGATGCAATACTGATGATGCATACGAGTGAAGGGCAATGTGGGTGACTAATCTCTCTAGAGCGCGCTGCTACTGAGGCAGGACAGAATCACCTGTCAACAGGCTGTCCCTGCTGGCTAAAGTGCAAAACACCTGGCTTTAATGCCCAGATGCCAAACATCTGGAAAAACTAAATAAAACAAAATTGACAGAGCAAATTTCATAAAGGGCAGAAGATAATGCGGATAAAATGCCCAGATAAACAAGGGCAGAGAAGGATACATGCTCTAGGTTGAATTTACCGCACAGTTGTGCCCCAAAAACCTGCATCTTAATCACAAGCAAGTGTAATAGTTTACTGAATTTGCAGTAGTCTGTTGCATTCTACGCAACCTAACACATTTAGAACAGAACAATATGATAAAAGATGCAGTTTTAGATCATTCTTCCCTCAGAATTATTTTATTGCGGGGGTTCAAACTGTTTCACTCTACCTTTCTCAGAACTTTTCACACAGACCCCCATTACTCCCTTGCGACGCCCTGGAAAAGATCTGATAAAAAGAGTGCAAAAATGATTTACTACTGTTCAAAAGTTTGTGGTCAGTAAGATCTAGTATTATTTTTTTTTTAAAGAAGGGACACATTAAATTGATCAAAATCGACCGTAAAAACAATCAACAATGTTACAAATGATTCCTATTTAAAATAAATGCTGTTCTTGTCATAAAAAAATTCAGATTCCACAAAATATTTTCAGCATCGAAAATAATCAGAAACGTTTTGAGCAGCAAATTGGCACATTAGAATGATTTCTGAAGGATGAAGATGGAGTAATGATGTTGAAAATTCAGCTTTGAATAATCTTGCAACCCCAAACTTTTTAATGGTTGTGTGTGTGTGTGTTCATGTTTTTCCTGGTGGAGACTTCAACCTGACTGCACACAGACTTAATGGGGACCTAAATTGAGGTCCCCATTAAGAAACAAGCTTATAAATCATACAAAATTAGTTTTTTTGAAAAAGTAAAAATGCAGAATGTTTCCTGTGATGGGTAGGTTTAGGTGCAGGGGCAGTGTAGGGGGATAAAAAATACGGTTTGTACAGTATAAAATGCATTACGTCTAAGGAGAGTCCCCACAAAGATAGTAAACTGTGTGTGTGTGTGTGTGTGTGTGTGTGTGTGTGTGTGTGTGTGTGTGTGTGTGTGTATTCTCTTCAGGATCAACTCACAATATTCCAATTGTGGATAAAAAATTGCTTTAACTGAATATTGCAGGATACAGGAACTAAATATCTTCCATATAAATAAACAGCTCTTCATACCCTTAAAATATATATTTCTGTATCCTCTCTATATTTTAGAAAGGGCAACTGTATCATCAAATCTGAGGGTCCAGGGCATTAAAAAGTTTGAAAACTCCTGAATTAATCTATACTAAAGAAACATAAATACAGTGAGTCGTAAACAGAGCACAAGTAACCTTTTGCTGAATATAATCTCCCACACACTGCAACAGTTAAACTGTTGAGCTACACGCTTATTTTGCCCTCGTGCTGTAATAAAGCTCCATTCTCTCCCTCATATGGCCTCTCAGGCACATCAGCCCACTGCTCTATCTGACCCGGGTCTGACCACACAGGCATCGAGCTACCATATCCACTGCAGCTTCTATTTGAGCTTGGAGAGTTCGGATTGTCTAAGAAGGAGTTGGAGCATTATGTGATAGAAGCTGATGAGGGCAGAAGTTGAAGGAGAGGACAAACTCATCTCCCTACACTCATTCCCTGCCCCCATGCCCTGTGGGTAACCCCATTGCTGCTATAAAATGGACGATGTCCTCCACACAAGGTGAGTGAGCGAATGGACGCCAGTGGCGATTCTAAAAGAAGGGAGACTCGGAGGGGCTCAAATGTGCAAGTAGGGTCAAAAATAATAATTTGTGTCAATGTGATTCTATGTTCTTAAAATATGGATTCAATGCATCATATTGAGAGGAAAACTCTATCTGTTAAGGAGTCCCAACATAGTCTACTCACTGTCTGAATATTTTAGCGCTACATTAAAGTAAGTGTTAATTAACCTTAAATGAATCAGCAAGATAGAAGAAAAGAACAAGTTAAGACAAAAGCACAGCAGTGAACTGCATAAGGAACAGGGGAAGATGCCCTCCTTGTAACATATTTAGATATGACTTTAGCATGTACAGGATGATGATGCATCATCCAATATATGAACAAAAATAAATGGAAACATTTGCTAATTTAATTGTTATAGCACAGGTTAGGTTTAGGTAGGCTAGTTACAATATGTGTGACTATTTTGCAGCAAATGCTCTTTAAAATTAGCAAGAATACAAGTGTACAATTTGTTATTACATTTTTTTTAATAACACTAGAAACTTGTGGTATAAAAATTGCATTATCTAACAATAACTAACAATGAGCAATACATTTGTTATTCATCTTTAGTTCATGTTAGCCTAGGTCCATTAAACAATATTAACAGATAAAACATTTGATTTTAATATGTTTTAGTGAATGCTGAAAATAACATAACTTCAACATAACATAAGATTAAAAAAATGCTCTACAGGTGTAGTTTACTTAAGAACCTTATTGTAAAGTGTTACCGGGAAGTCAAAATGGTGGAAACATTACTTTCCACTGGGATAAGGGTTAAGTCAGAACAGTTTTGTTCTCCTTCCAAGTATTTGGCTTTCAACAACCTATTGAGCGTCCTGCCATTGAGTGTCGACTGAACAAGGAGTTGTATGTAAAAGCTCCTGGTTTTGCCAGACATGTTGGCCAAACCTTACCAAGACCAGGTACACTCTCCTTCTCATAACTTAATCATTTTTATAAAACTCTATTATAAAGGTTCTCGTGGTGAGAGTGCTGTACAACATGGGGAAGCTCAACACCTTATGTACCATTACAGCCCAGCAGGACATGATTTATCGTGGCCGTAGAGCTGCCAGAAGAGACAGGGCAGCCCAGACGCAGACATCTGCTCGCTGCTTAGTTACTTTAGCACAGATACTGCAGATAGTGAGGAGAGACGGGCAAAAGAGAGAGTGCAGAGCTTTGCAGTATTGCTTAGATGTTTGTGTGTATGTGTGTGTGTGTATGAGAAACAAATGGGAGAAATTATACTGCTCAATATGCCACCTTTTGGTTCAAAGGCCAATTGCTTTTTCTTGAAAGAGGAATTACCTGTTTATTTTTTAAACTAGAAAGCATGTGCATGACCAGCCTAAAATGTTGTACCATGATTTGAGCTGAATAAATGAAACTTATGATAATCAATACTGCCAGAATGTATTCCTGATTAGAAACATACGATTGAAACGAAACACCTTGACACAGTTTTGGAGATTTCAGTCTTTTCCCCATTAAGGGACTTAGGGCCCTATCATACACCTGGCGAAATGCGAAGCCAGGCGCGACGTAAGTGTTTTTTTACTAGTTTCAGCCAGACACAGTTATCATTTTCACGTCCAGTGCCCACGTTTAAATAGCAAATGCACTCGAGTCCGTATGTTCACCTATGGGGGTGCTGGTCTGAAAACGAGGTGTGTTCAGGTGCTTTGTTCGTGCCATGGTATTTTGAGGCAACTGAAATCGACTGCGCCATTGACCAACAAAAACCTGGTCTAAAGTCAATAGCGCAGTATTTATTTTTGTTTTTTAAAGGGCACGTTAGTAATAAGCGCCTATAGGCGGATACACAATGCGCATACACACACAGGGAAGCGTAGCAGCACACAAGCATTTTTAATTATTAAAAATAAAAGGATTCCTCTCTGGAGAAACATTTAGTCTTTCCGCTTGCAAATTCCACCATGTAAATAGCAAATCCGGCATGGTGCAGGCGCCACTGGCTTTTAAAGGGAATGGGAGATGAGACTCTGATTGGTGTATTACACACCCAAAACACACCCATGACTCGTTAAGAGACTACAGCTCTTTTGGACCATCCGCCTGGCGTGCAGACCGTTTTTTTTCCGTAGCAAAAGTGGATTTGGACACGCCCTTAGTGCATCTACATCGTGTGCTTCAGACCATGCGCTCAGATTGTTAAAATAGGGCCCATTGAGCTAAACGTCTAGTCTAATAATAATCCCATTAAAGGGACGTGTAATGAAGTTATGTTATGTTTGAATATCTTTCCAATAAATCAGATATAAATTCTGCATCTAATCCTGGTTTTGTTGTCCATCAACCTGTTTCTTTTCCCTATGAAAAAACTGCAAATGTGTGGGGAAAATAAACAGGCATTAACTCTTGAATTAAAAACATAATGAATACCCATACATTTCCACTGATTGAAACCAGGCAATCAAAATGTGATGTCAACCATCATGCCTCATGAAAATACACACTTAGCCTGTATTCTTCAAAGCACTTCATAATGGAGATGCGATTGTTTTGAAGGTTCAAAATGACTGTTTAAGGAACGCTTGCTGAGCCCCAGACAGCAAGAGGTTAACATTCGTGACACAGAATGATGGCTGCATCAAAACCACCCAGAGGAAAAAAAACCCAGCTGGGAAAGATTCATTACCTGTCAACATTTACCTTCCCAGAGAGCCTATGACCACTATTCAACTCTGCATCTTGAGACAATAGCTGAAAATCAAACTAAAAAGACAACTGGAAGCCCGCAGCAATTCAGCTTCAACGTCTCTGCTCCGAATCGAGACAGACAACCTTGTTTTGTGACGACGTGTTTATTTCTCTACCTCTAAAATGGAATGGCCCTCTTTTCATTTGCATGAGCGCTTTGAAAACGCCTGCCCTACTTTCTGGAGGAGCAAAGGCGAGGTAAAGCAGAGGAGACAATGACTATTAAGGAGGCTAATTTTGAATAAGAGAGCCTGTAAACCCTTGAGGCAAATTTAACCACAGGCTTTTGTTCTGCCAGTTCAGAGTCTATCTGATAAGAGACAGGCTGCTCTGCATATTACCGATAACACTAATTAAAGGTAAACATGTCTTCCCGATCGGTGCGCGGAGGGTGGGCAGGGAGCGTCGAGCGAGGGCCAGCGATAGTGACCTTTGGCTGTGCTTCTCTAACGCATGGGCTCACCTGTCTGTTTACCCACACACACTGTGGGCTAATGGGAGTCACTGAACATGACCTTCACAGTCAATCGGAGGGCAGAGATAGGCTTAAAGAGACAAGTGCCATTGTTCCCTCAGGGGATTTGATTTTTAAGCATTGGGTAATTTGACTAAATTAAATGTGCTCAAAATCCCACTAACATATCAAATCATCTATATTTAGAGTCTAATAGTTCAAATTCTGCCATGCATTTCCTTAAAGCAGCAGTGTGCCATTTTTCCAGTCAAAATACGTTCTGCTATCCCAGCTTAAAGTAGGCATGAAATGAAAATTCACTTCATTTTCTAAATGTTACTGATCTTATTGTGAACAATTCAATGATGCATGTGTTTAATTTTTTTTTGACCCTGTAATTCTTAATCAGAATGTCATAGCTCGCTCTTCCAGTGAAACGACAGACTTCTCTCTGTATGCCGGACTTCTCCAATCATTTAGTCCGATTAAACCCACTCCTTTCTTACAATCGACTGCAAGCTGACATCCAATGGACAGAATCAAGTCCCTGCCCTACATCTGTTTCATTCGGATGTGTCACAATAGGAAAGAAAAAATCTGTAGCTACTTCATCACAACTTTAATACGCAGATACAATCACAAACATGCAATTTGCAGATTGATTTGTGTAAACACTGCGCTCTATTGAACAAGCTTGATGCACGAGAACAAACCTCATTGGTTATTTTGGAAGCTCCAAATGTACTGCGTAACACAGAGAATGAACCTCATTGGATTTTTTTGAAGCTCAAACGTGCTGCGTGATACACGAGAATAAACCTAATGGGTTCTCTGGTGATTAGTTTTACAATCTCTTTATAAACTTTTTGGAGCATCAGAGTGATAGTTGCGTAGCTGATGGAGGGATAGAAAGCTCTCAGATTTCATCAAAAAGATCTTCATTTGTGCTCCGAAGATGAACGAAAGTCTTACGGGTTTGGAACGACATGAGGGTGAGTAATTAATGACAAAATTTTCATTTTTGGATAAACTATTCCTAAATCTCATACTGAAATGTTTCACCCATGTGTTTTGTAAATGCATAGTATAAATCTTACTGTGAAACAAACATGTATATGTTTCGCTTTTCTACTTTTACTTTAATGACAAAAAAATTACTCAATCTTCCAGTGAAAATGACAGACTCTTGTCTCTGGTGAAGTATGTTAGAATTCTCCAAGCATTTAGTCAACTTAAATCCCAGCCCTCCACAATCAAACGCAAGCTTGCATTTATTCTTGAGAGCTATACTTTTAATTCCATGTACGTATGTAATGGTCTCTGTTATGATTGGCAAACTTGCATGTGAAATGAATGGTGAATACTGAAAAGGCTTTGATATGTAAACATAGGCTGTAATACGTGAATTATGGCAATGACGTCATATTGTACACTGTCAGAAAAAAAAAGGTACATTGCTGTCACTGGGGCGGTACCCTTAGGAACAAAACTGAAAAGGTACTAATATGTACCTTTAAGGTACTAATACTCACTCTTAAAGTACTGATATGTACCTTTTACGGTACTAATATGTACCATTTAGGGGTGAGTAAGGTACAAAGATGTACCTTTTCACTTTTGTACCTTAGCCCTAGTGACAGCACTGTACCTTTTTTTTCTGAGAATGTAGATTCCTGAATGACCTGTTTTTTAAATCATAGTTTTGTTTGGTTTATGAAAATTATCGAGTCGTTAGACAAAAGCTGCACTTGAAATTGCATACTTCTTATCACACAATCTTTTTACAATCTTTGCGATTAAAAGATTAACACACTAAAATATATCACGTTCCCATTTTGGTTTCACAGACAGGACTTAGATAAAGCCAGGATTATGCCTTAGTTCAATTAGGACATTTAAGTAGCTTTTATTAAAGCTAGAAAAAAACATTACTGGTGTGCATCTTGAGACAAAACAATAGCACTGATGTATTTTAATCAAAATTAACACAGATTCATACTACATAGAACATCATTTTTTAGCAGTCGTAAAGTAATTACTTATCCACAATAAGTACCTACTCAGATAGTATGCAATTTCGGATGCGGCCTAGAGCTGCACCGTGGCCATACGTCTTGAAACCTTTAGCTTCATGTTAATGGCAGCTTAGGGGAAATGGGTGCTACAAGAGTTTTCATTAAGATGGCGCTCTAGAGTTAGATGACTGGAACTTATATTGGCCACATTGGCTTGTAATGAAGCACATCCTTTAAGTCTGGATGCTGAAAAAGCTTTTCACAAGAGTGCATTTTTATTCTTGGCATGTCCCACATAAAATTCCCCGTCTTTTTTTTTTTTCTGCAGATGAACGCCCTGCCACAATACAGCCTACTCTTCTGGTACTTTCCTTTTAATGAGGTGCGCTGTTTTTGTGTGCGACGCGGATCTGATGCAGGAGACCACTTGAATGCAAAGTTATTAGCTACCTTCTCATATGGAATAACAGGATATCGTTTTTCCATTACTAATCTGCACTTGACTTTTGGCATTTTGGGGTAGTGTTCTTTCAAGTTTCCTGACGACACTGTCTCAAGAAATTTTCAAATGAAAATGCAGTGTGGCTGTGTCACATAAAGTGTCATGACCTGTGGCTTTGTGGCTGCACTGAGTCAGACCTCCTAATGTGAGGAATAAAATGTCCACTAGACTACGTCTAGACATCTTGCTGCATGGCCCGGCTCGCCCCACAGGCGACCAATGTGACTGACTGCTCATAATAGGACAGATCAACATTTTTGCAAAGACAAAACAATCTCATGAATGTAAGGCTTGACAGGAGCGCCCCTAGTTGTCTCGGTGTAAATGAGCTGGGCTTCCAAGAGACCCATCTTGAAGAGTGAGTGAAAAAAAAAGGATTTGTACAAAACAAATGAGGCCCCGGTAAGTTATTGAAATTCAGGGGAGAGGATGGAGAAAACAAAAGGATGGAGGGATGCTATCCTCAGAGCAGCAGAGGAAGAAGAGAAGTGAGTCTAATTAAAGTCTGGGCACAGGCTGAAGGACTGACTTGTGACTAATCTAGCCTGAAGGCACATCTCTATTGCGGCATGCACATGGGCAAGACGCTGCGAGCAAAAACAGTCTTGCAGCCTGTTTATATTGCAGCACATGTTAATATTGCATTGAGGAGAGGGAGCCATTGAAGGATAAGGTGGGCGGCTAGGGAATTTGGGGGGATTTAAGGAGTGGGGGGCGGTGACTACAACCGAAAAGATGGACATTCTCACAAATTAATATCATTAGAAATCATGGCCGGATTAAGGTAATGTGGTAACAGCGGACACAGCAGTCCGAGGGTCTTTCTGCCCAACCACGTACCCGGGGTAGGTGATGTTGTTTAACTTTTTTTTTTTTTTGTGGTCTCATCATTTGTAGTCTTGTCCTGACATCTTTGACCATGAAAACCTTTACACAGCCCTACATGGTGCCCCTGGACCTGTGCCCAAATTCCCATATGGTAATTCTGGCCTTGAAAACACTTTACAATATGTTTCTATATGTTAACATATGCAGAATGCATTCATGAATAATGCATCAGGTACTATGAGCTTTTTTAACAGCATTTATTAATCTTAGTTAATGTTCATTTAATATCTGTGGAAAGAACACAAGTAGAATTTAACCAATAAATAAAATGATTAGAATAAATCATTAAAATTGTATCCTCACAGAACCTAATCATCTATTTTCTGCCAAAAAATTATTCAAAAGCAATCACAATGCACACTAGATTTAAACCTGATTCCAGTTCAGATTTAAAGGGAGTAGTTCAACCAAAAAAAAAAAAAAAAAAAAAAATCCTCACTCTCGTGTTCCAAAACCATAAAACCTTTGTTCATCCTCAATAGACAAATGAAGATAATTGAAAGAAAGCTGGGAGACTTTGATCAACTTTACGTTGTTTTATTATGTGTGTGCAGCAGCCGTCTATGAAGGGGTGCCTGCGTTACTTTCATTTTGTGTTTATTTGTTAAAGGTCCCGTTTTTCATGTGTTTTTGAAGCTCTGATTGTGTTTACAGTGTGCAATATAACATGTGTTCATGTTTCGTGTAAAAACACACAATTTCACACAATTTACGTATCTGTTTACCGCTGTTTTCACTGATGAAAAAACGGCCTGATGATTTCCTTGCTCTACGAAGTCCCTCCTTCAGAAATATGTAACGAGTTCTGATTGTGCCAGCGGTTCCCGTGTTGTGATTCGACAGCAGCTTAGCGCACGTTGCCCGGAAAGGTCACGCCTCTTACCATAACGGGGAGATGCATGCGCTCAATGTTATTGTAGACATGGCGACAAACACACTCTACAGACGCAACACTTCCTCTTCTCCACGTGGGAGAGCAACAAGACCTCGCCCTCTTTTTTGCGTATTCTTGTGGGCGGAGGTTAGTCAACAAACTGTTCTAGTGACGTAATTAAAGCAGGAAGTACAGGGATGTAGTCCAAATCGGCCGTTCGCTGTAGGCTTTGAAAGGGAACTTCTGTTAAATAAAATATCTCGCTTGGCATTGAACTTTGAGCTGTATAACTTTACAGGTATTATTTATGCTCTAACAGCAACATTACACACTAACTAAAGTTTGAAAAATAGGATCACGAAGAACAGGACCTTTAAAACGTTGAATGTTCCCCGGTTCCTGCCTCCTCCTTCCCATAGCAACTGCATTACATATACATATGGATTACTTTTGTGATCTCTTTATGAATTTTATAAAGCATCAATTTTTTTGGTGAATGGACAGGAGATGAACAGGTGATTCATTTTTGAAGATGAACAAAGGTCTTATGTTTCTGGAATGACATGAGGGCGAGTAAATGATGACAACTACCCCTTTAACTAACTACTGCCTGTCTGTACCAGTCTATTCCACAATGCTCAAGTATTTTAGGTGGTTGCTAGAGCATTGTTATGCAGTTGCTAATCATTTTGTTGTGAATGATTTCAATGCATTGTTATATGGTTGCTAGGGTATTCATTATGGTTGCTAGGTGGTTACTTGCAAGCTCAAGCCAAAAGAGCCCATTCCCATAGTCTCTATGATATTCTCTAAGTCACCCATTTCATGGTTGCAAGTCTTACTGGTTAGAAAAGTAACAGCACACCTCATCAAAAAGCCAGCTTTGAGGTATCACTCATGTCTGTAGCACAAATGTTTTAATAAGGATGGCAATATTATAATATTGCTAATTTAATCTCTACTGTATCCAAAACACATGGTTTCATATGGTCTAAAATAATCTACATACATGAGCTCCAGCAGGGAAATCATCAAATAATCGTATTCATTTATAGGAAGGATGAGAAAAGTCACCTTGTTTTTTTCCCCCTCTCTCAGTGTCCTTTATGCGCACCAGTGCAACTCTGCAGTTCTGCCCCAGGCAAAATTCCCATTCCCCAAAGGCGTGCCGTCTCACATTCAGAGCGCAGTTAGAGGCTACGGCGGGTCGGGTTCTGACAGTGGCCCTGCATATCGGACGACAATAAATCATCCGCCAGCACCGGGCCCGTGGACTGGGAGTCGAGGAGGCACATCATCTTTATTTTAGTCTCGACTGTTTCTGCTGAATCCCAACAAGGACAGCAGAGCGAATGTGATTTGCAGTGCTGGAAGGAGGGTGAGATGATTGGTCGGGTGTGGGAGGAGATGTAGCACAGGATTGTGGGATACATAGGTGGGACGAGACATCTACAGTGAGGAAGCAGGGTCACCTGTGTCGCTTTCATTGAGTAATCGCTGTGCAATAGCTTCGGTTAAGAGAGTCTGATATGGAGTAGCAACTGCGGAGTAGAGAGTAGGTCCACAGGACTCTCCAAACCACTCTGTCAATGCGAGAGTGACAGCTAGAAGGACCGTTCACACCCACACACACTCAGGCGCATACACAAACACTCTCACACCCAGAGCACTGCACGTAATAGAGAAAAACACAGACTGGGGCTAATATTATTTAGAGTATCACCCAAAAAATCTTTGGACACAATGGCTACACTTAAAACGTATGAGTATCACTACTTTAGATAACAAAATATCCAGATTCAGGATCTGCAATGCTAGTTCAAGTGTTCCACTTACAGTGTTATTATTGGTAACTAAAAATATTAACTAAAACTATTATGTTCTGGTAATAATGTTTTGGCTCATCGGTGTGTATATATACACATACAGTTGCAAGAAAAACATATGTGGAAGGAAGAGGGTGCATTTAGAGGGTGAAAGCATCAGGGGAGCATCAGTGAATGCTTGACCCTTTTTTAATAGTTTAATAGTTTGAGTCCCTCAGTTGTCCTCAGTGTGAAAAGAAAAAAACCCCAGCCGTAGATCAACCAGGGAACGACATAGTATTGAGAATCAATGATTCATAAACTTTTGAACAGGGTCACTTTAATAAATTCAACATTTTTATATGTATCTTTATGTAAATTTTTTATGTAAAATATCTTATTCAGGACAGTACAATAAAAAAATAACATGTATTTTGCTTGATCTCTCTTATTTTATTAAAATGACACATTTTCACAGATTCTGCAAGCGATTCACATACTTTTTTTTTGCAACTATATTTAAGTATCATTACATGATTATTCATGGTGCTTCATGGGAGAGGCATTCTCTGCAGAGCTCTTTTGGTGCAATTTGCTCCATCTGATCGGAATTTTCTGCACAGCATCATGGGTAATGTAGTTTTTCCAAATTCCAAAAGCATTTGGGTGATTCTATAATTGCAGGGACATTTGGTGTCCAAAGTAATTTTTTCAGCTTTTTACAAATGGTTATATTTTTTATTATTTTAATAATTTGTTAAAGATCCCAAGGAATAAAAACTTTACTTAAAGAGGTTTTTTAACATTAATATGAGTTCCCCTAGCCTGTCTATGGTTCCCCAGTGACTAGAAATGGTGGTAGGTGTAAACCAAGCCCTGGGTATCCTGTTCTGCCTTTGAGAAAATGAAAGCTCAGATGGGCCAATCTGGAATCTTGCCTATATGTCATCATACGGGGAAAGTTTACCTCACCTTTCTCTGCCTTCCTCGCCCAGAGAATTTGGAGAACATGGATTCAGTTAATTTTTTCATTTAATTCAGTCTTTACAAACAGATTTTTACGATATGGATTCGACAGCACCGCCACAAACAGTAAGTAGCAGTGTTCATTAATGCCTGATCTGTGATCAGTGATTTCTGATGTGTAGCTAATTATTCAAGTTCACACAGATTTTATTTCTAAATCATTAAATACTGTTTATGCATCAGTGAATGATGCTAGTTACTAAACGATCAACTTCACATTGTTTCTCTTAGGAACATGAAAAAAATCTGTTATTTAAATTGTGATTAAACTACAGTCTTTATAATGTTTGAAGCTGTCAATAACACATCGTGAGTATATCTGCACACTTGCCCAAACTGCCGTTATAATGAATGACACTGTTATGCTGCACAACGGAGCTCTTACTGTATTCATATCGATATTGTGTTTGCTGTTAGTTGTGGTGGACGCATTTTGTGAGAGAAATAGGGTTGCAATGACGAGATCACTGCATTTACGTGATAAACAGATGCTCATCACTGCAGCCTTTCATGTGATGAGAAAAGATCTAAAAATAATGCTATTATTAACACTTTCACGATTCGTTAATCTCGACAGCTGCAATAGTAAAAAAAAAACGTAGTAAAAGTATTCGAGAGGGTTCCACATGTAATACGCATTTCAAATGCAAATATGTCAGCCAATCACAACAGTGGGCGTTTACACTGAAGTCTCACAGCAGACAGAGCATTTAAGCCAAAGGGCTAAAATCAGAGTAGCAAAATGCCTTTTATTTCTAAATTATGACATTTTATGCTGTAAAAATCATACTAATAGTATAAGTATATATAACCTCAGGAAACATAAAAAAATAAAATAAATAAAAAAACACAACATGGGACCTTTAATAATGGATCACAAGTTGTAAAAAAGTGTCTTATATATCTGAAAATCATGATTTTTTTCTTGTCCGAATTAGTCAGTCTATTTTTTCCATCACGTATCGTGTAATCGTTTCTTTTGGTAATATTTCATTTATTTGACTTATAAAAGCCCTAAATAATTCTAAATAGATTTAAACATTAAATTGTTTAAAAATAACTTTAATCTCATAAAAATGTGTCCATAAATATTGCATCCATTCTGTTACGTATTTAGTAGCGTATTTCCTTTTAAATTGGTGGAATTAAAATAAATCTTTAAATCTCCCACAACTATGCAAGATACAAATGATGTCACTTTCCCTCACTGATAAGATCTGAAGCACTGAAAGGTATGTGTGCTCTCTCTGAGAAAATATTTTACACCAAGAGATATATTTTGTAAAATTGGTACCATGATATAAAAAGAGAAACAGAATTTTCACTGACCACACAGTGAGATGTTTTAAAGTCTTTTAAGCATGATTTCATTAGTGTCATGTGCTCTTGGCATTTATGCTAGCAAGTGGAGTTTTGGCTAAAAAGTTTAAAATTGTAAATTCTGTTACTTAGGGTGACCAAACAAGTCCTGTCCTGGCCATCCTGGCTGTTTTTTATAAAGTTTTTTTTAAAGTGATGAAAATGTCCTGGTGTTTTTTTTTTTGCATTATCTTCCATTGGGCCACTGTCACTGTCATTGTAACTGTCACAAGTGTTGAGGGCAACTTTTGGTACAACTGTAACTCACCTATCTAGAAAGTAACGAAGAAGAGACCCCCAACTGTTTTTCCCTTTTTGAAAAGCAGAATGTATCTCCAATTATAGAATCACTCATATCCTGTACATTTGATTAACAGCCTCTGAGGTCTACACCCAGAAAACCTTTTACTTGAGAAAATGTAATGAGACAGAGGTGGTTGTTCTCATGAATCATTTGTTTGTATTGGATATTTACAGTGGCACTTCGATAGAGATCCTGATTGCATAACAGTGTTGTGTTATGACATTTTCAAAGATGTGTACTCTAAAATTAACATGGTACGCCCCAAGCATGTGGCAAAATGAAAAACAATACAAACACATTTTCATAGAAGGATTGAAATAAGCAGTCATGCATTACTGATGTGGGGGTGTTTTGATTTGTCAATATAAAAAGGTCACATTTACAATATGGCCCATGGGGCATTTTCTAAACCTAGAAAACACACACACACACACACACACACACACACACACACACACACACACACACACACACACACACACACACACACACACACACACACACACACACACACACACACACACACACATATATACATACATATATGTGTGTTTCTATATATATATATATATATATATATATATATATATATATATATATATATATATATATATATATATATATATATATATGAAAAATGTTTATAGTAAATGTCAAGGTAAAATTACTATTCCAATATGTATAGAAAATACTTGAGTGCTCAAAAATGACAATGATTGACAATAAAAATACTGCAATTGTGCGACTTTAATTATTATTATTATTTTTAACTCAAAATTATTTCTAATTATTATTATTTAATTATTATTATCATTTATTGACTGGATCCCAATAACAACTATATACAAATGAGATTTATATTTTTAATTTGACAGACAGCATTTATCTTCCGTTGTACCATATCTTTGCTAATATTTATTTTTAAAATACATTTATTTAAATGTATATTTGTTATTTTTAATGTCACTTTTATATAATTAATCACCAGCCGTAGAAATAAGACCTTTGCACCAGAGCAAAAAAGGACAAGAGATACACATATTTTACCGCAGTACGTTCCGGAGACAGCAAGAAAAGAGCTTGATATATGTCCCAGGCATGTTGAACGAGGCATTTCAAAGGAAAGGCTAATCCATCAATCGCATGCAAAACACTTCTCGTTTCAGTCTTCGTGTCATGGTTAAGTGCACTGAAGCACACAACCAAGCCCCAGATTCTCCAAACTCATGACATATTTTCTTTGGGTACCAAATGCATCTGCATTCAATCGGAGCAGCTGAAAATATCTCATGCAAAATGTATAAAGCATGAAGTCTTTCACGAAGTTGCTAATAAACAGGAAGGCAGCACAGGCCCTGTGTTCTTCCTCCTCACTAGATTTAGCACTAGAATCACGCAGCCCTGCTGCACAATTTATCAAAGCAAATTTATGAATCAATTGTCATCTCTCCTACTGACAAGCAACTGAGCTCTCCCTCAAACGGCTTGACAAATGGGACGCAAAGCTATGAGAACGCCGCGCTGGAGCTGCTTTCCACAGTTATTATCTTCTTCATGGTCGATTATGACCAAATGCAGCCTTCATTGGGAGAATCTTACTCAGAGGTCAGAAAGACGTGTGTCATTCAGCATCCAACAAACAGCTCTGCCAATGCCTCACAGAATGCATTTCAAAACACTTGATTTATGCCTCATATGTTCACTAACTGTCCTTGTGGAGAATCCAAAGTCAATCATCAACAAGGACTGTTTTGCCACAGAAATCCCACTAAAACCCACCAAAGCTCCCTTTGTTAGTACATCCAACATGTCATGGTCCACGTAAACACTGCAGATTATCATTTTCAAAATAAGGTGACAAATATGTCCTATAAGTAAAAGAACCGCCATTTGAGCATTCTATAACATAGTTTATTAAATAATATGAAACGGTTTGACTGTATTGTTTTGAATTTGTCTAGTGCCCTCGTCCCCTCCATCTGGTATACCACTTCTATGACATTTACAGTTATTTATTTGTTTATTTTTTAAAACAGTTTTGTTTTCCGGGGTTAAGCATTAGTGCACATTCAAACAAGTGTGCAAACCAGGACAAAAGCACACAAATTACTGACAAAAATGCTGAAGTTGGGTGCTTGACAAAGGAAATAAAAACAAAAGTTGGCACACCAAGGCTCCAAAAATAAAAACAATTTAATAATGGACTCTCACACCAGTGGCGACGTTTCACAAAAACCTAGGGTAAGGCATGAGTCCTTCTGGCCATACAACAACGGCATTCCCAAATAATCACATTATATCTCAACAAAATGTGGACAAAAATCCAGTAAAAGAACTTAACAACAGACTACAACAATACAAAATCAATGCAAATGCTGAAACCATAAGCCTTCACTGTGTCCTAACCAAACGTGACACCTGAGAAAAAGGATCTTTTCCATGTTAATCAGAGTTTTATGTACTTACCAGCCGCAACGTCAATTCACGTTAGGGCTGTAGCTATCGATTCTTTTAGTAATCGAGTATTCTACCGTTTATTCCATCGATTAATCGGATAATAATTACTTTTTTCTTTATTAAAGAGCAATACTAAATATATAAGAGAAAATAAGACAGGTATCTTAAAATTAACATCTAATTTGTTTTCTTTTTAGAAAAATAAAGTTTTATTGCTGAAATTGCATACAAAATAACTGTGAAAATAACCCCTTTTAATGCATTCAATTGCCACATTATAAAAATCTATTTCAAATTAGTTTAAAAAGTTCAGTCTAAAACTAAACCTACAACCAATAAACAATAAATAATATTAATATAAATAGCAATAATGCCTAAACATTGCATGTATGTTTAAAGCTTAACTTTAAAGTTTCAGCTTCAGTTCAGGCATAACAAGCCTTTACTGTCTTCTGAAGAAGACAAGAAGCTCTTTGTAAGAAGCAAAAAATATTGGACAGGAAGGTAACTTGAAATAAGAACAGGAGTACAGATGGTCATACTAGAGATAACTTCACCGAATTCGCTGTTAAAAACAAACCATCCATCCGCACCCGATCGTCATAAACTCAAATCCTCAGTGTAGGCGCGATGCTATCGTCACATTTTAGCTACACTGAAGTAGGTTGCTTTAAAACAAATCTTCTTTGGCGAAATTACACGTTTTAAATAACCCAAACGGGTTGACACCTCTACATCACCTCGCAAACGCGAGAGATGAGTTTGTGTTTAATTCAGATAAAGTAGCCTACATCGCACATACAGATCTACATTTTGAGCTAATCATATTCATCATTGTAACACAGCTTGTTTAATTAAGTTAGTAGCTATACATATTGCTCGTATCTCCTCAGCTGCCGCGCGAACTGCCGCAAATGAAGCCTAAATGTTCTGTGTCGTATCCTGAAGCTCAACACACAGTTGTCTTCATTTAAAAATAGCGAGACTAAATGATATTAGCAGTGCTGATGCCAGTCTCTCTCGCATTGCGGTCTATGATCTCGCCATGAGCTAAAAACGAAAGTTAAAGAGCGACACATTCATTGCGTTTTACCGTGAAATGAGTTCCGCGTCGTAATTAAAATCAACACATCAATGATTTCTCTCATCCACCAGCAATTTTTGGGATGTTTTCCCACCTGAATCGCGGATTAATCCGCAATCCGCGCATACTCCGAGTCCTTATACACAAAAAATATATTTCTGCAACATTCGTGTGTAGTTAAATGAACTAAATGAAGAATATCGAGGCAGATGATTTTGCCTCGAGGATTTTTTCAATTCGAGTAACTCGAGTTACTCGAGCAATCGTTTCAGCCCTAATTCACGTCGATTCTATTTAACAAACAGTTTTTATTTCTGTGGTGCTGTGTCTGGAGGAAAACAAGTGCAGATTATGTGCATTATTTAATATAAAAATAATTTAAAATGACTTTGAATATCACTTTTTTTGTGACAGGCACAAACTAGACATAGCCTACTGAAAGCAACGATGGGTAATTCCCCTCAGGTCTTGAAAATAAATGAAAGGAATCAACTATGTTCACACTGTCAACTCAGGGTGAACAAACAAGTGTATTCTATGATAATAAAATAGTTTCAGTCACTCAGCATTTATTTTTAATCAAGCTAAAATGGTGTAAGATTTAGGAATTCAATATTGTACTTATCCATTTCATTGCGAATGCAGTCAGTGCACTTGCAGAGAAGAGAGAGCCCATTCACAAGCTCTTTTGATTGGCTGTGATTTTTGACTGAATGATCTCGGGTCGAGTCCGGTTTGCTGCTAAAAACCTTGTCGCATCGCGTCTGGTTAGGACACAGCGTTTAAATGAGCTTTTCAAAGCTGCAACAGATCTAACAAGCAGCATCATGAGCATTGTGCTCGTCTGAATGCCAGGGTATGGCAACTGTCATACTCTGCCATACGTAAACGCCACCCTTGTCTCACACAGGTGACATTTCGAGCATGGAGGCTCTTCATCAGCAAAAGGCAAAACAAAATAATAATTCTTAATAAAACATAAATAATTTAGAATGTACAATATTGTGCTATGTTAAAAACCTGCATTTTAAAAGTGTGGAAAAGTACTTCCAAGGTCAAAGTTCAGAGCAAGACAAGAATGTGGCAGGACACACAGATTGTGCGGCTGTCACTCCCAGAACTTTGCAGTGTGTATGTGTCCACAGTTCAGTGGGCAAGACGATGAAGAAAATTTGCTGAATAGCTCAACTCTTTTCACAACAATTGCACCTTTAATTATTACGCCACACACTGCCTTTTGACAGATTTTGCCTCCTTTTTTTAATCACGGCACATCTGTCTAGGGGATACACACCACTAAAAAGAATGATTTCCCTGAGGTGTGCTGCCGCCCCTGGCATCTGTTCCATAGCCAAAGTGCACCTCGACCAGTCAAATGCGAGATGGATGGTGCAGTGACAGTGCTAGAGCTGCTGCACTGAGCCCAGCCAAAATGTGCCCGTGAAAAATACTGTACCACAGGGTAGTGTTTCCCAGCGACTTTTTGACTTGAATACCACCATAGCCCCCGAGGCGCAGTATGACTACAAATGTGTTTTTCTGAATATTATTTAGCGTTATCATTAATATTATTACAATCATTTACTTTTAAACTTAACACATTCAATGCTGTAGGTGAAAAACAATCTAAGTAAACATCTTCCCTTCAAGATGATTCAGTTTAAGAAGTATAAATACATTTGAAAAATGTCTCTGAATATAAACATTTAAATATAAGTAATATATACATTTTTATAAATCTACTGTATCTTGAGAAGTAGAAGATATGTCAGAAGAACTTGCAGAGATAAGGCTGTTCTGGGGTCAACATGAGTACAGCAGAGACCGCCAGGACCATTATAGGCACTATCTTTAGAAATAAACTGCAGATTTGAGGTTTAAACAACTTCATTCTCGCCTGAAAACTCTTAAAACAACTTTCTGTGACAATTCTGAAAATAATAATGGCTTTTCTCCTCTGCCATTGCTGTTTACTGGGAGAAATGCTGCCCATTTAGAGCGTACAGAGACACAGAGAGATTCATACTATAAAAGTTATCAGCACTCCTGGAAGGCCTCTCAGCCAATCAGATTTGAGGGCCTGAACTAATTGGGGTGTAGTTTTATGGTTGTTTTCCTAGTAGCCCTTCTTGGGAATCACCTGTATATATTTGGGTTGGCGCAGTATACAGAAACTAGGTGCATTTACACCATTGTAATCGGTTTAAAAGTCCAATCCGAATGAAAATGCTCCGTACAACTCAATTGGAATAAAATTGGCCAAACAGAAAGAAATTGTAATGGATTTGAGAGGGGTGGGATAAACCTTTTCATGAACCGATCAAACAAAAAAAATAACGTCTCATGTAAACAGTTCACCGAATCTTTCAATCGGAATGATTTTAATCGGAATGACAAAAAGTGCGCATGTAAACGTGGCTACCGATCTTTGAATAGAGGACACTTATATTTAATTTCTAAAATGTTTCTATGTTTTTCATTTGGTGAGATCAAATTCTAAATTAATCAACTGAATGACTCATTTTCCCTTGAGCAATGAATATAAAATTTGCCGGCAAAATGTGTCTGGTGAATATTCTTACAAGAACAGTTAAACTGTTCTTTTGTGCTCTACTCCCTTCCATAGAGATAGCCTTTGCCACAGGGTACTTCCTAAAGTTGCTTAATGAAGGAGACTTACAGTGGGCTGTGATTGACAAAGGCCAATTTAATCTGCCTATTAGTCAAACACACAGTGGGAGCAGCTAATTGTAGTGTGAGGCGCTCCAGTTCCTCCGTTTTACATTTCCAGAGACATTTTGTAGCTTTAAATGATGCAAATCGAATTGTCTGAAACATCTCTTTAAGCTTTTGTCCTGTTATACAACAGCAAATTCCAGTCTGAGTGTTGTTTCAAGAGTGCTGATATAAGGCTGTGTGTCCACCAAAACGTTTTTAGCCAGCTGAAAATGCTAGGCGCTCTGCTGAAAACGCCTCGCTGTGGGCGCTTGAGAGCGTTTTTGCAGCGCAGCGTTTTTTTCAGTTGAGACTCTTTGCTTGTTATGATATCCGTGTAAGTGTTACTAGTATCTCCTTTGTTTCTGTATTGATTCTATATAAAAATGCCGAAAATGTATTTTGTATTATGCTGCTTGTTTTCATCTGTGGACGTTGTACAAGTAGAATGTGGTGGTTGGTCAGTGTTGTGTTTGTCCCGCCCCTCCTCCACTGTGATTGGATGGCTGGTGAAAAGTGACAGTGATGAGTGCTGCGTTTTATAGGCCTATTTATAGGAAATAGTGAGTCATCCGGGTAGTAAGAAATATTGGATGCAGTCAATGTTTTAAAGAGTGAGTCATTGAATAATTCATGCAGGTGATTCGTTCAAACACACATATTCATTCAGGAATGTAAAAAGTTAGTGTCTTTTTAGTTTAGTGCCCAGGAACAAAACATCGCTGCTGTGTGTTTTTTTAGATATGAGCAATAGTTCAGTTTGCTGTGTGTTAATCTTGGAACAACTGATGGTGCAAAAAAAACAAACAAATTATTCACAATAACTAGCCAGGGATGACGTCAAAACCCAAAGATTAATTCGCCCCTGGTTCCATCAAGATTTTCCTATGGGCTTTATAATGAGTTTTTTCAATTTAAATTAAAGTAAAATAAAGTCTGTGGTCATAACTTGAGGATACTATGATGTTTTGTTCTACAATGTAAATTACAAACCCATACCGAAACGTGAATTTTGAAGCTGTTGTTTATTTTTGAAAATGTATGTTTTTAATAAGTAAGAAGATGAGACAGTTCAGGATGTGGATATGAGAAGTTTACATAGTACAACAAATTGTCAAAGTATCATCAAGATGTGTTTATCATATAGGCTTTATTTGAAACTCAAAAACACATTATTAAACCTCAAAGGAAAATCTTGAGGGAACCAGTGGCGAATTAGTCTTCCGGGTTTTAAAGTCAACCCTACACCAGCGGCCGAATCACAGGAAGTTCAGCAGAATCTCACCGTTTCTGTATTGTAATCATGTACCAGTGTAAACAAACAGAAGCACATTGGTAAGTACAACCACAAATGGCCACTCAAGCATCTGCCATCCTGTCTGCGTTCTCTTTTTGATGTCTGGGCCAGCTGGCAGAGGGCACCAGGGTCACAAGTTCACACACCCAGCCGTGCTGTATCATGACCAATGGGTTACAGTCTGGGTGGCACCTACACTCCGTTTCAAGCCCTCTCTCCAGGGGTCCAAGGTGTTCAGTTAACATGGCCACCAAGACCATAAAGCTCTATTAATCCATCACTCTGTGCCCCTGACAGGTGGGCAGGTGAACCCTGGGGCACCCACAATGCATGATGCCAGCAAAATGGAGGAGGCCAGAACCTTGGTTCAGATCGATACGCACCCACCCGGAATACAAATGAGTCTGCTATTCATTACAAGCCGTAACAACCCCTGGCTCTGTCTCATTCATCAGCCTGAGCAGTTTCTGCTCAGCTATCATCTAACCTCAGACTCCGTGGGTGAATAAACGATGCTACAAACCCAAGCAACATCATCAGAGAGAGAGAGAGAGATAGATAGAGAGAGGGATGAGTCGTAAGAGAGAAGGAGAGGGAAAACCCTAAAGTCAGCCGCCTAAGGGCCGCCGGGCTCTGCTACGCCCACCGTAGTCAGTCATTCCATACATCTGTCATGCTCACGACCAATTGGATTATCTGTCCTTGGTTGTAATTTACAAGCTCAAGTAAATCCTGCTACATGAAGGACAAATTTTGAGGCGTAAGCCGAGTTGTCTTGAGAGCAGAGTGAAACCTTGCATGCTATTTGCCACGCCTCTCCTTCATAACTCGCCATTTATGTCTACCATAAAGTTTACAGACTCGTTTTTATATACAACTAAATATTATTTACGACACAAGCCAAATCATGGAGCGCTGTAATCAAGGTTGATGCCATCGCTTGGACCAGTTTACTGAGGGCAGAGCCTTTTTATACAGTGTTTCCCAACATTTTGCCCCATCAGAAAGGCTAAAATATGCTGATAGCCTTTATCAGCATAAACAATAAACATTAATATTAATTATTAGAGGGTCAGAGGAAAATTTCAGGGGAAAAAAGACAAAAAATGTAATGTACTTTATTTATGTACATTATCATAATAATTAAGTGTTTGGGATGATTGTATAATTAATTATTTTGTAAACAATAAGTGAATAAGATGAATTTTGTAAACAATAAGTGGTTGCTTATTTATTATTATTATTATTATTATTATTATTATTATTTTAAACAGTACACATTTATCTTTGCACATGAAAATACAAAGCTGCCTTGACATGTTAAAAATCACAAAGTATCTCACATATGCTACCACAAATGTCATTCACGAAAATTCATAATTATGCATAATATTGCACATATATGTATATGTGTTACAAAAGTGATTCAGTCAAGAGCAGTGCTTATTTTACATTAAAAACGCAGACAGCAGCAGTCACTTTACTGTCACTTTAAGACCGAATGCACAAATCCAATATACCGTGCACATGCATTTTCTTTCTCAACTGTTTGCGTTCAGTTAAGACATAGCTAACTATGTTTACTCGCCGAGACAGGCAGGATTTTTTTTAACGTAACATTGTGTGAATTTCTGTTCATGTGCAAGACGACGTGAAAAAGAGTTCAATTTAGTATCTGCTTTCTGGGCACGTGAGTAATGCATTGAGTTCCCTTTAGCATTATTTCTCTCGCTTGAATATTTAAATTGGCATGGCTTAAACTTTCGTGACAATGCAAAACTGGCCCGTCAACTGTCCCCAGCGTCGTTCATGTTTGTTCACGTTCATGTTGACACCGTTTCATATACAAATCTCAAATCTCTGTAGGGGTACACGTGTCCCCCATGTTGGGAATTAGCATTCTGATAGACACCAACACAGAAAAAGCCATCAGAAAAGATGTTAAAAAAAAATCCTCCACAGATCCATCCTTCAGCCCACAGAATGGGAGGCTCTTGTGCTTTGTGCCTGTGACGAGAGGAAGAAGTTTCTGAAAACAAGCCCCAGTCTGTGTCTGGCAGAGCAGCTGCTCTCAGACTGTTTATGGCTGTGCTGCCATGGAGGCTCACAGTGTGAAAGTCGACAGTTCACGCTGAATTAATTATTCATTCGAAGGAACCTTATTAAAATGCATCTTTTTTTTACTCCCTCGAAATATAATTGCAAGTAATAAGCCAAGAGGTCAACGAGGCATTTACAAGCTTGATCTACCGTCATACTATCTCAGCCCTATGTTATTTTAACAGTCTAAATTAATAAGAAGGGGCATGTTGTTTTCTTTATAAACTGTTCAGCGATTAATGATTCCATCAATTTTTGGGGCAATTTTTTCCTATCTGCCTGGGTGGGGGAAGGGGTGTGCTTGGATCTTATCAAGGAGAATTGAATGTAAGGACATAGCTTCTATTCATCATTTGATCCATGAATATGGCTTCATATGTCTGGAGCCCCTGAAGCGTTCTTTCGAAATGATTCAACTTAAGATTTTTATCCAAGTCAATTTGCATCAGTTTCCCTGTCAGCAGTTCCCGAATGGAGTGAATGGAAATAGCAAAGACTACGTCAGTAGCATTGCTCACATAAGCCTCCAGACAAAATACATACCACATGAACTGGGGGGGCATTCATAATTTGTTCCGGGGGGATGGGGTGGGGATGCGGTGTTGATGTGTTCCCTTTTTCCTTTTTATTCAAAATTATTCAACTTGCTAAATATATCATGAACTATCTGATATATGTCAAATATGTGCAAGTGAATGTGTTAAAAAACAAAACAAAAAAACAAACATGTTAATTGATCTATAATGCGCGATGGGCGGCACCATGTTAGTTTGTGTCACAATTGTATTTTTTTCTAGTACTTAATTTAAATGTTTATTCAAATGTCTGAAACCTAAAATTAACATTATGCATTTGAAATCACTGAATAGTTTACTGAGCTCGTACGTCTCCAGCCAAAGCGTGAAAGCTCATTTGAATTTAGCAGTTGATCATGTGACACACTGAACACTCTAATCACACCAGTGTGATCGTACGCATCAAAGGGTTAAAGTCGATCACAATAATAATAATAACAATATTAATAAAAAAGGGAGGGTGTGCCCATAGGCGAGGGGCCGAATGGCTAATAGTTCTAGTTCACATGGTAGTTAAGTGTATATGTGGCGACACAAAAGAAAGTGAGAGTGAAAATCGTGAAAGTGCGTGCGAAGGGGTATAAATACGAAGGTATGGAGAAGTGAGATTGTGAAGTGACTTGAATGTGAGAAGCAGAACTTCTGCTCCCTTATAGCGCCGGGCCTGGTCGGAATTATCGTTATTACAAAATTCCGGTATGTAAAAAGCATTCAAATCCTTGTAGAACTACTGTACTTACAGTACAACATTACAGTACAACAATACCACCTGACTGCTGCAATGCCATGTGTAAACACTTGAAATGACAGTGGATTCAGTAAAATGTTGTTAAGCAGTTATTTTGTAATTCTTATAATTTACTATTTTTTGATGTTTTAATAATCTAAGAATCTAAATAAAATAAAAATGAAATACATACAATACAGTTTAATGCAGCTTATACATATAATAACTATATCCCACTAAATGAACTATAACTTTATTTAATAAGCCACATGGATAATGACTTGTTACTTGTTGTATAATGGTTTTGTCTACTGATTATTCAGATAACTAAAAACTTTATTTTGCCGCAAATAGTGTTGCAATAAAAATGCATGATTCTTAATCAGAGGATGCGAGCAGCTCTTAGCAGAATAGCCAGGGTTATCATCTTGTATTTATGGTTATAACAACATGGCATAAAATTTACGGATGTCAGTTTCAGCTCTGTATCATTGTCTAGAGTAAATGGACATCTTGGACATTTAAGTAGCTAATGAGCTAAACTAAAATTATTGAATATATTTTGAGACAAAGGTCTTGTTGTTAATGGTTTTCCGTTGTGTTCAAGGTCAAAGCAACAGTATTATATTCAGCCAATAATGGATGAATATGTAAAAGTATGGTATTTGGGCTGAAAGACACAACTAACGTGATAATAAACAGCTGGCTCTAATTATTGACATGATGGTTAGATTCAGATGGAGAATATCATATATTAAGTTGGGTGTCCACCTTAGACATAATCCCCATATTTATAATAGTTATTATTAAAAGTGTTTACAGTTATCTTTAAAAACTTAATACAGTCTTTTTGTTTGTTTAATACAGCCAAACTGAGCTGAAAATATTAACACTGCAATAAAAAAGACATTAGAGCCACCTGTGAGTTAATATAAGGCCTGTAGAGGACTGTAGGACAATAAATAACCAAATTAAGAAGCCTATCAGAGCTTCAAACTGAGCTGTGATACTCACAATGTGCAACTGCAGGTAGTCTCCGAGGCCCTGGCTGCTCTCCACCTGCACCAGGACGGCGTCACTCTGCTGGGTGCTGAAGCCCACGGCCAAACGGTCCGCACGGGTGCTTGGCCGATCATTGGGGGCCCAGGTGTACGTGATGAGTGCTCCTCCTCTCCCAAAAATATACGTGGTCCCAGCTGCCAAATGAAGAAAGAAATTAAACATGAGCTAAACGTTTAAAGATGTTGCATGAGACAAAGGAAAGTAAGAATGAAAGTGAAGATGTGGAGCAGCACAGCAGGAGGGATGCAGCAATGTGAAAGTGTGAGGCAAGATGGATGCTAAAGAACCATCTTACATCACATCTGATGTGTACTGCCTCATATGAGATAAAGCATCTCTGTCTTTAATAGGTTGCCATCTGTTCAGACGTGCCTTAAATGCTCATTTGCATTGTTTCCTTAGTGACAAACATCATATTCAGGTCTGCCATTTCAGGCACGAACATCCAGCGCCAGTTTGGAGCTGAAATGCCAACTGGCCCTGAAAAACAGGGCCTATTTCAGTGCAAACTTCACCAACTTCTTGCCCTCTTGTTCTTCATTGCATACTTGGGCGCTAATATTTCACCGCGATTGGACATGGCATTGAATCACAGCAGCTGTATAGAAATGAGGGTCTGAAATGGAGCCAGTGCTGCGTCAGCTTGGTAAGAAACCACCGCAGGGCAGGACGGGTGCCCGGCATGCTTTAAACTGCCAAGCTATCCGCTCTGAAACAGCCCTTGAGAATGAACCTGGGCAACTGCGTTGACCGATTTGCCAGGGTAAAACGAGAGGTTGTAATGTGAGCTGCCTCACTGCTGAAGTACAACAACACAACAATAAACTGGGTGAATAAAGTCCAGCTATACTTAACGAGCAATGCAGAGAAATACAACAAGAAGGTTCACAGAGACAAAAAAAATAATCCTTTCTTAGGCATTTTAATAAAAATAAGAATCTATATTACAGTTTCAGAAACACAAGTGTCCTAGCAGATTAACCAGAGGTGAACTTCATTGACTGTGTACCTGTTCCAATAGGTCTGAGAACCAGTATCCAAACACTCCATTTTGTTTGTTTTGCCCATTCCCATTCTTCCCATTGGTCAGGGCTTCAGAATGACACATCTTGGCCAACTACATACATCAAATGAAATGGATGTTCTTAGATTCAATAGCAATACATTTTTGCGAGTTATTGGTTTGTTCTGACACGTATGGACCGGATGCTGCATTGTGATGGCATGCCACAAATTTTTCCTTGTATATCCACTGTCAAGGCATGTTACCTTTTGTCTGGATTCATCCTGGACTATGCCGACTTATTCTTATTGTGTCTTCAAAAAAGTACAATGGAAAGTATACAATTAATATACTTCATATTTCATTTTAAATTGCACTTTTTAACCACTTATGCTCTGGGACCATTTTTGGGATTTCCGCCTACCCAAATTGAAAAGCTTCCCATACCTACATACAGTGGTCTAAATACACAATTTTGGTCATTTTAAAGGAAACCCTTAAAATTACTCAAAGTTACATAAACCACTCCCAAATGTGATAAACATGTTAGTATATGTTATATATATCCTTGTGGCGAGGTGGACGAACGAGCGACATGGGAGGAGTGAGTGGAGACCGGTGCGTGACTGATAATGAGCGTCACCTGCAGCGAGGCACATCGGTCTCAAAGTCCTCTCATGAGGGAGCACGGAGGCATTTAAGGACGGGCGATACCAGTGGAGGACGAGAGAGGACCAGGCCTGGACTTTACGTTGAGTTTTGTTTACGTTTTGTTATGTGTGTGCGGGCAGTTGTCGTGAGGGGCTGCCCGCGATTTACTTTCGTTTTGTTTATTCATTTTATTAAAGTCTTTTGAATGTTTGCAGGTTCCCGCCTCCTTCCTTCCACAAACAGTGTTACAATCCTATATAAATTCAGTTTTGAAATTGTGTAACCCAGGCCCTATGTGCTCTAGCACCCAGCAGGCTGCTTCCACTAAATTCCAGAAAATACTGGAAAAAATATTTTGTCTGTATCATGTTGTATGCAATATTTATTCAAATTGATCTGAAGGGAGGAATATTGCATCTGAATGAATCTTCCCCACCCATATACAGTGGTATAAATGGGGATGGGGGTCATATTCCTTCATTCAGATCCATTTTAATAAATCTTGCATACATGATCCTGAGTTATACACTTTCAAAAATGAATTTATAACCAAAGAAATCTTTTATGGCAGGTGGTGTTGGGGCGTGTGTGTGTGTGTGTGGGGCAATTTAGACTTAAATGTTGATCACAGGAGGGGCGGGCGCTGGCTCAGACAATTTAGACTTAAATGTTGATCACATATAGCAGTGTTTTATTTAATTTCAAAGGGTTTCTTAATTTTGTATTTAGACCACTGCATGTATAAGAGGCTTTTCAATTTGCGTAGGCCAAATCCAGGTGAAAATGGTACTTTGTGCCAAAGTGATGCATATCTCCAGGAAGTAGAGACTCTAAGCTTAGTAGAGAAGTCTAAGCTGACCATATGAGGCCAGAGCTCCTCCACAGACATTTAACATTTTAAGTATATACTTGATGATGTCATTCCGGACCCTGTACAGGGTGTGGAAGTCCCAAATATGCCGGAAAGCCAAACGCCACCGTGTCTGGGTTCACAGCACTATACAGAGGCACACACAACTCCGTGAGTTACACCATCTTCTATCTAGAGGAACTGCGCCTAGATGACAGCCGCTTCCAGCGCCACTGAGGATGAGACTGTCCAGTTTGATGACCTGTCAAACCGGACGTTTCAATAATCTCTTCACTGATTGGCTTGAGCAATACATTTTTCAATCGGTGTAATGGTCTTCCCACCATTACAGTGTAATTATACGTTTAAGAACTTGAATGTAGTTACTATAGTAATAACTATTAATTATGCATAATTACAAGCAACTAACCCTCAAACCAAACCCTAATCCTAACCCTATAGTATGTACATATAGTTACTCAATATTACTCAGTACTTAAATGTATAATTACAGTGTAACAAAGACACCTTAAAATAAAGTGTAACCATTTTTTAATTAGCAACAAATACTTACAAGGGTTAGGATAAGGGTTTGGCTTTGGGTTAGTGGCCCGCAATTACACACAATTTACTGTTATTACTACAGTACATGTAACATATGGAAGAAGGACACTGTACAATAAAGCATTGTCGTATAATAAATACAAAAATAATATAAAAGTACATTTCGGTAACATTTGTCCATTAAGATAATGCATTAACAAAAAGCATAAAACAATAAAATCAACCAATAAAACATTACAGTAAAATGTTATCAAGATGCTAAGATTTTAATCATATTTGCCAAAAAATACTCCTAGGATTTTTTAAAGCAGGAAATTAGAAAAAAAGCTTGAAAAGTGCTTGTGCACTCTTTATAAGCTTGTGCTACATATTTTATCCAATGGAATGACATTCATTTTTAAGAGGGGCTCAAGTGTTCAAATAAGGTTACTTTATGCTGGGTTCTCAATAACATATTTAAAAGCTCTGTTACAGTATCAAGTGATGTCAGGTGCTCTCAATTTGTTATGCTCGGCATCTGCTAAAAGGACAGGTATTTTGTCATCATTGGTATACTGAATACTAGGGTTTTCTTGAACGCCTTCCCAACTGAGTAATGGTTCGCTAAACGACTGATCTTTTTTCTCAAATCTCACCTGAACACCAGGATGCCAAAGTGGAGCCACCTGTCATTGCTGGCGCTTATGGTCGTCTAAATGAGCAAACAGAGGAGGTGTGGGGAATGTAATTAAGTGTTCTGGCGAGTGGTCCCCTAGGCGGGATGTGGGTTACAGAGTGCTGAACACCTGCTCATGAAAGCTGCTAACTAACTTGTTGAGTTTGGGCCGCCATGCATCACAACAACTGTTTGAACTGCTGAAATATGAGGAGCGGTTATAATGAAACGCTAAAACACATGGGATCAATCAGGCTTATTTGTTTAATTGGAGATAAAGTGTCCGTTGTCAGCAGGGTCCAAAATTAACACTCGCCAAGAGCTAAATGCAAGTAAAATTCGGTATTGGCTATTAAATCAATTCAAGCTGTTTGCCGGTGAATTAATTCAGAACTGCAACATTTTAAATCAAATTATAATAATGATAGTCTGACCTCACTGATTTAAGCGGCATATAATTCAATTGAAGACCCACAAACTTCTACCTTTGAGTTTATCTAGAATGCCTGTTTTTTTTTAATTATCCATAACTCCATGACGTGACACACATGTGGAATATTTCTCACATTAATCCAGATGAAAGTATCAGGAACAAGACCACAATGTGTCCTGACATTTGTGACAGGCGCAGTTTCGCTGAGAGACGGATACTGGCTCATCTCATATTATTCTGTGAAAAAACAGCTCAATAATTCCAGTGTCAAAGCGATTTAAATATATATATTTAATAAAAATAATGAAAAATACTGTTTCGTGGCTGTTAAGGAATATTTATGACTGGGGATTTTCTCAATATACTCACCCATTTGCAGTTGGGTTGTCAGCCTACTTCACTTCATAAACCATATAGTGATCTAGACAACCCATGTGACTGCCGTGGCCCAAGGAGGATTTTTTTATGGGACGTTTAGCCTGACGCTTCACAGCAGAGGTGAAACTTAACCAGTGCTATCATGATGCAATCAGAAAGAGTATAAAGTCTCCAAAACAGAATTGATTTCCTCACTCTGAAGGTATACGAATTTATCGGCCTGGTTATTTTCTAAATGTTGGAACCTAATTCCACTCTATATCATTTTAAGGCTGTGCTAAACAAATCAATATCACTTCACATAGGCCTCTGATAATGTTGTCTGCCTATTTCTGCCTTACATGGGTTATGACCTATACTCATTTATCTGCCCTTGAAAATTATCACATATATCCATTTGTACAATTTTCTATAGATTTTATTATTATTATTTTCTGTAAATAAACATTTGCTCTTGAAAAGAGGATTCAGATATGGCACATTTAAGCCATTACTGTGCACTCAAAATATCCGTATTATTCTGAAATGGCTCTTTGTCTTGCTTTAGTGTAGTGGAACAAGCAAGGGCTGGTGCATTAAGTTCCTGATAGGTTAAGCATTTGTAAACAGTGTTTAATTCTATAAACACACTGAATGAACTGTCCACACACACCATCTTCGGGGAAAAAAGTCTTGGAGGCAAAAATTCAATTTTCCTGCTTCAGTTACTTCCTGCAACTAAAAAGACTTGGCCTGTGTATTGAGCAAGATAAAACCAGTTCCTGAGCCGTGTGCCATTTAAAACCAATCACAAAACAACTTTTATAATCCTTACTATATGAAACAGGAATTGTGGATAGGATATATTGAAGGGCTTGCCTTTTTTAGGCTATAATTCTCACAGGCACGAATCATGGTGTTTTGAAGGAGGTATTAGCCTTTGCCTTGATTGGACAAATTTTATATATAGACAGATCTTTTTTTTTTTTTACATGAATATATAAAAATATGTTATATAAAATACAATATAACATATCATACAAGAATCATCTAATATACACACGTTTAGCTATCTGAAAGGACACAGCATAGACTTCTACTGTTTTTATATACAGCAAGATATAAATTATATAACCCACACCCTAGTAACCCTCAAAAGAAAACCATCTGCATTATATATATATCTATATCTATATATATATCTATATATATATATATATATATATATATATATATATATATATATATATATATATATATATATATATATATACACACTCACCTAAAGGATTATTAGGAACACCTGTTCAATTTCTCATTAATGCAATTATCTAATCAACCAATCACATAGCAGTTGCTTCAATGCATTTAGGGGTGTGGTCCTGGTCAAGACAATCTCCTGAACTCCAAACTGAATGTCAGAATGGGAAAGAAAGGTGCAATTTTGAGCGTACCATGGTTGTTGGTGCCAGACAGGGCGGTCTGAGTATTTCACAATCTGCTCAGTTACTGGGATTTTCACACACAACCATTTCTAGGGTTTACAAAGAATGGAGTGAAAAGGGAAAAACATCCAGTATGCGGCAGTCCTGTGGGCGAAAATGCCTTGTTGATGCTAGAGGTCAGAGGAGAATGGGCCGACTGATTCAAGCTGATAGAAGAGCAACTTTTACTGAAATAACCACTCGATACAACCAAGGTATGCAGCAAAGCATTTGTGAAGCCACAACACGCACAACCTTGAGGCGGATGGGCTACAACAGCAGAAGACCCCACCGGGTACCACTCATCTCCACTACAAATAGGAAAAAGAGGCTACAATTTGCACGAGCTCACCAAAACTGGACAATTGAAGACTGGAAAAATGTTGCCTGGTCTGATGAGTCTCGATTTCTGTTGAGACATTCAGATGATAGAGTCAGAATTTGGCGTAAACAGAATGAGAACATGGATCCATCATGCCTTGTTACCACTGTGCAGGCTGGTGGTGGTGTTGTAATGGTGTGGGGATGTTTCTTGGCACAATTTAGGTCCCTTAGTGTCAACTGGGTATCGTTTAAATGCCACGGCCTACCTGACCCATCCTCTGATGGCTACTTCCAGCAGGATAATGCACCATGTCACAAAGCTTGAATCATTTCAAATTGGTTTCTTGAACATGACAATGAGTTCACTGTACTAAAATGGCCCCCACAGTCACCAGATCTCAACCCAATAGAGCATCTTTGGGATGTGGTAGAACAGGAGCTTCGTGCCCTGGATGTGCATCCCACAAATCTCCATCAACTGCAAGATGCTATCCTATCAATATTGGCCAACATTTCTAAAGAATGCTTTCAGCACCTTGTTGAATCAATGCCACGTAGAATTAAGGCAGTTATGAAGGCTAAAGGGGGTCAAACACAGTATAAGTATGGTGTTCCTAATAATCCTTTAGGTGAGTATTTATATATATATATATATATATATATATATATATATATATATATATATATATATATATATATATATATATTGACCAGGCATCATGATTTAAGAGTCAGAGGGTGTAAACTTTTGAACAGGATGAAAATGTTCAAAATGTTCTTATTTTGTTTAAATATATATATATATATATATATATATATATATATATATATATATATATATATATATATATATATATATATATATATATATATATATATATATATTTCATTTAGTACTGCCCTTCAGAAGCAACAGAAGATACTTACATGTTTCCCGGAAGACAAATTAAGTACAATTTACCTTGATCTTCAAATTCAATATGTTTTCACCCCCCCGGCTCTTAATGCATCGTGCTTTCTTCTGGAGCATCAGTGAATGTTTGAACCTTTTTTAATAGTTGTGTTTGAGTCCCTCAATTGTCCTCAGAAAAGATGGCTCTCAAAATCACACAGTCACTGCTGGAGAGGGTTCAAATATGCAAAAGATTCTGGAAAACTGAAGAATTTGCAGGACCTGGAGGATTTTTCTTAAGAACATTGGGTAGTTTAACTGCTCAGGACAAACAAGCCACTCAAGAACAACCATCACAAAACAAACAAACAAACAACAACAACAAAAAAAACAGTGGATCACCCAGGGAATGAGACACAGTATTGAGAATCAATGCTTCATAAAATTTTGAACAGGTCATTTTTAATAAATTCAGCTATGTTTTTGTCTTGTGGACTATTTGTAAAAATTATTTCTATGTAAAATATCTTATTCAGGACAGCACTAAATAAAAAATAACATGCATTTTGTATGATCTGTCTTATTTAATTACTCACATTTTCACAGATTCTGCAAGCGGTTCACATACTTTTTCTTGCAACTGTATATATAATGTCCCCAAAAAGATTTTGTCAGGTTTAGTGTATTTCTGGGCACAAATTTGTCACAATATGGTTATGTACGTACACACACACACACACACACACACACACACACACACACACACACACACACACACACACACACACACACACACACACACACACACACACACACACACACACACACACACACACACACACACACACACACACACACACACACACACATGTTGTGTTTCCATGTTTTATGGGGACATTCCATAGGCGTAATGCATTTTATACTGTACAAACCGCATTTTCTATCCCCCTACACTGCCCCTGCCCCTAAACCTACCCATCACAGGAGACATGCTGCATTTTTACTTTTTCAAAAAACATCACTTAGTGTGATTTATAAGATGTTTTCCTCATGGGGACCAAAAAATGTCCCCACAAGGACAAAAATTTGGATATTGCCATCTTTGTGGGGACATTTTGTCCCCATACCGTAGGGATTACCAGTCCACACACACACACACACACACACACACACACACACACACACACACACACACACACACACACACACACACACACACACACACACACACACACACACACACACACACACACACACACACACACGTTTGGTTTGTGTTTGTGAAATGTGGGGACAATCCATATTGTAATAGTTTTTATACTGTACAAACTGTATTTTCTATCCCCCTACACTGCCCCTGCCCCTAAACCTACCCATCACAGGAGACTGCGCAGTTTACTTTCTGTGAAAAAACCTCATCGTGTGTGATTTATAAGCATTTTGAAAAGTGAGGACATGGGGAACGTCCTCATATTTCACCCTCTTTTTGTAATACCTATGTCATACCCATGTCATTATACACATTTGTGTCCTGATATTTCACAAAAACATACCCCCACACATACACACACACACAGGTTTCTGAATAAAATGAGATAAACTATAGATTAGATTAGAATAACGATTTTTTCTCGATTCCAACAAAATGTTTTTTTTTTTGCTTCAGTCTATTTAAAGATGAAATAAACAAAAATATGTGAATCAAAATAATTAAATATGTATGGAAATACAAAAAAATAAATAATAAAAAATAAGGTAGGCACAAGGTAGTGTGCCTTGACTACTTAAAGAAAAAAAAAACATTATAATAAGTTTTTACATACAAATATTTATTAATTTAAAGGAATAATGTTTTGCACAAATCAGTTGTGATGAATGATTTAATGACTCGTTCATAAAGACCATCCCTTGTTTAATTATAAATGACACCACTATTTCTGAATAAATTAATGATTCAATGACTCAGAGACAGTCACTTTTCACCACCTACTGGTGATACAATGTAATTTTTATATTCTCAGATTAATAAATATTACACACCATTTTCCTATGGCAATACCACAACTCTAAACCCTGTGGGATAAAAAGCAAACACATAATAACATTGTTGACTACATCACCTCCCCAATGAACAGTTGAAAAATGATTTGTTCTTGCTCTTTTCATGCAGCTTTGAAACAGGTTTTACATGTTTCTTCTTTTCAACAAGGCAAACAATAAAGCATTGGGATTGGATTCCACTGAAGGCTCCTGTGAGATGCTTTGATTAGATAAGCTGTTGGTATGGAGGCTAAAGGGAAGTGAGTTAGGAGCAGTGTAGTTATTTGCTGTGTGTTCCCAGATGCCCACAGAAGGAGAGATATTGGAATCATGTCCACTGGATCATGTGTGAAGAGGCTCAGTCCTTCTGGACAAGAAATTCCTCACAGTTCTGGGATTTAAAGTAAGCTGTCTATAGACACATGGATGTGGCTAGGAGAAGAACACTAACACAAGATATTTGTGCAGGATTTCACATTTCTTGAATTAATTATTCCAAGTTATCAAATGATTCTGCAGTGCTGTGTTAATGAGCATTACAGCAGCAAGGGTATAGCGCAGAATAATAATGAAAGGAATTGCTAATTTTTCATTGTCGTTGTGCTAGTAGAGGTAGACTACATACTTCAAAAAAAAAGATTTTATTCCACCACATAATTGTGTAATCATAAAGGTAAGATATGTCCTTTTTGAAGATGTGCTATCCTGTGCTCTCAGAAAAAATACTGTCACTGAGATGCCTTCAAAAGGAAGATGCCTGAGTTTAACACAGATGAAAATGATGATATACTTGTAGTCCTAAGTCACATTTTTACAACTCAACTTCTTTCTCTACTGAAAGGTTTTTTCTCGAAATGACGATTCGTACAATCGGCATGTTGTCAACTCTTTCCCGCCATTGATATAATTTTCCAGCTTTTTCTGTTTTCACTGTTATATGGTATGGGGTGCTATTACACACCTTCTGAAAGAGTAATTTCCTGATCAAAACACATGCGAAGAAGATGCAGAAACAAGCAATATCATATGTAATCATATGTAAAATAATCAACTCTATCTCACAACCAATTCGTATGTATTTGTACAAGGTGGCTAATTCGTACAAATTTGTATGACCTCACTCGTATGAATTCGTACGATTTGTCTATACAGCAGTGACGGGCAGCAACCTTGTAAAATACGTATGTATTGCCTTGAGATTGGGTTGAAAATAATGCAATCACCAACATTAAACAGTATGTAAATCAAAACTGTCTAATGTTACTGAATGAAATGTCGACCAAGGACAAACTATCGGGCTGTGCAGGCTTTGGGAGTTTTGCTGGACTAGATCTACGTTTTTATCATTGTTCTGAATCAGATATGGATGTATTATTTGACAAAAACTTGATTTTCTGATTCTCCGATTCTCTGTAATTCTACCCCTACAGCTTTGTTTTCATTCCTGACAAAAATTTAATATGGCACTAGCCTGAATTAAGGTTTATGTACACTTTTGTGCTAATATGGGGTGGCATTTCAAAAACTTGGTGGGGCAGCATTAGCTTGCAGTGGTTGGTTAGACTTCAATTCATGCTTCATCTTTTTTTTTTTTTACTTTAAGTACTGTGTGAAACAAGAAAATGTTTTATTGCAGCGGAAATAATTTGAATAGGCAACATTAAATATGTACAGTTGAGGTCATAAGTTTATCCTTGCAGAATCTGCAAATTGTTAATAATGAAAAAAAGGGATCATACATATTGCATTTGGTTTTTATTTAGTAGGTCTTTTGCCATTTTAAAATAAGACTTTTCTGCATATCAGAAGTTTACATATATACTAAAAGACAAAATAATAACTGAATTTACACAAATGACCCAGTTCAAGAGTTAACATGCTTGACTGTGTGCCGTTTCCTGGATGATCAAAAGCTTCTTGAATATCAATGAATGTTTGCACCTTCTGTAAAAGTTATGTATGAGTCCTTTGGATCTTAATATCATCGTCACTGCTAGAAAGGGTTAGTAAACGTTTTTTCTGAAGAAATGTAGGCAGTTCAACAATGGCAAAACATACAGTCATTAATCATAAAGGTAACAGCACTCAGTATCAAGGGTATGTAAACTTTTGAACTAGTTAATTTGTGTAAATTCAGCTATTATTTTGTCTTGTGGAATACATAAACATATGTTATATAAAATAGCTTATTCAGGGCTTTACAACATTAGAAAAACATGTAATTTATGATGCCTCTTATTTTTTTGTAATTATTAACATTTTGCAGACTCTGCAAAGTCTATGCACAACCTGAGCAAAACTTTTATTCACAGCTGCTTATTAGCAAAATACCTAATCAGGCAGCAACTCAATGCATTTAGAAATGTAAAAATGAGCATAGGGGAGAAAGGTGATTTATGTGACTTTGAACGTGGCATGGTTGTTGGTGCCAGATTGGCTGGTCAGAGTATTTCCGAAACTGCTGATCTACCTTGATCTTCACGCACAACCATCTCTAGGGTTTAGAGAGAATGGTCAGAAAAAGAGAAAATATCCAGTGAGCGGCAGTTCTGTGGATGAAAATGCCTTGTTGATGCCAGAGGCCAGAGGAGAATGGACAGACTGGTTCAAGCTGATAGAAATGCAACAGTAGCCTAATTTGAATAATCGCTCGTTACAACCGAGGTCTGCATAAGAGCATCTCTGAATGTCAAACCTTGAAGTAGATGAACCTACAGCAGCAGAAGAACAGATCAGGTGCCAGTTCTGTTGCTAAGAACAGGAATCTGAGGCTACAATTCACATACGAGCAACAAAATTGGACTATAGAAAACTGGAAAAACGTTACCTGGTCTGATGACTCTGCATTTCTGCTGCGTCATTCAGATGGTAGGGTCAGAATTTGGCACAAACAACATGAAAGCATGGTTCCATCCTGCCTATCAAGGGTTCAGGCTGCTGCTGGTGATGTAAGGGATGTTTCTTGGCACACTTTGGGTCCCTTAGTACCAAATGAGAATCGTTTATACGCCACAGACTACTGTATTGTTGCAGACTATGTCCATCCCTTTATGACCACAGTGTACCCATATTCTGATTGCTACTTCCAACAGGATAACGCACCATGTCACAAAGCTCAGATCATCTCTTGAACATGACAATGAGTTCAATATACTGTCCGAACTCACAATTAAATAACATATTTCAAATCAGCAACAAAATCTAACATGAACTGTCCCATAAATGTTGTTTCTTATGATCAAATAGCATTAAAAAAAGATACTTTTTCCAGCTAGACAAGACAATGCAGTGCAGTGCAGTCCTAAGCACGAGTCCCATGTTTCTATGGGAACCGGAGCTTCTAACGGCAGCTGCAGTGACGTAATGACTTTGAACAGCAGCTACGCTAATTATTTTCCTGTTCTGTTTTATCTCGGGATACCCATCCCGAGGTAATCCAGAGTCCATCAGATCCAGGCTGGATCCAGCCTCTCATAAAGACTGCAGATGACCAACACCTGTGAAGAGCTGACTCCAACTCCTGAGAGGACTTCAGATGATGCAGCTCTGCATCAACATGCAACCATGCTCATTTCTATATACCCTAATCATTAACAACATGTATCCTTATTTCACTTTTTTTGTGCCTTACATTAATTATCATGTTGATTAACAATACATTGTTAGCTAATCTGTGTGTTTTATGTAAATTTCTGATTTACATAAGACAAATCACTTTAAATTGTAATTTAGACTCGTGCATTTTCTGTGAAGCTGCTTTGAAACGATATGTCTTGTGAAAAGCGCTATACAAATAAATGTAAATTGAATTGAATTGAATTGACTGGTCTTTTACTTTAGAAGGCGGAACTATTCCATCATTTTGCTACCAGGTTTTCCATGACCATGTCTGGGAACAGACCCAGTGCTGATATTGATAACAACAGTTAGATCTAGTCTGATCTGATTAACAATTTTAATTGTTAATATTTACTGTACATCAATATTTTATTTCAGAAATGTTTACCCAGAAATGAAAACTGTGTCTCTCTTCTGTTGAACACAAAAGTAATTTAAGAAATTCAAAGAAAAAAGCAACATTTTAACGAATGTTGAGAACCAGACGGTAACCACTGACTTCCCTATTTTATTTTTTTCTTCTATGGAAATCAATGTCTACCGTCAGCTGTTTGATTACCAACATTCTTCAAAATATCTTCTTTTGTGTTAAACAGAAGAAAGAAACTCATACAGGTTTGGAACAACTTGAACTATCCCTTTAATGCAGTATAAAATGCTTCTAAAATAGAATGGAAAGTAATTAAGGGGAAAACCAAGAAAAAAAGAAAAGAAAAATAAAGATAAATGGATCTTTCCTCCCTGAACATGGACTGTATGCCAAAAACAAACCAGCTGCCACTTTTGGGACAACTAGAACATTTTTGTTACATCCATCCCAAGCATTTTTTTTCTATGGATTTGGTTCAACTGATTGTTCTAGTTGTGCACTTTTTTTTCTTTCACTTGGTGTTTAGCTGTAATAGACAGTTTTGAATAATTAGGTGATGGAATTAAAAATACATCAGAAATGAACCTTTGCGACTGATGTATGATGTATATTTAATCATAACTTCAATGTTGCATAGCCCATACCCTATAGCATCCATTTCCTATTTCCTAACACAAATGCAAAATCAAGTCTGTTCAAATATACAGCATGCAATATGAAACACATACTCATCTTTAGTGTTTGGAGAGTGATTAACCTTTCGGATAAGTTTGCCTGTCAGTCTCGGTACTGGGCTCATCAAGGTAAATGTGAACACCCATCATTGTGGTTCATTAAATCTACATGTTCAGCCAAACCTACACGCTTCTGACAAATCAAATACCTTGCAGCACTCCTACAGAAACCAAATTAAAGTCTAACCAAGTTTGAATGGTGCAGGGAAATAAAACCGTACAAAGGTAGTTTACAGTATATCAGATTTAACTTCCTGTTGGGGTGAATATTTCAACACACTCATCTGCACAATAACAAAACTACGAAATGCTAAAAAACCCTGAGCAGACACATTACATCTAGCAGTCACAATACAAAATCTGCAAAGAAGAAACTGACGCAGTCTACTTAACATTCGTTGCAGCCACTCACATGTTTGCAACACAATATTTGCTTCTCTCCCACAAAACCATTCCACGGGTGCCAGGGTGTATTAACCTCCTACATTACGCAGGATAAACCACACAGGATTTACACTTATTTTCCCACAGTGTGGAAGTAGACTTTGAGACTTGATAAGCAAGCTCTGCAGGCTAAGAACATCCTGCACATTTTAAATAGGAGCAGTAAATATAACATGTTGATGAGAAATTAAAATAAGGTGAGATGCGAGAACAACCAAATAGGATCTAAATACTAAATAAGTCATGTTAGCATTATTGTGGGGTCTGTTAATAGCGACAATGCTACTTACAGTATAAAAAAGCAATCTGAAAAAGCCGGGCATATTTAATTGAAACCACAGGACTGGAATACATTTTTTATGGGTTGTTTTCCAAAGCTGCAAATGAAATTCATTTTATGGTGTGGACCAATAATAACACTCTGGGCTCTCAGCCATAACCATAAATAAGCTACTCGACATTTGAAAGAATAAATATGAAAATATCAACTTTTTTTCTGTGGGCATTTTCTGATATCTAATCACAAAGGAAGCAAACAAATTAGCAAAACTTACTTCACCTGAACATTGGTGTTTTATCGGAAAACTTCTCTAGATTACCATATTACCTTGGTTAATCAAATCTAAATGACTTTTTAAGTTGACAGTGCGTATGGAAATCAAATGAAGACGCATACCCTGCAGTCAGGCTAACAGCCTAGTGCTGAAATATTAGCAATTTCATGTAATTGCAGAAACCTGGCAGTGAATTACTCGCAGTGTGAGACGCTTCGACGGGGGACTGGACTTCCCTCTGAGAGGTTTTTATGAAGTTGCAGGCGTCCAGTTTCCCTCAAATTGGTTTTCGAAAACTGTTGGAAAATGTTGACTGTAAAGGAGAGTTAAAGACTGTACTTTACCAATTGTACTAATGTGACATCTCAGGTGTCTTTCAATTAGATAAAGGAGCAGTGTACAACTTTTTGATGTTAAAATGTTCAAATTTCAGGTTTAATACACAACTATAGGTTGTGCAGGTTGCTTCCCTCAAAAAATGTAAACACTGTGTATTTGTGGTGCTATCAAAACACTGCTGTTTGTTTGAATATCCTGACCAGCAACACTGGCTCAACCAATGGCGTGAGTTGGAAGCATGCTATCTATTTCTAACTAAATCTATTTGAGCTACCTGCATTAAAGTCATCATTTAATTTGATTACCCTTGGGGTATTGATACAACACACTTTATATTTAGACTGGGAAACATCAGATTGAAAAAAGCTTAAGGAAACCTCAAGGAAAAACTGTGTATTATGTATTGGGTGATATCAATTTTGTAGTGTTCGCTCATAATTTTTATATTGGAGGCAATGTGACGCCTTTAAGCTTCACCTTAGATAATAAGGTTTTCCTAGGGAAATCCGTTCCGTATGATCAGGGTAATGCACAGATGTTTTCGTTTCCTTTCCATATGGAAGAAACCTTGGTTATTGTCCAAAGGCCCAGTGTTGGGAGCGTTATGATGCTGGAAAACTGTTTCAACAGAAGCCTCCCTCACTGGCTGGGACGCTGTAATGGACGGCCACTTTGCGAGAGGTCTGTGGCAGAATCAGCATTCCTTCTGGCACATAGATTGCTTGAAAATGCTGGAAGTCTACAAAGCTCTGAGGAGATTTTTCTGGACCTCTGTGGCCACCATGTCCTAATATGGGCAGACAATATGTCAGTAGTCTCGTATTTGAATCATCAGGGGGTCTGAGGTCACGCCCTTTATGCAGACTGGCGCATCAGTTTCCCAGGGGAAACTGTCATCTCTCAGAGCGATGTAGATCCCCGGGGACCAGAATCAGGGAGCAGACATTCTGTCGAGGTAGTGGCTTAGGCCCAGGGAATGGAGACTTCACCCAAAGGTGGTGAAGGCCATATGCAAGAGGTTCGGCCTAGTGGATGTGGATCCATTATGGCTTTCCACACTCCTGTGATGGGCCTCTGGGGAAGCACCATTTGGTTGTACGTTTCCTCCGGGGTACTCTTATGAGGCCTGTGACTTGTTCCAGAGTCCCAACCTGGGATCTGGCAGTTGTTCTTGAAGGGCTGTCTATGGCTCCCTTCGAACCACTTGAGTCGGCTGAGGCAAAGAACCTGACCTTGAAGATAGCATTTCTCCTTGCTATCACTTCTCTCAAGAGAGTGGGGGACCATCAGGCCTTGGCTATCTTGCCGACTTGCCTGGAGTTTGCCCCTGGTAGAGTAAAGGCCATCCTTCATCCTAGAGCTGGCTATGTGCCCAAGGTGCCATCCAGTGTGGCATGGTCAGTGGTTCTTTAGCTCTTCCATCCTCCACCACATGTGTCGGTGGAAAAGGGGAGACTTCATCTGCCCTGCCCGGTCAGAGCACTCAATATATATTTGGAGAGGTCTTCTCAGTGGAGGAAGTCAGACCAGTTGTTGGTGTGCTTTGGCTCATCCAGGAAGGGGTTGCCTGCATCTACACAAACAATCAGTAATCTGATTGTTCAGGCTAGAGACGAGGCCTATCAGGAGTGTATTTTTCGGTGTGGCATAGTGGGTATTCGTTCCAGAAAGTAACGCTCAAACGCAGTGCTAGTTCCCTCGAAAGGGAACACCTCGGGTTACGACTGTAACCCTTGTTCCCTGAGAAAGGGAATGAGACACTGCGTTGGAACCACTCTTTGGGGATGCTCCCTTAGCATAGCATGTCTTGAAGTATGAATTAAACTATTCTAATCCGGATTAGTGTGGCATCATGACGTAACATATGACGGCATACACGAAAGCTACAAAGGGACGGCGGCACATAACAGAGATAGCTTCCGGATGAAGCAAGCACTCCAGGCATGACGAGGTGTGATCGCGAGACGCAGTGTCTCGTTCCTTTTCTCAGGGAACAAGGGCTTTGAGGGAACTCGCACTGCATCGGAACTACACATTGGGGAATCAATACCCACTATGCCACACCGAAAATCATGCCTGGCCTAGTGTGAAGCTGGAACCCAGGCACTCTGAGGACGAGAGCACCCTAGCACTGGGTGTCGCAGGGAGGTTCAGACTGTAGAACTTTTTGAAGGGTAATGAACAAGGGTTACAGTCATAACCCGAGACATTTTTATAAACTTCCCTGGCTCATTGATGCAGCTGTCAGCTCTGTCACTCGTATTTAGCTGCAAGTTCAGATGAAAATATCTGCCTCACATTCAGTTAAAAATAATTGCTATGAAATCAAGGAAACACTTGCTAACACGTAAAAAAAATGGGCCAGATTAATCTTTATAACTTGCATATCTAGGAACGGGTAACTGTAAACAGCTTTTGAGGCTTCTGCTGCTTTGCTGTAGAACTGAAGCCATATAACTTATTAAACTTCTAGATCCAGGGTGTCCTATTTTTGTTGGCAGCTTCGATAAACAAATCAGTGAATTCCCACCAGGGCTCTGTGCGTGCTCCAGAATCCCCAACCTTCAATTCACAACTCAGTCACAAACCTCTTGGAACTCCATGTGCAATGAAAGCAGAGACAGGATGCACCTACTTTATACAAATACCAGGAAGGGGAGCTGAATATTTAATGGAAAGATTACAAACACCTTTTTTAATATATATATAAATAACCATAACACATATGGTTACACAAAAGGTGAAAATTAGTTACACCTGAGATTATACAGTTGCAATCAAAATAATTCATAATTTAGCTTCTAAGAATAACAGTATAAAAACAAATCAGTAAGCTAGAAATTGTATTAATACATATTTGAGTGATTCTGAGAACATTCAACCCCCAATTCATATTCTCAAAAGTCAAGAATATTTTATAACCTCCAATAAAGGCTGCCTGTAAATGCAGAAGCTTCGGTCACTTTTCTACTGCCATCTTGGCCCATTCCTTTCTTGAAAAAGCTTTCAGATCACTGATAATCTTTGGTTGTCACGTTACCACTGCTTTCTTCAAATTCCACCAAATATTTAAATCTGAAGACTGTACAGGCCGCTCAAGAACTTTCTATGACTGATGCCTGAACCAAGTGTACGAAGATTTGGATGTATACTTTGGGATGGCTGTCCTGCAGGAAAGTCCATTGATCATCAAGCTTCAGTCTCTACACCGAAGCCATCACCATCTTTGCCAAAATGGCTTGACACTTCAAGGAATGTGCTTCATACAGTCAAGATTTTCAGCAAAGCACCACCATAACAAGACTGGAGCACCTCCATGTTTGACTTTGGAGATGGGTGTTCTTCTGCTCAAAAGCTTTGGCTTTTTTTGCACCAGACATACCGCTGATCCATGGGTCCAAAAATGTCCAATTTGGTCACACCACTCCATTTTAGCATATTTAGCATTTTCAAGTCAGCCTTTTATGTTCTTCTTGGTCAAAAGTGGCATTCAGCAAGGTGTCCCACCAAGAAGGCCATGCTTGTCTAGTGTTCTTATACTCTGCTTTCATCTGGTCATCTTGCAAGTCTTTGGCAGTAAATTGAGTTCATTTTTATATGAGTTGCTCTGATCCAACCTTTTAAACCCCTTAATGATATTGTGCTTTTTCTTCAACACCCTCAAAAGGTTTTCTGGTACAACAGATGTTAAACTTCTAAATAAGTCTGCCAGCTGTGTCTCTAGGATATTTTAGTGTTTCAGAAATCTTCTTGTAGACATACCCTTATGAAAATTAACCATGGTTTTACTATAGTAAACGTGTAGTTACAAATAGCTTTTGTGAGAGCTCTTTAGACTTGGCCATATTTGCTACTCAACTTTAGCACATGTGTGTATGTGTAACAGCACTAATTCAGTTTTGTTATAGTTATAGCTTGTTTCCACTAAACTGTTAAGATGCAATTGATTTGTAAATTATTACAGTAATTTTGATTACAACTGTATGTATATAATAGACTACACCCAGCAAGCAATAGCCGCCATGTCAGTCTCGGTTAACTATATACCCGATATAATCTAGCTATGAGTAACCCACTTCGAAGCCAAAATAACCTTGTTTACATGTCGTTTTGCTAAAATAACTTGCGAGATGTATGATATTCCATCATGTTTGATTTAATTTCTTTGACACGGTCATGTTCTAGATAACTAGTCTATTCTTGGGCTATTCTCAGCCCAAATGTTGCCTTGTTTTAGCCTTGACATCGAGGCTGTGTTTGGACGTCTATTCGATATCTTTTAAACACAAAATTGCTTGCTGGGAAGTCACTCAATAGATGCCATGATGGAAAAGAAGTTTCACTGATTAGCACCGGGGTTTGTAAATCTACATATACTATTATAGCTACTGTAAAACCAACATTAGAAAAGAAAAATCTACAAACTATTTTAGTGCACTAATCGATGAGTCAATTGATGGCGGATGATTAGTCGACTAGTGCACTTGATACTGTCTTTGTGATCTTCATGAATCTTTTATTAGTGGCATTCTACATGTTGACGGTTTCTTCACAAACCTAATAGAGTCTGAAAAGAAGAGGTGTGGTGGAAGAGCATACGTCGTACGAAAAGCATAACATTAATGTTCAAAGCTCATAAAAATCTCATTTAGCCATCAGTTAGCAATGCTTTCCAGCTTAAATGGGAATCCAAAGGGATTTCTGCAGTAACACACACTAACAATATACAGCATCTCACAGCTAATGCACTTTACAAGATTAATGAATACTGCCGTTTTCAGGAAACCAAGTAATACACACAAATATAACATCAGATTCTCTGTAATGTGGCTCTAAGCATGTAGGGCACATGTGAAATGTCTGTTCTGTAATAAATTACCCTCTGCACATTTTCTTCTGAAGCATATTCTGGATCTATTAGCTTAGGTTTATTTCTACAAAAACATGTATAAGTGGGGGAATATACTATTGATTTTTTTAAATATATTTTTTTTATATATTATTTGGAAACATCTGAAAAGAACAAAGATTTGATAATGTTTTTTTTGGAGGTAAAAGCTTATTTGGATTAATGAAAGGTTTTAGAGAGATGCTAAATTAGAGATGAGAAAGTTGCAGGCAGAGAAACTCAATTCAGAGAACATTTAAAGAGCTCTAGAGATGTCAGCTCAATAATGCTTCGGCCTCTCCAAAAGACACACTGGCAGACAACCCTGAAATGTCCTCTAATCAGCCCTGACACCCATTTAAAGGCCAGAGGAAGAGAGAGTTGGTGAATATAGGAAAGATGTAAGATTGCAGAGCTTGGTAAAAAATAATGTAACGTAAAATACTCGGACAGAATCATTTCAGAACATGTCAAACATATTAAATGCAGAATTGACTTCACATTCAATCTGTCCTGTTGGCTTTTGATTAAACAGGTCTTTGTCATGTAACAGAATAAAACACACTGATGTTAAGCCCTGTTACAGCTCTGGGAGCTCGTATTATTCACTATTGAGCATTTGGTTTCATGCTCTAGATAATTATTTATGGTATCAGAACAGAGACTGCCTCAAGCTAGAGTGAATATATTAACACTTACATATTTCATACACTTAGAGAGCATGTATAATGTTGACTTCAACAAAATAAAAAAAACAACATAATTTTCTACCTCTTCTTGTTTGATTATTATATGTATTACATATTTTACTCATTATAATTGTATGACTCATGTCTGCCTTAAGATTATAAACATTTTAATAAGATCATATATATATATATATATATATATATATATATATATTTTTTTTTTTTTTTAAATTAAAATGTTTTAATCACTTGTTTAATCTTATTATAGTACATTAAATATTTTATATAATAATTTATATATAATTTATTTATTTTTTCCTAATGTTTTTGGTTTGTTTTGCTTGTAAAGCCCTTGAGATATTATATACTGAAATTACTATTCAAATCTTTGAATATAAATATTATAGTACAGTATTTTCCGGTAGTATAGTTACTATATAGTTATCAGAGTGCATGACCAACACAGTATCACAATGGTTTAAAGCTAGTCAGCCCAGTTGAATAGGGTAAAAAATAACGAGAAATACTGTCAACAGCCAGAAAAAAAAAATACAAATAAAGATTTTCTAGTAATGAAATGTTTAAAATCAGGCAAATTATATATAAACAACCCTCTCTGTAAAAACATTCAGATTATAGATAGGAATAAAACTCTAAAGTTTGGTGCATGTAAGCTGAAATAGAGATTTCTGGCTCAGTATAGGAGAAATATATATATTTTGAGAAAACTGCCTTTAAAGATACTGTAATTGAAATCTACAGACGCAAATAGATGAAGTGCTATAAAAGATACACACACAAATGTATTTTGGATGTTTTCTTTTCACTAGTCTGAAAAGAAAGAAAGGAAGAAAGAAAGAAAGAAAGAAAAACACTTTCTGAAAAGCCAAAAAGCCCAAAATCTCAAAATTGACAGTTGCATGAAAAAGTGTTTTCGCCTTTAAGCGAGTGCAAGTAATGATGCATGAGTGTATATTACAGAGAAATAACTTCACCCACATTCATGAATATGTAAAAAATATATATATATATTTATAATTTACTTACCTTTAATTTGAAAGAGTAGCAGAAATCACACCAGGGGACCACATGAAAGACAAAAAGAGAGAAGAAAACAAAAAACCTCTGAGTGAAAATATCAAGCAAAATGTCAACTTTAAAAATATGTGGGATGTTTAGAATATGCTGTAAAAAGAATAGTACATTTTTAAAAAATATTTCATTTGTATATATGAAAAAAAGTATACATATACATATACAGACTGACCCAATTAACTAAATATTTTTCAGATGCTCAAACCGATTACCCACTGTACCACAGGAAACTGACTTGTTTACCACTGTTAATGGCGGTCAAATCAAACGTGAGGTATTAAACCCCCCCACAAATGTTTACCCTTTTTCAAATCGGTCACCTCTTACATAAGTTACTAAATTAAACATGTTATTAGATCGAGGTGGATGCATGAGCCTGTATTAATAAGAAAACAATGCAAACCGTAACAGTCTCATGACCTGCATGTAGCAATTTATTCCAGCTATTGTAATGGGAAATGAATGAGAATTAATAGGATGATTTAATTTATGTGCATAATTATTAAAACATGTCATTATGAAAGGCGATCTTCTGTATTTCTAGTATTTTTTAATGATTTTGCGATATCTCAGAGGTAACTGGGGAAAAGGGAAAACGTTTGAGGAGACTTGTCTGTGTAGAAAAGTGCAAATTGAAGGCCTTTCTTTGAACCTGAAAACACACGTCTGTCTCTGTATCCGCTTTTCAACAAAGGCTTGCAGGCTGTTGAAGGTGTTACTTGTTTCAGCTGATGTTGCGTTTTTGTGCCACGCTGTTTTTCTTAAATGGGTCATCCAAAACAGAAGAGAGGAAGAGGAGGAGCATCTGCTGCTCTTCTCCCCCGCCCACTCCATTCTCTCTCTCTCTCTCTCTCTCTCTCTCTCTCTCTCTCTCTCTCTCTTTTCTCATACACAGAGCTAATTAGGCTTCCCAGCTCAACTTCTCCTCAGAGTCGTCTGTGCACTGCCTTGCTTGTCTCTATCCAGCTCAGTCATGAATAATTACTCTTTTGCTGGGATTTCCAGCCCTGCTTGACGGCAGGGGTGGAGACGCAGCCAATGAGCTTACTGAGTTTCCCAAAAAACATCCCCTCCCTCTCTCTGCAGTGTAGCTGTGAGTTTTCATTATGTCATTTTAATAATATCCATCTAACAGGTCTTTTGTTCACAGTCTGAGTCACACAAACTCACACTAAAAACATATGAATCGCTTTGAAGGCCATTCTTAGAGAGCTGCTTAAACTGTGACGTTGTCAAAACAAGCCTGCATGAACGCCGAACGTCTTAAAGCAGCGAGGCTGCAGCCCGAACAGGTTGTTCATAGTCGTTTGCAGGTCGGCCCCCGCTGTTGTTCAGCAAACAGAGCTGTCAGCACAATGTTACCGCTCTCTTTCTCAAGGGACACATTGCTGTCCAGTGCTGTTCACCGACAACATATTATACCTGATTTCCACTCCAAAAGCCATACTTTTTTTACTTTAAATTTGACACATTGGGATGAAAACCGAAACTGAAAATGCTTTTTCAGATCAGCCTTTGTTTTTGTGAAAAACACATGCTAATTTCACATGAATGTTTTAGTAGTATTACATTTCTGTGATCACACTTGTTCTTCCTAGTTGGTCATCACTGCAATAATGCTGCTGGCTTTTAAAGTGCACCGGGACTAAATACTAATACACACTAACTGAACACATTCATTAAAACAACATCAGATTTATCTTCCTGGAGCTTTATTTATTTATTATAATAGCTAACATTTAAACTCAGATCATTTTCACGTGCTCTTCATAAATAGATTTCATTGTTTACCATAATATCATTTTTTTAAATCTAACCTGTGAAGGAGGGATGGGACAAATCCTACTCTGACCAATCATCCTACTTGTACAACGACTGAACAATAATACATAAGTTAAAGGTGCACTGTGTAAATTTTAGCGGCACCTAGCGGTGAGGTTGTGAATTGCAACCAGCCACCTCCCTTCTGAAGAGACGCTACGGTGGCCGTCACAGGACAAAGATGTCATCGTCTGAGACAGCAGAGAGTAGCTAGCTCTCTTGAGCAGTTTGTCCGTTTAGGGCTACTGTAGAAACATGGCGGCACAAAATGGTGAGCTCATTGTAAGGGGACCAATACGGTGTATGTAGATAGAAATGGCTCATTCTAAGGTAATAAAAGCATAACGGTTCATTATGTAAGGTCTTTAAACACCACTGAAAACATAGTTATGTATATTATATTGCATTTCTGTTAATAGATCCTCATACATACTACACACTGCACCTTTAATATTGCTGGTTACTGCATTTTTATATCCAGTAATATTCTACAAAATGAGATACTAGTAACACATTACTGCCATTGATATTCTGTATCATAGCAACCAAAGTATCACCAAACAATTTTTTCCCTTATAAAGTTGGCTACTACGCAGATACACGTCATGGAAGAGCTTGAGATGAAATGAGATGCATAATATAAAGAAGGTAATTGTTAGGTAAATTGAGGGTAAATTGTTAACAGGATATTTTTTCCAATCAATCAAATCATGCAAAATTGTCAAATCAGTCAAAGCTACCATATATACAATTCTGAAATTAGCCTTTGCAAGACAAAATGTTATTTTCTCTATAATATCCACCATCGTTTGAGAAATTACATTTTCATGACTTTCAGAATAAATGACAGAATGTGTGTGAAGAATGCGTTTTAAGAAAGTTGTGTGTTGCATCAACTGTAAATGCAACTTCATTAATATATCATCCATCCTCATTAACGTACATTAGACTGAATTAAATCTGGATCATTGCCCACTGTTTTATTTTATTTGTTTATTGTTATATTTTCAGCCTGTTTTCTCATAGGGCAAAAACTAAAAATGGCTTTTCAGTTCAGCATATTTTTTTCAGTAGCTGAATTTATAGTGCATCCCTAATATTACTGCAAAACATTGCCTCTTATTGTAAGCAGATGTGTCTTAATAGCCACACAGTGTGTGTGTGTGTGTGTCACAGGATGTGCCCTTCTCGGCTGCCCTAATGCTTTCTGACTCAACCAGTTGGCTCCAGATCCTTTGACCTCACCCCAGGCCCTTCCGCTGGCTTTCAAATTAGTTTCAAAATTAGTATGCTATTTTTTTCCACCTGTGCTATTTTCTCCTCCTGTTATGTTTTTGTCAGGACTTATTGTGTCCTCTGGGAACAATTACTTCAGCTGTAAAAGGCTCGTCCCCTGGAGCTGTTTTTTCAAGCCTCTGTTGGTCAGAGGACACGCTAAACTGCTGGAATGTCCATCGGCGTGCGACAAATTTGCAGCCAGGGCTTTATCGTGGCTTAAAAGAACGAAACGGCGCAACAGAGTTATGCAGCCGAGCTTAGCGTGAGCCATCGGTTTTTGCCGACTGTCTCTTTTAGGCTGCAATTCGATGGAGAAATAAGGGCTCGAAAACGGCCTTGCTGCAAGAGAGAAATACTACAGTAAGTGCCTGCCACAAAGAGCTCTTTTTTGCTGCCCATCCACCCCTGGATGGGAGAACCAATTTAAAACCCAAGCCATTTTTTACCATGCACAGATTAAACAATGCTTTTTTTCCCCCATGAATGGAGTGTGCTTAAAAATGGCTAAAGATGAAAATGGCAGGTTTCACATGGGCACTCTGCCCTACTTCCTATCAGCGGCCCATGTGAAATACGCTTCTAAGACATGGATAGCCATATTCCTGCTCCATTCCTCCAGGTTTCCGCACAGCCAAGAGCACCAGCCTGACGCTAGCATGACAAAATACATTAGCACACCATGAAGAACGCATTACTCCAAAGAGCTTAGGCTTTGTTCACACTGCCATAGTAATGACTTAAGACATATGAGAGTAGTTAGTCATTGTGGAAGAGACTCTGCTCATGTCCATCAACATCTTGCCGCTGTGCTAAACCCATAAGCCGCATCCAAAAAAAGCTGAATTATCACATGATCCGTAAAAAAACCCAGTTCAAACTGCATATGGATGTGGGTCTGTAAAGATTATTTTAGGCTACACATCCCCCAAAAACCGTTAAAAACACAGTTCAGTATGTTTTCGGTACAGCGGGTGAAAAAACAAACAAAACTTTTTATTTTTCAGTAAACGGTAGCTTACTGAACAAACTATGTCTGTCTTAAATAAATTATAAAAAGTATTTCAATACTGCTGCAACGGGCAGTAACATACACTGTAGTTTATGAAGGTGCTGTTGTAATTGTGGGGAGATATCTGAAGTGCTTACACTTTTGGATGCGCTCCCGTTTTAATCCAATCCTTCTATTTGACACGCATGTGCACTGGCACTCGTTCACTGACGTCTGCGAAGTTAAACGAAGACTTGCTTCTGTCAGGGATAATCCTTTATGCGAAAAGGAAATTAATTGGCAAATTTGTAACATGTAGCGGTAGATTTCAACTGTAAGATGTGGAAATGAAACAACACGCTTCTGCCAGTTGGGCAATAAGTCATGTAGGTTTATGATTTAGTTTAAAGTGCTTGATATAAAGCATGTCCCAGGTTTAAAGGTGCACTGTGTACATTTTAGCGGCATCTAGTGGTGAGGTTGTGAATTGCAATCGCCTACCGTTCTCCCCTACCTTTCGAAGCTACGGTGGCCGACACAGGACGAAGATGTCTTTGTCTGAGACAGCAGAGGGTAGCTAGCGCTCTGTGGAGCAGTTTGTCCATTTAGGGCTACTGTAGAAACATGGCTTCATCATTTACTCACCCTCAAGCTGTTCCAGACCTGTATGAATTTCTTTCTTCTGCTGAACACAAAAGAAGATATTTCGAAGATTATGGTTAACCAAATAGTTGATGGAAACCATTGACTTCCATAGTAGGACTATCAACTGTTTGGTTACTGACATTCTTTAAAATATCTTCTGTTGTGTTCAGCAGAAGAAAGAAATTCATACAGGTCTGGAACTCACTTGAGGGTGAGTAAATTATGACACAATTTTCTTATTTGGGTGAACTATCCCTTTGATGCAATAATTCAGAATATAGGTTAAATATTTTTTTTTTTTTAAAACCCTGAATTCATTCATATTTATACAGTACATTGTGCCCTATTTTTACTGACTTTTTATACAGTGTACATTCGCAACTTCAAATTATATAGATATAAATTATATCGTCCCATTATAGGGGAAACTCTGGAGTTTAAAAATGACATTGGCTAAAACAGCACTGTATTCCTTCGATACACATGTGACATGCATGATCAAACAAATACCTATTTTTTCTTTTAAAAAAGGCAAATTAATGTAACACTGAATTTCCAATTAGCTTTTGTTTGTCTTTAACTTTCTCTGGCCAGCCTGGTCTCCTCGTTAATACGTAGGTATTAATACGTTACTTTCAAAGAGACAAAACGTACGTCTTAGTACGTTTGGAGAAGTGCTAAAATGTAGAATATAGACATATTTGCAACATTTAAACGTAGTATTATTACATTTTTACAGCTAAAAAACGACGGAAAATGACGATTTTGGTAACAATACAGCATTAAACAAATATTTTGAACGCTAATCCTACACCTACCCCTAAACCTACCCATTAGCATTTATTAAAACAACGTACTGTTATAAATAAAAGCATAACAGACAGACCAGTGTAATCACAATAATTTATTTATTGCAAAAATGTCAAAAGAGGTACCAAAAGTAGTTCAAATGAAGATGTGTTGCAGTCGCACTCCTCTCTGGTGGTATATAATAGTTTTGTATGACGTACAGAGCAGAATGTAAGTTATTAATCAATGAAAATATTAATCCGGCTTCTCTCCGTGAAGTTTCCCATTTCAAATACAAATCGACTGACACACGGCGGCATGTCAAAATCTGTGACGAAGCAGGCGAGAGCCAATGAGCGTTCGATGCCACTGCCGTAAATCATGTCGTAACGCTTCATGAGGACGCGTTTTTTGAATTTGAATTCACAACGAGCGCGAGATTTGATGTTTACCGTCGCGCTACTGAGAGGAGATGAAGACTAATGGAAGGCTAATGGAGATGAAGATCACTGGATAAAGAGCTCAATTTGGATTTGTTTCTCGCAAACATATGGATTCTAACGATTTGGATTACAGCGAACGAATAAAGTGTTGTGTTTTGTGAATTGATGTTGTGTTTTGATGAATCTTGTGATCGCCAGTTGCTGAATAGGAGAAAACGCCTCTTTATGTCTCACGGCAAACAACAAGCGAAATACTACAAAATGGTTGGCAAGAATGTTATTCATCTTAAGGTTTTAAAATGCAGTCTTCTTTTAACATTATCTAGTCATCCGAAATGGGTTTGTAGCAGAAGTCACGAACAGAGCAAAACTGTTATTTTATATTTCTGTTATTTTATATTAGGTAGATTAACTTAGTAAAATGCATTTATTAAATGCGACAAACAATATTAATGCCACGATTATGATATTAATTCATGGGAGCCGGTGGCTGGTTACTTACACGTTCACACTTGGATACGTAGATAATTTACATTTTAGCGCTGTCAATACGTCAGTATTGTACGTTTTATTGTGTGCGAAAACGTAAGTAAATGTACGTGTAGTAGAATCACACTCATGTATTTTCATGAGATCACGTTGCTCTGGCAGTTTTAAATGCCAATTTGCTTCTAAAGGAGAGGAAATCTTGCAATATAGTTTTTTTCCCTCCCAAAACAAACCTCAATAGCACAAACAAAAACGCGTTATTCAAGTAAAAGATGAACTAATTTGTGGATGTTCAGTTGGTCTAACATTTGAATGTGAATCACTTTAAATCTACATTTCCAGGTACTGTAACTGAAAAACCCCCCACTGATCTCTGCAGTGGGAGTCTTTTCTTTTCGTTTCATGCGTCTTTTCTTTTCCCCTTCATGCATTTAAAAGAAATTGCACTGCATCTCCATCTTTCTGCCTTTCTTTTCTTTCCTTTACCACAGTGTGCCAGGATCTGCATGGTCTTTGTATTAACAGGCTGTCCTGTCTCGAAATTAATTGGTGACATAAATGTCACTGAATGCCACGAGCATAAAAATCAGCCCCGTATTTTTGAATCCCGGCACAGCATGGCACACATATGCTACGGTACACGGGCAAATTTGATGTGATGCACGTCGTCTCCTCTTAAAGGACATGCAATACCACATCATGTGTGACAAGAGGCCGAGACAAAATGCTACTCAAATATCATATCAGCTGCAGAAAACAAACAAAAAAAAAAATTACATTTACAAATCTTTATTAAACACTGTGTAAATATTAAATGCGCGGGGTGGGAAAAAGTATGTGAACCCTCGAGTTTAATATCAGTTTGACCCTGCTTTGACAGCAATAACCTCCAGCAGACGTGTCCTGTAATTGTGGCTCAGACCCGCACAACGGTCAAGAGGGATTTTGCACCTTTCGGTTCTGCAATATTCTTGTGATGTCTGCTGTGAATCGCTCTCTTGAGGTCATGCCAAAGCTTCTCACTCGGGTTGAGGTCAGGATTCTGACGTGGCCGTTCCAGAAGGCGTATTTTCTTTCGTTGAAGCTGTTTTACTCTGTGCTTTGGGTCACTGTCTTGTTGCATCATTTTGCCTCAGCTGAGCTTCAAATGGCAGATAGGCGACCTTACATTCTCCTGCAATATGTCTTTGTGACATTGATTCAACATACTTTACAGCAAGCATAAGGTTGTGATGTTGGAAACTCTTAGAAGAAAAGGTTCCTGTCAGGCGCTTCATATACCTTTTAGGGGTTCCCATCATGGAATCATTTTATGGATTTAGTTTCAATTAATTTAATTAAAGACGTTTCTCCTTATATAGAACCGTTTTGGTATAAGACATCCTTTAAAATCAGAGTCAAAAACTCTAGGGTTCTATATGGAAACACAGAACCTTCTTTTTATTTTTTTCTAAGAGTGTATTCCCCAAATATTGTTTTCCTTTAGTGTCATCTGTCCACAGAACATTTTGCCAGTGGCGCTGATGAACATCCAGGTGTTCCTTTGCAAAGCAGTCACAGCATCTCTCCCAAACATATGTTTTTCTTTAATTTATTTGATATAGTCGTTCATAATGTGTTGCTTTGCACCATGCCTCCTTGAGTAAAGACATCAATACTACACAGATCGCGTTTCACTGTCATCTCAAATTTTTTGACAGGGGTGTAAAACGTGACCAATCACAAACGCGTATGCTAAATCAATTAGCAAACACGTCAGGGATCTGAAAAGATCAAAAACACACAAGCTTGTTTGTTTTTTTAGACGACAAGTGGAATATTGGTTGGTTCAGGGGACATGAGTCACGTCTCAATCCCATGGATGAGAACACGGTTGAAGAGACGGGATCAAAGTGCTTTAAGAGGATCCTAAAGGAAAATACAATCTTCACAGGTCTGCTCTCATAAGATTGCATGTGGACCCGGATAGTCGGATAACTCTTGATAGATTTCACGCCGGTCAAATGAGATGCTGCAAGTTTATGACATTTTGAGATCGAGGGATGACTAACACTCTAAAAAAAGATGGTTCTTTAAATGTAGTAACAGTTCTATTTAGAGCTGAAGAACCTTTAATTTGCTGAAATGGTTCTTTGTGGAGTTTAGGGTTCTTTGTTCGTGCCTTTTTGTTTTTCAAATCTGTCAAAGCCACCTCATTATTGATTTTCTGGAGATCAGCTATAAAACTACAGACTGTCAACACACTCTCATAGCAGTCCCGTGTGTGCTGAGTGTGCTGAGAATCTTGTGGTGCCCCCCTCAGCACTTGGTGCACTAAGCACAGCGTGTGTTGGGGCGTGGTGGGACTGCTCAACAGATAAATGATTTCTTTCTTAAAATGTCTATACATTTAAATATTGCAACTGGTTTTCCTGCCAATCATGTCATTTTCTCTTTAATGAATCATGTAACTGCGAGCAGCTCTGTTGAGGTAAGGATACTCATCTTCTCTTCTCCACAAAGAATATATGTGTGACCCTGGACCACAAAGCCAGTCAATAAGGGCCAATTTTTAATAAAATAATCTTTCCATTGATGTATAATTTGTTAGGATAGAAAAATATTTGGGAGATACAACTATTTCTTTCATCATTACATTCTTAATTATGAATTGCTCTAACTGCTTTATTTTGTTTTTTTCTCCTTTGTAGCACTTTGAGATTTTCTTTAAAATGTAAAGTGCTTTATAAATAAAATGTATTATTATTATTTGAAAATCTGGAATCCGAGGGTGCAAAAATATTGAGAAAATCGCCTTTAAAGTTGTCCAAATGAAGTCCTTAGCAATGCATATAACTACTAATAATACATTTTTTGGGTAACACTTTACAATAAGGTTTATTAGTTAACATTAGTTAACCACATTAGTTAATGTGGACTAATAATGAACTGCACTTATAAGGCATTTATTTATCTTTGTTAATGTTAAATCACATTAATGTTGTTTCAACATTTACTAATGCATTATTAAAATCTCATTTAACATTAGTTAATGCACTGTGAACTACCATGAACAAACCATGAACAGCTGGATTTTTATAAACTACTGTTAACAAAGATTAACTAATGGTGAACAGAGGTGTTGTTCTTGTTAACTAATGCATTAACCCGCAGGAGTCGGCCGTCGCGCCGGCACGATAAGCTCGCGTTTTATCTTATCAGTGCCAAAGAAACTCAAATAATGTAAACTAATACAACCTTATTGTAAAGTGTTACCCGTTTTTGATATATTTACGCTAGGAAATGTACAAAATATCTTCATGGAACACTGATCTTTACTTAATATCCTAATAATTTTTGGCATAAAATAAAAGGCAATCATTTATGACCCATACTATTTATTGCTGGCTACTGCTACAAATATACCCGTGTGACTTATGACCGGTTTTGTGGTCCAGGGTTGCATATAACACTTTCAAATCATGGTTCTTTATGGAACCTTACAAAAAGGGTTCTGTTTAGCACAGAAAAAGGTTAAAGGGTATTGTTACAAGCCGAAGCACCCAAATTTGGCACTGTTTAGAACCAAACAAATGCACACATAAATAAAATAATGTTTTTTTTCTCGAACAACACACAATCTGGTTCAACTCAAAAGGTGCTAAATAGCCTGCGGAAAGCTTCATTTATTATGTTTCTTTACATTTTCTATTGATCACATCAGCAGATCTTCCAGGAGAAAATCATTATAACGGAGCATATATCCTAACAAGCACTGTAATCGAGCACATTTTTGACTGTCTGGATTCCAGTGGTGGGCGCGTTTACATCCTTACTTAATTTGTGTAATTCCTTTAGTGACTTGAGTTCTAAAACAATGCAGACGGCATGTGCAAATGACATGGTTTCATATGAATTATACACACACACACGCGACATGCTCCTGGATCAAGAACATTAAAATCAAGCAACAAATGCCCTTTGATCTTAGGTTAAGGGTTAGAGCTGTGACTGGCTGATAGGGATGTTTTTCCAGGAAGGCGTCCTACTTACATTGCGTTGTGTGGGCTTGCGCACATGGAGAATCCACAAATATATTCCCAGCGTTTTGCATAACCGCAGGCCATTGTTTCCACCATTAATGTTTAGCATCTCTTTGAAGAGCAAAGTGAAAGTACTGTTTCCTGCAAGGGTTTGATAAGTTCCTGCTTGTCGCCACTGCAGGTGGGGATGTGCTGGGCCGTGAATCACAATAGGATTGAGCTCGCCGCAGTGAGTGAAGACAGAGGATCTCGATTAACAAGTGTCCTCTCTGTCAGCAGTCTTCAGTTCTGCTGGGATGAAGGGAAGTGGAAGCGCGCTGACTAGCACCTCAAGGGCTCTGGGACTTCAGCTGTCTGCGTGAGGTTAGATATGATGAGGACAGTCTTCGCGTTAAAAAGCTCATGACTACACATCTATTTTAAGAGCCCGAAGGGAGTGTGAATGCTCGAATTCAACATATTTACAGAGTCATGTGAAAAATTTGCGGAAAAGCGTGTCAAGAATGGATGAAGGCTGTAAAGTTCGGAGAGGAGGCCAAAGGAAAAACAGGACAAAAGTGTGTACGGTGAATTTCAGTAAGACAGTGTCTCAAGTAAAAGTGACTGGTTCAACAAAATAATAAAAGTATATGCATTGGCATTTGTTTGGCTGCCAAACAACTCCGTACACTGCAGGTCAATATTTTTCCAAATGCATAACAAGAAAATAAATGTGAAATATAGGCTAGTTCCAGATCACAATTGAGTTATTTTGGAAAATGTGCTTTTACAATTGAAAACGAACCATTCAATAATTATTATATATAATATTTTTAGATATGAATTACTTTTTGTTTTGTTGTAAAAATATAACTTGTTTAATAATTATTACAAATGACTACAATTTGTATGTATTTAATACAAGTACTGTTAGTAGAACCATTCGTTTTCAGCATTTATTGGAATTCTTCAATAGACCTACAATTGGAAGAATAATTGTTTAATTCCTTACATTTCCCATCCTTACCTTTGGCCAATTTCACAATGAACAAACCTTCACATCACACAATAATGCCAAATGTGTCAGGAATGATAAGATTTCAGCGACTGAAATGACAGGCTGGTTAATTTGCTTGGGTTTGCTATGGGTAATGACTTTTCTGATTTACATTGCTGCAGAATTCCTTCTTTTTGTCACTAGTGTACATGGAAATAAGATGGAGATGCTATTTCTAATTAGCCTCTCTCATTTAAAGTGAATTAAATCAGGCAGTGGTGCATAGGCTGCCTTTGCATTCCCATCACTCCTCTCTCTCCTGCTTGCGCTCTGGCGTAAGATCAGCTATCCTAATCTAATCCATATTTATAAAATTGCGGATCAGACTCAGATTATAATTAAAGGCTAACATCCCCAATACCACAGCGTCAGTAGTCTCAGTGCATGGAGTCAGGATATGATATCCACAGCTGCAGTGCAGGAGCACACAACAGCTGGCTCTGCAATTACCCAGCAGTAATTGCCTCTGGGTAATCTGCACAGTAGAGCTTCTTTGTGCTTGACTGTGATTGGTGCAGACATGCAGCAGGTTAACATCTCATGATGCTTTCAGATTTGATGGAATTCCACGACATGCAAGCAAATCACGACCCACATTTGGAAAGCGGAATTGGACGCTTGTTTCCGGTACCGAGTGTAAAGGTAAACCTATTCCAGGAACCAAGACACTGTGTACACATCAAATGGAACTAGATCATGAATTTACGCTACATTTAAAAAACAAAGAGAGGGGGACATTACCTTCACAATTCAGAAGTCCACCGCACGCCACTGCTATTGAAGACATCTACTGAACACTTGAGAAACGTAACTTGTGATTTGCTGAATGCCATCTCTCAGACACTTTCAGACTATCCTCTGCACTCAAATGATGTTTGACAAAGTAAGCTGCCTGCTGTGAAGAACATCACATTGTGTGAATATGAATGAGCATGTGAGCATTCGTGTGCGCCTGCCGCTCGTCGCCTCATGACAGCTCTCTTCTTAGTCCAAACTGTTGCTGCCTGTCATCACTCACTATTACGTTCTGAATCAAAGACTTGTCCTTTTGAATTCTAAATTTGATCCATCTCATCAGACTGCCTCTCACAAAGAGTCAGTTGTTTTAAAGAGCAAAAACCTTACATCTTTATCTGAAAGACAGCAGTGGAAAATATAAAACCCTGAACGTGTTAGCTGTAAGCTTTTGGCTAACATCTAGAAACCTTATTTTCAGGGGCAGTTTACTTTCAGCTCATCAATGAAGGATGTTAATTGGATTATAAATCACAGCAGGCAAATGAAAGAGATGAATTACGCCGAAGCTGATATGACGACGCGGCGATGTGTTCTCAGAGCGGAGGGGTTTGAATTATTGTTTTAGCACTAAGTCCACAATTCCAGATAATGGCGGATTACTGCAAAAGATGGCATCTTAAAGCGTAAGCGAGTAAAATGAGTGAGAACGGACATTCTCTGACCGTCTGAATATAAGTTCAGTTTTGGTGCTGCTTCTCCTTTAAGACTAATGTAAATGCCCACTGTTCTGATTGGATATTTTGCATACAAATTGCATATCAATTCAGCCGCATTATTGCATTTTTGGAAAGTCTGCATGTTGAATAATGGCAACAAAACGAGCCAGAGTCTGACCCTGAACCAGCGCCGCCAACACAAAGAATACAAATTTCACAGTCAAACCAAAAATTATTCAGACACCAGATGTATTTTTTTACTAGTGGGTGCAGGACACTATAGTTCATTTATGTAAGTGAGGATAGCAAAAAAAAAGTAAACTGTGACCATATTATACCCAAAAATTATTCATACAGTGGACTACCAGTAAAACGGATACAAATTTGGGACCAAAATTATTATTATATATATACAATTATTCATGTTTTGCTTAAGAGTTTTTTCTTTCATTGTTAATACAACCTTTTACACCACAGACTGAACAAAATGAAGCATTGCTTGGTCATTGGTTGACCTGAATTGGTATTATCGAATTGTGTACTTAAATTGAACAGCTGATTGGTTGATTGTGATCCATTACAAACCTTTCTATCAAAGATGAATTTGTTCTGACAGAGTTCAACTCTGAGTCATATTTTATTGCCATTTTCAAAACTATAGCGAATAAACTGTGATAATGTGAGAAAATGTTGAAGGTGTCTGAATAAATTTAGGTTTGACTGTAAATCTCTCAATATTATTGGAGTTAATACTAAAAAGGGCCCACTAACATCAGTCTCCGTGTCAGCAGTTCACTAGCATGCCTACAAATTCTTTGAGCACATCTCCATATTCTGCTTTGTTTGCAGAGTTTTGAATATTTCAAAAATGCACTTGCTACTTCTGGATGGAAGAAAACTTTGACCACAAGGTCAACAAACACGGCTGTCTACGGGACCGAGGGTGAGCCGCCTTTTTTTTTCAATAAGCTACAATATTTAGATACTATAATACTGAGATTGCATAAATTGTGCTGACAGTTTGTGGGTCTTTTTGTTTTACTATTTTCTATATCCATCACTCTAAGGTAAACTGCACTGTAAAAGCGTTTTTTTTTTTTTTTTTTGAAGTTGTACATGAAACAGATAGACAGATAGACACAATGGCTGTTGTAGAGCTTTTTGCAATGGGCAGGATCTTTTTCACAAAAAAATAATTGTGCATCCAGGGGCCCTGCGATGCTCTGGAGGCGAGGGAGTCCATGAAAGATAACTTTGATAAACATGAGTAAATAATTCACTCTCTCTTTTCCCTCTTCCTCTGACTCTCTGACATTCACATAACAAACACAACCTACCTGACAAATGACCAGGAGAAAAGGGAGGATGACCCCTTCTTTTCCATAGAAGCCAATCCTAAAACTTCAATAGCGTATCGACTGGCAATTCCTAAGGTCCCCATTTCCCTGTGTCCATCGGATATAAATATTTCACCTCCGCCTGATCCAAACACACTCTATGTAACCTGCGAGACAAACTTTCCCAGGTTTCCTCCTCCTATCACAATCACAGTCCTTTGAACTGTCATTCACAGGGTGGAAATGCAAGCGTTTGCTGCGGTGTTTGATGATCGGTGGGCTTGCTGACATATTGCGCTCAACCCATAATGGGAGGCATTCGCTTATAAAGAAAAGGCTTCGATTCAAGCCCTTTCCCCGCATACATTCACGTGCGAAACACATAAATTCTGCATTTACACACACACGCACAGCACTCTGCCCTATAGCAATGATAATAGGAGAGCGCTCGCTGCAGTAAATCATGCCAGACTCACTCCAAACCGTCCATGTAAGATGCTGACATCTGTCAGTGTGCCTCTACTGCCATCACATATTGCGTATTCAGTAAATCAGTCAAGGTTGTGGCCAAAAACAAGACGTCTATTCTCAGATAAGATTCATGTATTGAACAAATGCAAATTAGGTAGCAAAAGAGCAGGGTGGGAACATTCATTACGGGATGCTTTCTAGAGGAGGCGGTGTTGCGCTCAGCTCTGCTTTAGAATACAGATCAATACTGCCAAAACACTGCATTCTACCTGGACAAGATCAATGTGTTGTAGAGCTTTTCCAGTAACAAGCTACTTTTTCTAAAGAGTAGCACAACCAAATGCAACATTGCAGTTTTTTAATGTCATAGTGTTTAAGAATGCAGATTTACAGCCTAGCCAGCCTGGTCTCATCGTTAATACGTAGGTATTAATACGTTACTTTCAAAGAGACAAAACGTACGTCATAGTACGTTTGGAGAAGTGCTAAAATGTAGAATATAGACGTATTTGCAACATTTAAACGTAGTATTATTACATTTTTACAGCTAAAAAACGTAAAATAATTACAAATTCATCATGAAATATATTTTTTTTAAAGAATACAAAACTTTATACTGGTAAAAACATTTTTTTTTTGTTATATCATAAAGATATCAATATAATTTCCCTTTGATCATTTTATTGATTAATGTAAGATCCCTTAACACTACCCCAAACCTAAACATACCAATTTAATACAGAATATAAAGAAAATAAAAGGTAAAAAATTGGAAAATTACAATTTTGGTAACAATATAGTAATAAAAAATATTTTGAACGGCTAATCCTACACCTACCCCTAAACCTATTTATTAAAACAACGTAGTGTTATAAATAAAAGCATAAAAGACAGAACAGTGTAATCACAATAATTGACATTAAAATAACATCATACAGCTGTGATTAAACTCTAAAATAATGAAAAGCACAGCATGTGGTGTTTGAACCTCTTCATCAGACCTAAAATGAAGTGTGTATTATATTTATATTTCCATAAACACCCAGACTAACATGCACAAACTCCAAAGAAAAACAAAACAACACCATCAACCAATATGAAGTAAATGCAAATAAACGGGGTCTGTATAAAATATGCATACTCCCTTAGGCATCTCATATTTAAATAGATACATTAAAAAATAAATCCATATAAAATATATCAAGAGAAAAATAGATCAAATAGTTTAGTCACATGCTGAGTGAAAATAAAAAGTTTGTAAATTATAAATTATATTATTGCATAACTGTATGTTTAAAAATAGTTACTGCATATTTAAAAGGTTTTTTGTTGTTTTTTTGTTATTAGCTTATATTTTAAATGAGCTTTAAGCCCGTGGCTTCTGAAACTAAGGCTCTGAATTTGCCTTCTCCTCTGAATTTGCCCTACACAAAACACATAAATAAACTGTCAAGGTAAGGTGAAGTGGTGATATGTAGCCCTGATGGCCCTCAAAACCAAGCTATTGATAAACTACGGGAGGGGATGAAAAAATGACGGACGAGGGAGGGAAAGCAAGAGCGAGAGCAAAGCTGCTACGCTAGCCAATACCTCCGCCTCTCCCCACTCGCTCCCTTGATAAATAACAGACCTGGATGAGAATACAAAAAGAGCTCTCCCCAACAAACTCAATCTCACTTCTGCAGTCTCCAGTGGGATGTACAGGTATTACAGAACCCTCTGTGCTGCTTAGCAGAGGGAGAGGCCTGGCAGCATGTTTGTCTGACAGCTTTTTGGAACGTTTGACTGAGTCTGACTCAGGATTTGAGCAGCGTAATGTCTGCATAACACAGATTGCGTACAAGCAGGTGAAGTGCGGAGGGAACGTGTAGAACAGCCTATCATCCAGCTGTCCTGACTGGAATTAACACTGCGTTTATATTCCTCTCACAACCAACCAAACTTCAAGGCTTTAGAAAAGATGAAGGTCAACAGGAAAGTCTTCCCACTGGTAGCTTTCATCTGCAGGGCAGCTGATGCAAACCTAGATTTCACTTTTTCGGTTCACATCTCTGGTAGCTATATGCTGTTATTATATAAACTGTACCTCGAAACCAACTCTGTCGTACAGTAATGAATGTGCTACCGTTATGCTTTCTTACAGTGGTATTCCTTAAAAAACTAAACTAAACAAAAATGAGGCTTAAAGGGGGAATTCACAGCTGGCAGGATGGGCTTTTCATAAAACATGGCTGTATATGCAGTTTTAAACAAATCTGTGCTACATGACTAGAGTAAACGGGAAAAAAAGACAGAAAACATTAACATCCATAATGTTGATTTAACAAAAATGCTGAATTTGTATCTGTAATTTTCACAAAAGTTCTAAAGCTTTCAAATTTTGATATAAATATGATAAAAAATAGAAATATTTAATAAATTATAATATTGTTCCTTGCAAATATATAAATATTATTTTTATAATATTTTTATATTGCAAATTATAATATTGATCCTTGCAAATATCTAAATATTGTTTTATATACATGAATAAATGCCTTAATAAATGAATAAATAAAATGAATGCCTGTTTTGTATAGGGTTTCTAACAACATGAGGTTTGTAACATTGTAAGTATATTTCATCTGCATAACAATAATTGAATCTTTGACGACGGCATAAGTGCAATTCGCCTTTATTCCACAAGGTGGCAATGTCTGATACACAAGGATGAAGTGACGTTTCACTCATAGTTACCGCAGGCAGAAAACAAAAGAATAGGAAGCAAAACCTGAATGACTCAGCGATTTAATGAAAATATTAGTGTCACTTAATGGTGGATCTGGTGGTCAGCGATCAAAATATGGATTTTGAAGGAGTTGAAAATGATAGTTTTGAGAATATGTTTGAGATCACGAGTAAAAACCAGATGCTAAATGTACCGGGAAATGAGCTCTGACGAGGACAGCGATGATGGTATAAAACATCTGCTCAAACTGAACCTTCACAATCTACAAAAACTAACAAAATATGCTTTATTTTATTCTTCTGTAATTGTTAATCAAATATCAAGAGAGTTTTATATTATCGCGACAGGTAGAGATCCATCCATGTTAGATATAGACCCGGGTCTCTAAAGACCCGAATATGTAATAATGATTGGCAAAGCGTTCATGCATTTAAGGGTTAATATATACAATAACACTTTATTTTAGAGTTCAGTTCTCACAATTAACTAGTTGCTTATTAGCATGCATATCCTAAATAGCATACCTTACTAACTATTAATAAGCAGTAAATTAGAAGTTCATTGAGGCAAAAGTCATAGTTAATAGTAAATGTGTTCCCCATACTAAAGTGTTACCATTTCATGTATATTTAATATATGTACATAAGATGAAAACTTGGCTGAACTAATCAGATGTAAATACCAGTCTCATACATAGACTCACTTGTGTATGTGTATAAAGCATGCAGAGCTGTAATTGCCCTGTGTGTGCGAAAGGGGTTGGTTAAAGACCGGTTCGATGTAAGCGTCAGCATTAGTCAAACAATCACTGACCAACGGAAAGAGCAATATGAGTGAGCACAGAACCCACTTAAGTCATTGATTATGGCCTAACTTAAGAGGCAGCCATGCACTGAAGTGTGAGATAACTGTAGTGAAGGAATTAGAGCAGAGCTTCTGCCATACACATGAACATCTGCACAGCGGGAATGAAGGAATAAAAACACATACCTACAGAAACTCAATCAATTAGGCTCTCAGCCCTCTACCTCTTTTAAATTCAATTAACTCTGATAAATGCTCAGGGCCTTTAATTAAAGCAGAAAATGGCAAAGCATTTATTTAAAAAAGACTGCGTACTGCGTAAGTTAATCCTAAGCATAACCTCAAGTCATTTGCGCAGTGAAACTTTTAATTTTTCAGGAGAGGCCAGCTTGGATCATTTATACATGAGGTCTAATATAACATCATAGTTTAAACGCAGTTGACAAATAATTACTACCTGGATAAAGGGCAGGGGCTTACAGCCGCTTGCTCCCCTTTAATCACTCACTGAAAATAATTTTCAAAAAAACACTTGGGAAAGAATCAGATTGTTAATTACTGAAAATCCCAGCCAAAGCTAATTGACTAAAAGGTCAGCGGAGAAATGAAGGCATCTATCAAGTGTCGAATGAGCCAGTAAATCCCTGCACAAATGCGCGTTTTCTACTTGTTTTATTTAAGAGCGCAACTCCGATCTTAAAGGATCAATGAGGATGAATGCTTCATAAAGGAACAGTGCGTAGTATGAGAGCATCAATTTTAAGAAATAAGCTGGAATAGGATAATGTGCTATTACAGACGTAAAGTGTTCGGTTCTTAATCACCCTAAGGGGACTTACAGTATGTTGACTTCTGCTCACTGTACGCTATTCTGCTTCATCTTGTCAAACCAATCCATTTATCTCCAGTGAAATGGTGTTAAAGTCAATTTCATGATGGATTTTGCACATTTCCAGGTACTGCAGTACACCAGTAACCTCTTGATTATCTAAATGAAACAAAAAGTCTAATAAGGTTCACAATATTCAGTGTTATTATTGTTAACTAAAACTATTAAACATCGTGATAACACTTTACTTAAAGGCTTTTATGTGTAATGCATTATAAAGGTATTGATAATGTACAGTCAAACCAAAAAATATTCAGACACCTTCAACATTTTCTCACATTATCACAGTTTATTCTCTATAGTTTAAAAAAATGGTAATACAATATGACAATAACTCAGTGTTAAACTGTGTCATCTTGATAATGTCAGAGAACTAGAAAGGTGTAATGGATTAAAATCAACCAATCAGCTGTTCAATTTAAGTACACAATTAGATAACAGCAATTTAGGTCAACCAATGACCAAGCAATGCTTCATTTTGTTCAGTCTGTGGTGTAAAAGGTTGCATAACCATTGAAAGAAAAACATGAATAATTCTGCTCCCAAATTTGTATCAGTTTTACTGGTAGTCCACTGTATGAAGAATTTTCGGGTATAATATTTCACAGTCTACTTTATTTTGCTATCCTCACTTACATAAATGAACTATAGTGTCCTGCACCCACTAGAAAACATGATATCTAGTGGAGTATTAAAATACTTTTATAATGCATAATATAAAGGCTTTAAGTAAAGTGTTACCAAAGCTGAAGTAAAATAAAACACAAATATTAGATGGAAAAATGTAACCTTAATTATCCGAAATGGTGCTAAAATATGTTTAAGGTGAAACTTATTGGCCAGTTATAGTTCCATATATAAAAAGCATAACTAAGCTCATTGAGACTGGAAAAGTACCCTGCTTTGTGACAAGAAACCTGAGCGGAGGAAAGGCCAAGCCGTGAACCGATAGGCCCTGAATCAAAAGCTCAGTCATTGGCCATGGTGGCATATGCAGCTTGTCTCCATGAGTGTCACAGAGGGTGTTTAATGGACAGCGTCCCCTCATTAGAGCACATCTCCCACTGTTTAGCAGAGCAGGTGCTGGAGATGTACTGTTTATGCCTCGGCACAAGCCTGATGAGGTGCTCTTTCCAGGGGAGCGAGATCTGCAGATATGACAGCTAAACTCCACTGCAAATGTTCCCTGTTCTTCGGAATGCTGCTAATTAAAACAAGCTCTTCACTTGTCAGACTGGAATGGGATTTTCCCAGCTGTTGCAAGAGGGAGGAATGGAGAGGAGACAGAAGAATAGGAGGGAGGAGGGCATTGATTTGTATGTTCAGGGGGCTGAACAGCTCTCCTGCTGATCTCTAGGAAGTCCTCTCTGGCGTAGCAAAGCTTTTTGGTGTATTGTGCTTGCTGTGTTGTCAGCATTTTATTGCAAGCTAATGAGGACTCGCTGATCCCTTCCTGATATGTCATCACAAAGTGTACATTATAGATAATAGTTTGTGTACAGTGCCATTCAAAAAGTGAAAATCTCACACTTGCTTTCATGACACCAACAACAATTTAAAGAGCATCTTGTGCATGATCATTGCACAGAGGAGTCACATGATAAATTACATAAATGTACTCATTTGGTAGTGACCTTAAATAGTGCATAATGTTAATTCATTTGTCATAATTCTTAGCTTTAAATGTTTTTTTTGTTTTGTTTTCAGAATAACAATAATGTTTACGTGTATACATACATGTATGGAAAAATGGGGTCAGCAAGATTTTTGTTAACACTTTAGGGTCCAATTCTCACAGGTAACTAGTTGCTTATTAGCATGCATATTACTAAGATATTGGCTGTTTATAGTATGTATAAAGCACATATTAATGCCTTATTCTGCATGACCTTATTCTACATATACACCAGCAGCCATATCACCCTGTAGCCCAAGACTGGTTTCCCACTGAAGCTAAGCAGGGCTGAGCCTGGTTAGTACCTGGATGGGAGACCAACTGGGAAAACAAGGTAGCTGCTGGTAGAGGTGTTAGTGAGGCCAGCAGGGGGTGCTCACCCTGTGGTCTGTGTGGGTCCTAACGCCCTAGTATAGTGATGGGGACACTATACTGTCAATAAGCACCATCCTTCGGATGAGATGTTAAACCGAGGTCCTGACTCTCTGTGGTCATTAAAAATCCCAGGATGTCCCAGGAGTAGGGGTGTAACCCCGGCATCCTGGCCAAATTTGCCCATTGGCCTCTGTCCATCATGGCCTCCTAATCATCCCCATATATATATATTAGTGGTGGGCCGTTATCGGTGTTAACGTGCTGCGTTAACGTGAGACACTTATCGGGCGATAAAAAAAATATCGCCGTTAACCTATTCTCAAAGTTGGGTTGGGAGCTGGATCTATACTACGCAAGCTATGATGAGTTTCACCTTGATATTTTAGCGTGGATGTATAGCTACCTAGCCGAATTACACTGCAGGGAGGCGAGAACGACTCTTCGAACCTGCGGGTATGCTGTGAAATTACCACATCAAGCCTGAAGGCTGGCTTCCGAACTCGGGTGCGCTTCCGCGAACCGTCGAGTCCTGACGAGCGTGACTGACATACTGCAAGCAGAGAGCTGTTAATCTCAGCTCGTCGTCAGCGTTCTTTAGAGCATTTGCAGTACATTCGCGGCAGATAGACGCAAGTGCCCTTACGTACTGAAGCTTCGGTAACAAAATCAATGGTTCAAAATCAAAAATATAAAAGGTAGGTAAACAACGCTATTCATTTTGCCACCTTCTCGCTCGACGTCGTTACCAAGTAACGGGGTAAACAGCTGCTGCTTTGATGATGCAAACGCACCCCGGTTCAGACCCAAATAATATAATATGAACACGGTCAAGGGAGCAATCGAACTTGGGTTCGGTCCAGGCAATCGAAGCAAGTGTGAAAGCACCAATCATTATTTGGGTAGCACATATATTCTGAATGCACATACATACATATATATATATGGCGATGATTATATAAATGTAATAAATCATTATTATTATTATTATTACATCCGTTTCTCCAACCCAAAGGCTAAACTTAACAACTACCTTACTAACTATTCATGAGCAGTAATTAGGAGTTTATTGAGGCAAAAGTCATAGTTAATAGTGAGAATTAAACCCTAATCTAAAGTGTGACCAGATTTTTGCGCTGGCTGAACCCCACAATGTAGGTGATCTCAGGTTTTACTATCCTTATGGGGACATTTATGGGGTCCCCACAATGTAATATTTAACAAGGACACACACACACACACACACACACACACACACACACACACACACACACACACACACACACACACACACACACACACACACACACACACACACACACACACACACACACACACACAAACTCACACTCACACACTCACAAACTCACACTCACACACTCACACACTCACACACTCACACACTCACACACACACACACACACACACACACACACACACACACACACACACACACACACACACACACACACACACACACACACACACACACACACACACACACACACACACACTCACACTCACACTCACACTCACACACTCACACACACACACACTAAAATATAGAGAGGTCAGGGGAAAAAATCCACTATAATAATCAATCTTTAAAACCAGAACGAAACACACACATTAAAACCCAGCGACTGTGACTCCAGAATGTAATTACTGCCATCGATTTGCAATTGACAGTAAATTTCAGCTATTAATTAAGCCAAAGTCTAGGTGGGAGCAGCAATGGTCAGAAAAACAATACCCTGTAGGCAGGGACAGAAAACCTGGTCGCTTATCGATTGGGAGGAAATGAAGCGATACATCTGTATGTCCTCAGATGCGAGGTGCTTATGAGCTGCAGAACTGCTTCATGATGCGAAACCTCTCTATTGTAAAGAAACATCTTTAGGAAGCAGAATCTAATTCTTGGTCTAATACAATACGCTCCCTGACTGCTATAATGGGTGCTAATGTAATTCCTGTAATGTAATGGGAGGCAGGCAAACTTCAGGACGGGGTCTCATAAGAACAAGCGCATTTGGTCTACGTTCACACTGCAAGTCTTAATGCTCAAATCTGATTTATTGCTCAGATTTTTTTGTTTCGCTATACACTAAACGTGGTCTATATTAGATTTGAGTGTAAACCAGTAACGTTCCTGAACTGACCCGCATAATGGAAGAAAACATGGAGGTTACTGAAATCAGTATTTATGCGTTTATTTAATAAGGTTATGTAACGCGGAAGCCAGCTAATTTTTGCAATGTGATGAGGAAGATGAGGTTTTACTTGTTAGGAGCTGTCACTATAATACTTATAACAGCTCAACCTCCATCAACCGACTTACTTCACTGCCATCTTCCATATACAAACAACTACCAGTATGTAAAATCCTTGGAGCGATGTCCATCAGTGCAGAATTGCGACGAATAGAGGGACATAAAAGTCGCATAAATTCTTATACGACTGTTCAGGTTTGGGACCACATATGGAAGTGGCTCAAATCAGAATAGAAAAGATCAGTTTGCACGTGGTTTGTGGTGTTCACACTGATCTAAAATCACATCTGAGTGACACATTAGAAAACAAAATGGATTTAGCCCACTTATGTCTGCAGTGTGAACGTAGCCTTGGAGGTCCACACTGCCCGAAGCAAAAGCACATGCTTCCTCCTCAGCTCACTCTTCTAGATAAGGTGTAGGAGGACGTCACGAGAGAGCACTAATGAGAGAGATGCTGAGAGCTGGAGGTTTAAGCTCACTGTATGTTCAGCAACCACTGGCAGAAAGCTTGAGAGCACCCACTGTGCGAGCAGCAATTAACACCACTCCTATTGGGCTCTTCACAGTGCAATGGGAAGCAGCAGGGGTTTTCCACGGTGCCGGAAAGGAGCTGACAGCGAGTCAGGAAGAGATTGAAGTTTTCCGGGAAGATTGCTCCTGAGTTTCCTTTTACACCTCTTTAATGTCTGCCAGGGATCAATGAAGGATGAGAAATGTAAGGTATGGGGTACGTTACCTTCATTGGAGTCATTGGAGTACATTACACTTATGCATACTCCAGTACCAATGACTCCAGTGAAGAACTCCATTATCTGACAGAGAACTGTCATAAAGCACCACATTTAGAATTATGCAACGGAATTATGCACCTGTGCAACATAGACCAGTATACCTATATTTGCCTTATGTAGGCAGTTATCGTGCTTCTAGCGCTGAAAACCCAGGAAATAAATAGTATATGCATATATTGCAAATGTCACGTCGCTGAACAACAGTGGACCGTATCTAGAGCATGAAGGGTGTTTTACACACTGATGATCCATCAAATGTTAGAATTTGCTTTGGTTTCAGTACAGTAACATTTTAAAAGTAAATGTTTGCATGCTTTTTCTTATACATTATAAATGGGTCTTTATGCATATAGTATATAGCTGTGTTTATATTTTAAGAGGTGGGTCCTTCCCAAGCAGATAACCACCACATTTGGGGGTCCTCGGCATCAAAAAGTTTGAAAACCTCTAGATTATATAACGTGATGCTATAATATCTTAGGAAAAGCCGCTAACAAAGCTTGAGCTGAGCTGAAGGATGTGTATTCCAACACGATGCATCTACCATGAAGAAAACATTCATTTTTCGGTGCAAAACATTCTGTACTCCAACGTAAAAGTGCTTTCTGCTGTCCTTACACGCACACGTCGCTCTCTGTGGGGAGGATCTAGTCATTCTTTAAGTAGTACCCTAGAGTGAAAACCGTTCGACGTCTTCCCGAGGCGTGTGCCTTCCGAGGCCTCATCCCCCTCTAAGGCTTTTCTCACTTCTTTTGAATACCTCCTGAAATTCTGACATCATTTAAGTGCCACTTCTTCGCAAAACACCTGCCACAGCTTCTTTCACAGTGAGATTGCTTTCACTCCTTGGCATTATCATCTTTTTGTGTGTGTCTGTTCGGCAGCTTAAAATGAGTGCTTTTATCAGTCTTATGGATGCACTCTGCTAAAGTGAGGTGCGTTTGGTGACCAATAAAGCGTAGTCACAGGTTAATGAATACCCTGGCTTTGCTGGTGATGGGGAACTGAGAAAGCCTGAGCACACTTAACCTACGGCCTGCTCAGTGGCATCCGTCCCGTTCCTAATGTGCATCTTCGCCCATGGAACTGGCACACTTTGTTCTTGCTGCCATTACAGACTTGGAGCGAGACCTGGCTGAGACCCAGTTGTAAAAAATGCCATATGCACTTCCGAGCTTCACTGAATTGACTGCAAATAATTTTTTTAGCTGTACGACGCTCAGCAATGCTGACACGGTACATACACGGTCCTGCTGTGAAGCACGCGTGAAGGGTGGAGACTTGGAGTTCTGCTCGAGCGTTTAGATGAACTCTCACAGTGGGCTCGTGTTGAGCTCCTTCCAGCACCAAATGTTCAGTCACATGGACATTTGGCCCCTTCCCCCGCGAGGACAATATGTTCACGAAGAAGAAAAGGTTGATGGAGAATATAAGGAAGAGGGAGAAACAAAGAACGAGAGATTGAGTGATCGACAGGGAGAAAAAAAGTGAGTGAGGGCGAACGGGCGACAGGAACAGACTTTAACCTTGTCTCTTTCGAAGGTGCACTGCTGGGACATGATTCAGTCTGCACCACATTCGCTCACGCTGAGCCTAAGGCCCAATCGATTACGATCGAAGTAGGTCATCCTCTCCTCCTGTAGAGCCTGGACGTTCCCCTTTCTCCTTCTTTCTCCTATTTTCTCTCTCCCCCCTTCCCACAAGCCTTTTTTGGCAGGCACCACGTCACTGAGTGACGGTGGACTATATCTAGAACACGGCTGATCCAGATCAAATTTTATTATTTGCTTTGGTTTCAGTACAGTAACATGAAAGCCATTTTCTTTATAAATAGGCCTTTATGCATATACTATATATAACTAGTTATTTTAGGAAGAGGATGTTTCACATGATCGCCACCATGTTTGAGGGTCCTTGTCATCAAAATGTTTGAAAACCCGTGGATTATATAATGTGGTGCTCCAATGCTTTATAAAAGCCTCCAAACAAAGCTTGAGTTGATCTGAAGGATGTGTATTCCAACATGACGCATCTACCATGAAGGAAACATTCATTTTCATTGGAATGGTGTTTTCGACACTGCAGATTCCACACAGGAAGTGAAGAGGAGAGGGTTTGGCCAGCACGTCCCCTTCCCACAAGATGGTCTCCACCACAAAAGCATGTTATGCAACCCAAGCGTGCATTAACTCTATGGATAAAGGAACCGCAATTTTTGACTAACTGCTGTGTGGTTTGTTTTGATGTACAGGCATTTAGGTTGAAGTTGATTAAATAGGCAATCAAGACATGAATTACCGAGCTCTTTAGATCAATTGCTGTAATCCTGTTCGTCATAATGGGTACAAACATGTAAACAAAAACAAAGCTCTATCATTCCTGAAAGGAGCAGTGATGGCGCGAGCACCCAAAGGAATGAGGAGATGTAATACCCCCATCACTAATAAACACGTCATCTAAGTTAGTGGTTTTGCTTCATGACCAAAATTCATCATAAAAAAAAGAAGAAAAAAGTCTGGCCCTTCAGAGTTTGATTAGTCTTTCATCCACCTTCTATGTCGACAACAAAAGACAATAAGCGTTTTCTCTTTATTTGTACATTGCTAAGCCTATTTATTTTGCCATCTTAACTAAACACGATTAAACGCCTTTAGGTGCTGTTTGCGCTTAGCATTGTTTTTTTCCTCTGTCATCCAACACCCCAAAAGACCAGCGACCCAATTCTAGGTAGCAACCACTGGCCTGTCTCACTTTCTCAAACAACCTTTTTTAGCAGTCTCCAAAATTAACTGATTATAAAATGCTGATTACATTTTGGCAAGACTGGAAGAAAAATCAATTCTCATTTAATAGAAGCTCATTTTTCTTTTCCTCTGCAGTCTATTATGCTCCAACGCATGAAAGTAGAACGTTCGACACAGACGATGTGTCAAGTTTGAGGCAAATCAAAAACTGCCAACCTTCATCCTTCATCAAAAAGCCAGCAAAAACAGATGGGCGAAATCAGAAATACAAGCTACTGTCAATCTCAAGCGATCACATCAGTTCCTGAACACATGTAGTCTGAGTCGTGCATGGATGAGGCAAGTATGGATGAATTAGAGAATCCATTAGCCCAAGAGCGTTGATGCAATGTTGGTGTGTGTGCACATGTGGAGAAGGGCATGCTGGCAATGTGATGGCCACGGGGTCTGTCTGAGAGAGATTAGGCAGCCCAGACTGCGCTCATACATTTGTATTCTCCACAGCCCCCCTCCTCAATTGAAGTGGAATCACACTGGAAGCAGGACGCTCTTCTCTCCCAGTCAGAATTGGGTAAGAGCCTGCCAAATGCATTGCGACAGGCCAAATGAATTTCAAGAGCGAACGGGGAAAAAAAAGCCACTTTACTTTTACAGAGAGTTATGGAAGATTGACTACAATATTTGTGTTCCACACGTCATTTCATTTAACATTAACTGGCCCCTGTCAGCCATAATGTTTGAGTTATTTGTCGTGCACATGTGAGAGAGCACTGTTTGCCCGCTGGATGCCATTTTTGCAATCATCCATATTATTAATGTTACTTTACCGTCTACTCTGCGCTTCGCCCCTCAGCATGACAATTCGAAAATGCATTTGGTAAGAAAGCCATGTGGGGAAACCTATTCTACTCCAGCTGTGTCTATAGAAGACAGCTGTCCTTGCTGGATAACCTGAGCATTGCCTTCCTAACGCACAAAGCAAGCAGGATGACTGCCGTCATCTGTCATGTGCTCCCTTTCACTGCGCTGGGTTTCTGTCTCCTTCACAATTCTTGGATATTGTCTGGAGAAGACCGTTTATTTCATTGCGAGACATATAATATTGCATATTACAATGAAAGATGCGTTCCATTTCCGCAAGGTACAGTATGAGCGACGTGGGCTGTCTTGCAGATGTCTTGCGGACAAAACTCAAGGGTGGTGTAAAAATAGACCCAACTGCTGCCTGACAAGCTGGAGTGGCTCTGTGGAGTCCAATGCTTTGTTTTAAAACCTATGAGCTGCCTACAGGGGGAGAATTTTAAAACAACAGGTGGACTTTTTTGCCTGAATTCTAAGGGAAATGTAATCTACCCAAAGTATTCCTCGGTTTTTAGACGTATACACGAGGGTCATAGACTGTAAAAAGAGACAGACAGCGCGTCTCCGGTTCCTTCGACTGCAGAAAAAACGAAGACAAAATATCCCATTAACAGCCATTGCTGAATACGTCATGAGGTGGAGCTGCGGTATCAAGGTCCGGCCCATACTCCTGCAGACTTATTCACAAGCACAGCTGTCAATCATGCTATACCCCAATTTCTAAGCATCAAAGAACTAACTTAAACCAAACTTATTGGAAAAAATTAACACGTTTGAAGTCTATTTGAAGTGTAATTGGATGTTTTAGTTTGCCTTGCGTCGCATTCGATTACATGGAGAGGGCGGGGTTTATATACTGCAGCCAACCACCAAGGGCCGATCAAAATGCCTTGGCTTCACATTTCAGGACTTGTGCGGCACACTTGGTCCACATACAAGTGATGCAAATTTGTGAAAATGGTTTCTACGCCAAAATGTTAGTGTAGCGCACATGTAAATAATGAAGTAGGCCAATACTTTAGGCTTAATGCACTGAAGAATTTTTTTTTTAAGTATGTACGTATGCAACCAGAGGAAAGTTGCTAGTCTTACAAGTTAGCCGTCATTTTTTTCCTTCATTGTTCATAACTTTTTAAAGTCAGTTACATAAACAGTTAGATTTGACTTTCCTGTACCTGAACGTCTTCTCAAAACTACTATTAATCACAATGTTAAATCTGTTGATCCTCTGTCATTCTCAGACTCCATTAATGCATCTTCTCTGTCTTCTTACTCTGATTTCTCGTCCTTCTACTGTTCTCTCAACCTACAACTCTGCTATCTCTGAAACCTTGGATAATCACGTCCCTATTATAACTAAGCCGGTACTTTCATCTCATGCGTCACCTTGGTATACACCTGAGCTCCGACTGCTTAAACAAACTGGCAGACGTCTTGAGCGCCGATATAAGAAAAGTGGCCTGGCGGTGCATTATCAAGATTTCTGTGCTCACCAGCCGAAATATAAGTCAGCTCTTAATACAGAATATTAATCTAACACAATTAACACTGCTAAAAGTCGACTCAATACATTATTTTCAACTGTTAACTTATTATCCCATCATTACATCTTATTACTTGCTCGATTGACCTCTGCAACGCCTTCCTCCACTTTTTTGTAAATAGGATAAAATCTCACTATGAAACATTTTCATGAAACTCATCAGAAGTCTCCTCTAACTGGTCTTCACCTCAGCCCATAAAATACATCCTCTCTAGCTTTACTCCAACCAGTCCATCGTCTGTTAACAACCTAATTGCTCAAACTAGCTCATCTACTTGTCAGTTAGATTCAGCGCCTACCTCACTTCTTAAAAATTGCCTATCTGTAATCTCATCTCCTATTGCTAATCTGATCAACTGTTCTTTTTCTTCTGGGTCTGTCCCGCTATCATTAAAAACAGCTGCAATCACTCCTATTAAAAAAAAAACCTGGGCTGGATTCTTCAGTAATGAATAATTTCAGACCTATATCTAATCTTCCTTTCTTTGCAAAGCTGCTTGAAAAAGTAGTTGCCTCTCAGCTACAAGCTCATCGCTCTGCTAACAATCTCCCTGATCCCTTTCAATCTGGCTCCCGGTCAAGCCACAGCAGTGAAACAGCGTTTGTAAAAATTACTAATGACCTGTTAATGTCTGCTGATTCTGGTTGTCATCATGTCTGACTGTTCCCATCATGCTTGACTTAACAGCTGCCTTTGACACTACAGGTCCTTCTCAAAAGATTAGCATATTGTGATAAAAGTTCATTATTTTCCATAATGTAATGATACAAATTAAACTTTCATATATTTTAGATTCATTGCACACCAACTGAAATATGTCAGGTCTTTTATTGTTTTAATACTGATGATTTTGGCATACAGCTCATGAAAACCCAAAATTCCTATCTAAAAAAAATTAGCATATCACGAAAAGGTTCTCTAAACGAGCTATTAACCTAATCATCTGAATCAACTAATTAACTCTAAACACCTGCAAAAGATTCCTGAGGATTTTAAAAACTCCCAGCCTGGTTCATTACTCAAAACCGCAATCATGGGTAAGACTGCCGACCTGACTGCTGTCCAGAAGGCCATCATTGACACCCTCAAGCGAGAGGGTAAGACACAGAAAGAAATTTCTGAACGAATAGGCTGTTCCCAGAGTGCTGTATCAAGGCACCTCAGTGGGAAGTCTGTGGGAAGGAAAAAGTGTGGCAAAAAACGCTGCACATCGAGAAGAGGTGACCGGACCCTGAGGAAGATTGTGGAGAAGGACCGATTCCAGACCTTGGGGGACCTGCGGAAGCAGTGGACTGAGTCTGGAGTAGAAACATCCAGAGCCACCGTGCACAGGCGTGTGCAGGAAATGGGCTACAGGTGCCGCATTCCCCAGGTCAAGCCACTTTTGAACCCGAAACAGCGGCAGAAGCGCCTGACCTGGGCTACAGAGAAGCAGCACTGGACTGTCGCTCAGTGGTCCAAAGTACTTTTTTCGGATGAAAGCAAATTTTGCATGTCATTCGGAAATCAAGGTGCCAGAGTCTGGAGGAAGACTGGGGAGAAGGAAATGCCAAAATGCCTGAAGTCCAGTGTCAACTCCAGTGCCTCCATAACACCTCAGCAGTGCCACAGGCGGATTGCCTCCATGTCACGCCGCATTGAAGCAGTCATTTCTGCAAAAAGGATTCCAAGTATTCCTTAAGGACCAAGTATTAAGTGCATAGCTGAACATAATTATTTGAAGGTTGACTTTTTTTGTATTAAAAACAATTTTCTTTTATTGTTCGGATGAAATAAGCTAATTTTTTTAGATAGGAATTTTGGGTTTTCATGAGCTGTATGCCAAAATCATCAGTATTAAAACAATAAAAGACCTGACATATTTCAGTTGGTGTGCAATGAATCTAAAATATATGAAAGTTTAATTTGTATCATTACATTATGGAAAATAATGAACTTTTATCACAATATGCTAATTTTTTTAGAAGGACCCATATCTCATCATAGACTTACCTCTCGGCTGTCAGCTATCGGGTTTTTATCACGGGTAGTGCTTTATCCTGGTTTATATCATATCTCACTGATAGAGAATTTTTGTTATTACTATTCATAACCTTCTCCATGTTCACTCTCTCAGGGTGTTCCTCAAGGCTCTGTTTTTGGACCACTTTTGTTCAATATTTATCTGTTACATCTTGGGCACATAGTCATGGTCTCAGCTATCATTGTTATACTGATGACTTGCAAATTTACATATCAGCCCGCTCAGTCTCTGCTCTCCCCTTGGACTCATTGAATACCTGTATTGCTGACATTAAAATCTGGTTACATAGAAACATCCTTTTCAGGAAATTACATAATTTATTTTTCCTGCTGGAATTCAACTGTACAAAACTGAGTTCACTGTTTTCGTTCCACCATCCTTTTGAAAAAGTCTGAATTGAGTCTATCTACTGATGGGGACACATTAATTCCATCTCACACGGTTACAAAATCTGGGTGTAACATTTGACTCTTCGCTTACATTTCAAGTTCTATTACCAAGACTGCATTCTACCACCTTCGTAATATTGCCCGACTGCGACCTGCTCTCAGCACTAAAGATACTGAAACTCTAATTCATTCTTCAATAACCTCTTGTCTCGACCACTGTAATTCACTTCTTATTGGGCTGCCCGCTAAAACAATCACTAGACTATAATATGTACAAAATTCTGCTGCCAGAATCATCAATCAAGTCAAGAAATCTGATCACACTACCCCTTTGCTCTACAATCTACACTGGCTACCTGTTTCTGTCTGCAATCAGTATACAATTCTATTGTTAACTTTTAAATGTCTTCATGGACTTGCTCATTATTTATCTGAACTGCTGCACTATTATTCTCCTCCTCATTCTCTTAAAACGGTTTCCTGTACCTCGTTTCCGTCTTTCCATCATTCAGTGCTGTAGCTCCTAAACTCTGGAATTCTCTTCCTCTTACTCTGCGTGGCACTGCTACTATATCATTCAAATACTATATCATTCAAATCTCAACCAAAAACATGTCTATTCTTACAGTATTTCCAACCCTCCTCTGTTAAGTGTTCTGCTGTTTAGTTTTTTTTGTCACTGTGTATGTGTGTATATGTATATCTATGTTCTATAGCGACCTTGAACTTGGGAATAATAATAATATATTATTATTAATATATTATTATTATTTATTACTTCCATGGCCACAGATGTATTAAATCAAGCACCTAGACATGCAGACTTAATTCAATTTAAATATAATTTCATATGTTTATATTGCAAGCATTTATTTAAAAAATAAACACTAACAGACTAACTGATAGCCAAGCCACCTGAGAGGATCGCTATTTGCGTGTAGCGAAGTCTACGAGTGTTCTTAACCAGTCACTTACAAAGTTCCATGACCTCAGAAGGCAGCTGTCTACGTAGGCAGCATGCAGCGAGGCAGCTCGCTAGGTTTTGGAACTGAGCTAATGTTTGATTTTCTCTCGCCCTGCAGCTAGACAGCGAGTGAAGAGGAGGCCAATCGGAGAAAGCGTCAGAAGTACTTCAGCGCTGCCTGCTCTTCACCTACAGTTTGAAACCATAGCTAAGTCTGTACATGTCCGCATTTACGGTTGAAATCATATTAAGTATCAAACTTTTTATCACGTTAAAGATGGGTCATGACCTCCTCAAGATTCTGCCCACACATATCTCCAGCACATTCCACACGGTGGGAGATGAATCATTTCTGAGCTGCATTCAGCAGCAGTCCAAGGACAGGTTTGATTAAGCCGTTGACTGACAGCTGAGGGTAATGAGGGACGCCTGATGGAGCCGGGATGTCATTTAGAAAGAAAACTCCCGGTGACTGACAGTGTGTTTAGGTCACCTCCCTAGTGGTGTGGCAACCGTCTCTAGAGTTAATACATGCAGGTGGCTAAAGTGGTTTGCTGAGAAATGGCCAGAAGTGGAGCTTCTTAGTTCGCATGCTGGTTACAGAGGTACTGAATTTCATTTTTTGGGGGGGGGTTAAGAACTATTCTGAATATTTTTCAGGAACACAAGCATTGTTTGAAACTGTAGTTTTATATAATATACGGTGTTGGGGTAACATACAATGCATAATCAGATCATTTATTTAAAGTAACTAGTAAAGTGACATAACTTAAATTTACAACAAAATATCTGAGCTCTTTTTCCAAATAAGTAACACACATTACTTTCTTTTCTCATTTATTGACTGACGCCTCTCCTGTCCTCATGTTGAGAGAAATCAGGGGTAAGTGCAGAGGCGTTGTGTGAACATGATGGTTATTGTAGTTCTAATCTAAATGTAAGCAAGCATTTACTCATCTCACTTGCACAAAAACAGATTTAATATTTAACAGAAAAAAAACAAACTGTGAAATGCAAATTCAGAATATTACGCAAACCTGCAATAAATAAATGTTAAATAACACAAATATACTCATGAATTTAATCTTTAATCTCACTTTATCAACCAAAGTCTCTGCTGCTGACCTTTGATGATGCAATTCAACCATATAATAAGCAATAATGACTTGAGATACACATCACATTTGTGTTTATTTATTTTTTATATTTTATCGCTGAAGTAAGAGTGTTAAACTCCTGCGTCCTATTAATCTGTAATCCAGAATGACAGCATAGCTGAAAGATTTGTTTGAGCTTCTCCTCTACTGTACATACGTGAATTTGCATTTCCTTCAGCCTGAGGCTTATTCATTTCACTTTTGGTGTGAAAGAGTCTTTCGTTTGCCAAAATAGATTTTTTTATTATTAAAAAAGACAAGCAAACCAGCACAGGTGAGGAAAATTTACACAACAGTAACATAGCACAATACTTTCCATAACAAGTAACTAAGTCATTTGTTTTTAGGGAGTAGAGCAAAATTGTATTGCATTACTGTACTTTTAAAAGTAAATTTTAGCTTTATAGGATATATTAACTGAGCATATTAAATACATGTAACAATTTAAAAAATAACTTAAAGGTGTAGTGTGTTATATTTATGAGGATCTGTTGACAGAAATGTTACTATGTGTTCAGTTATGTATAAAGACCTTACATAATGTATTGTTATGTTATTGTTACCTTAGAATGAGCCATTTCTATCTACATACACCGCGGGTCCCCTTACAGTGATCTCACCATTTTGCACCGTCATGTTTCTACAGTAGCCCTAAATGGACAAACTGCTTTAAAGAGCGCTATCTCATCTCTGCTGTCTCAGACGATGACATCTTGTGATGGCCACCGTAGCTTCTCTATGTGCTTTTAAAGGGAGGGGTGAGCAGTGGGCGGTTGCAATTCGCAACCTCACCACTAGATGCCGCTAAAATGAACACAGTGCACCTTTAAGTAATTGTTACACAGATAAACTTGTTATTTTAAGACATTAATGTCATGTCATGGAAGCTGAGGACCTCACTTAAGTACAGGGATGGATTACAAATAATCCCCTTCTACAACCCTAATTTCTCTCCCCATTCCTCCAGCTTGCGTCCCACACTTTTTTTTTTTTTCTTTTACTGAGCAATGAGAACAATCAAAAGGTGTGGGCACCAGATTTCTTTTCAATTGCAAAGCGTGACAGATGGATATCTGCAAACTGTCCATCAAAATCTCTGGGACTTCTGATAGATCACACCACACACGCTGGAGCTACGTGATGCTGAAATTAAATGACCTGCACATCTCCTCTCAATTAATCCTCTGTCTCACATTGCTGACAGTCTCTTCGCTCCATTTTAAAGCAAACCCACTCCCCACTTCCTCTCTCTCATTATCGATGGGGATCTACTCGCCTGTTCACTTTCTCTCTCTTTTTTAAAGTGACTGGCCCCCTGGAGGCTGACTGCAGCTGCAGGTCTCTCGTCCTTTGTTTCTTATACGCACTGCGAAAAGGCGCTTTGGTATGCCGCTCAGTTCCAGGCCCTCTTTCTCTCGCTCTCTTGCCTGACTCAGATATCTCCTCCCCTTTAGAGTGGCGAGATGAACCAGGGGAAGAGCAAGGTTTGGGGAGGGGGGCAGATTGTACGGTGATCACATCCACAACATACTGGCCTGGGAGAAGTGCCACTCTCTTCGCCCTAAAAAATACCCATGACTTGTGGAATCAATGATCCCAGCGAGGAACCAGTGACCAGAAAAAACGCCCCAAGGTGGAAAACAGACAAGAATGTGGCTTTAAAGTCACTGTGAAATTGTGAACAAAATTGTGAACAAAAAAAGAAGCAGAAAGAGACATTTTCAACTAAAAAGTATTTATTTTCACACCTATTTATGCTGCAAAAGCTGCTTAAACCAGAATAATATAGACCTATATAATATAGCCTGATCAGCTAAAAGTGCCATAACCTCTCCAGACTGGTTTACGATGTTTCTTCAGTAGCTAGAAGTTGACAAATCTAATTCTTAAAAGGTGCTATAAGCGATTTCACGTTTTTTTTAGGCCAGCATTTTTTTTTTTGTCACATACAGCAAACATCTCCTCACTATCCGCTAGCTGCCTGACGCCTGAACACACTGTAAAAAAGTGTGGACTCTGTAGTCAGCACAAGCTCCACAAACGGCAACAAAAACAAACTGGACAACGAAACATAATATACCGTGCTCCAGCCAATAACCGACAAGAATGGTTTGAGGTTAGTGCGCCTGCACATGAAGGGGGTGTGTAGAAGAGGGAAGTTCGAATCATATGATTTTGATATGGCCGACACACGACCAAAGAGACGACGTTCTGATGAACAACTTGCAACGAAAAGGGAAAAGGAGAAGGAGAAGGAACGCGTAAAGTCCCAAATTTACTTTGGAAACGCCTTCGAAAGGTGACGAGACCTCCGGCAGAGTTCATGACTGCTTCAGGAAGCACGTAGGGGAGGAGGAGGAGGAGGGAGGAGGAGGGAGGGAGGGAGGAGGGAGGGAGGGAGGAAGGGAGGGTCTAGCTAGCCTGTTTTGTTGGACAACACTTCGAACGTCAACAAGAAGTTACTCCACCCAGGATCGCTTAGAGCACCTTGCAGTCTCGATTTCTTACTTTATACTGTTTAAAAGTTTGGTTCAGTAGGATTCCTCTTAAAATCATTCATGGTTTCCACAAAAATATTAAGCAGCACCACTGTTTTCAGCATTGATGATAATAAGAGAGGTTGTTGATTTCTGAAGGATCATGTGACACTTAAGACTGGAGTAAACATGCTGAAAACTCCGCTTTGAATATAACAGGAATAAATTACATTTTAAAATACATTCAAACATAAAAACAGTTAAATAAATTGAAACAATATTCCACAATATTACTAATTTGCGCTTAAGAGACTTTTTTCAAAAACAAAGCATACAAAGCCTGTAGCTAACTGACCTTGGAAATATGATCTAAAATATATATTTCATATGCGCTGACACATGAAGGAGTCAGAATCGAATTAATGTATGTTGTTCTTGATGTGTGCCCACGTCTATCACATGCAGCAAAACTGCAGAATTGGCCAAAATGCATCGCAAGGAGCTGGAGCGTGGCGCCCGCCACCTCTGAACGAATGGCAGTTAATGCAACCTGACAGCCTGGACTGGGGTTAGGCCCACCCAGGTACATCTGGGGCTTGTAGGAACAGCTTGGAAGAGAGGAAATAGCACTCCAGGGAACCCATAGAGCATAAGAGCAGAAATGGAGTGAGGGAAAGAGGAGAGAGAACGGGAGAGAGAGAGAAAGAGTGAAAGAGGGAGAGATGACAGAGATTGGGCTAGAGAGAAAGTGGGATTGTGATAGAGAGAAGTACATGGGAGGAGATTGTGTCTCCAGTTAACGTTTCCTTATCTTGACAGGAGCTGTCCGCCTCTATGGTGCTGAAACAAGGCACATGGTCACCAGGGTCATTCAAAATCCCATTTGCAGCGCTGATGGGGGAAAACAGAAATAAACCGAGGGATCTCCACTAAAGTATGAGTTGACATTAAGTCACCTGGTTTCAGAAAATGTTGTATTTATGAATGCTAACCACGAACATGTATTTCTGCTCTGCGTTACTCTCACGTTAAATCAAATTTCAGAGTTTTGTCTTTTGACAAAATGATTTTCAAAGTGGGGATGGATCACAAATGTTGATTAGTAATACGGAAATTGACTAGTAAACTAATTTATCTAGATGTTTTCTACTTTATATTTTTCCTTTTTTATTTTCCTTTAACATTTTTGCAATGTTTTAACATTTTAGTGACATTTTAGCAATGCTTTAACTGCTTTGGCAATGCTTTTTTCAGTGAAATTTAAATGTAATCAATGTTTAACGCTTGAGCAGTTCTGATTTATTAAAATCATTGTTTCAATATTTTGATATGCTTTGACATTGCTTTAACTGCTAGCCAAATGAACATTTTAACAATGATTTTATATATATTTTTAAGTTCAAATGTTTTAGTGGTTTCAACATTGTTTTAGCAACGTTTCAACATTTTAGCAATGCTTTTGCATGGATTTTTTTTTTTTAACAAAGTTAACATTTTAATGATGCTTTAACGTTGTTGAAGCAATGCTTTAACGTTGCTTTAGCATGCTTACAGTGTCCTGCGCTTTATCTGTTAGACAGTTCGAACTTTAAATTCAGATGGAAGTCTCTGCCAGATCACATGAACACCTAAAAGCACCCAAATTATACAAGAGTAAAAAAAATTGACTTACCTCAACTGCCTGATTCACTACAGTCAGATTTTAAAAATCTATTACAACATTTATATATGTACTGCACAAGTACATGAAAGTAACTAGAGCAAAAAATGTCTGTTTGTTTTTACTTTGCTATCAAATTCATTACAAATGACCACAGTACAAAACTTGGTCTTTGAATATTAAACACGGCCTGTGAATCAAACAGGATAAATGAATCTCCACACAGATCACAGGACTGTTGAACTTGCAGGCCATCTGAACTTGTCCCAGTGCATGGAACAGCAGCGCACACAGCAGATGGATAAAAAGGAAATGGATGAAATAATAATGGCGGCCATAAAATATGCAACGCTAATGTGCGAGAGCTGACATGTAGAAACCGGTCTGCGAGTGTGGCTGAAAACGGTGGCTGCATTAGTCACAAGGCTCTCGGGTTCCACCTCCCAATGCACTCTGGGAAGACTGCCACTGCCTGAAAAGAAATGCATTAAAATAGAATGAGCCTTGGGCTCTCTGTTGAGCAACAATGCTTGTGAGCCGTGTTTACCTCTCAACACCGCTAATGTATCGGACTGAGATTTGGAAGGATTTCAGATTTTGATTTTAAGCGATGGGTGGTCTGTAGGGCAATTCAAGCCACATGACTCAGTGGTTATGTTAAATCATGGCAGTACGCGCTGTGTGCTGCCAATAACTTTTCATAGTGAGCCGAATGCACATAACAAACGACAACGGCTGTATGTTTTGCAGTATGAACATTTCAATCTCAGTCTTTGGCTTCCTCTTGTGAATAAAAAGACTGAGTGATGTTTTTAGGCTACGCTCTGTGCTTTTTTCCATACTGGAGTCCCTCTCAGGAGCATGTCACATGAATCGCATGCATTCTGCTCGTAGTACTGAACTGGGTAACAGACTTTTAGAAGCTTTTGTTGCTTTAATTTTTAAATACAGAGACAAAGAAATACATGTACTCAAGCCAGTGAAGATTTTTTAATTTGCTCTGTTTCTCTATCAAAACAAGGATTAAGAAAATATTGTAAAATGTGCATTTCACCAATTAGTTGGTGACATATGAGGATCTTTAAGGTTTTTTAATTGCATCATTACCAAATGAATGCTAAACTGAAGGTTCGTTCTTCGCTTGGGGGTAAAAAAAAATTGCTTGAAAGTAGTGGGTAATTGCGATTAATCACATTCAAAATAAAAGTCTGTGTTTACATAATATGTGTGTGTGTGTCATGGGAGTCGAACCCATTGTATGTGGGTGGGACAAGACTTTTACTGTCTCTAACCGTCTCTTCACCTACCCCTACCAATAAACACTTTAACAACACACGTTAGACGCTTTATTTCCACTATTTGAACGTTTTCTTCATTTTTATTGAAATAAAATGCCTTTTTGATCTATATGTGATGGGAAAAGGGAGTAGAGCAAGTTTGGCAAAAATGGATTCGAACCTCAGGTCGATTTGCATCAAAACTCCCTGGTATGCACTTACATAAATGAGTCAAGTGGAATTTACTCCAGTAAAATTTTAATTTTAAATTTTTGCATGTATATATTGCATTTATATGTATGTAAATTCTATATTTTTAAATATATAAAAAAATCTTAAATATATACATGTATGTGTGTGTGTATGTATATATACATGATATTTATACAGTACACACAGAACACACACACACACACACTTTTATTTTGGAATGCATTTAATAACAATTAATCTATTTGATGTCACTACTTTAAAGCAATAAACTTTAGAGTTATCATCAGAACTGCAACTTCAGTAAACGTTTTTACTCGCGGACGTCTGACCTCAACGGACTGCAGATTTTCACGTCAAAGAAGGCGGAGCCCTAGAGCCACACCCACCTATTACATCATCGCCACAGACCAATGGTGGTTTGAAGACGTTTATCAGGCAGTGAACTTTCCAGTTTTGTTCAAAACGATGTCACACCAATTCGTTTTTTTTAAATTTCGCTTAAAGAACAGTGTCCTAAAAAGCCACTTTTTTAATTTATTTTTTTAATGCCGCTACTATTTATTAATTTATAAAATATGTGCAAAAATATTTATTATATGTATTTTTATATACATGTATTTTTATTCTGGTAAATAAAGAGACATTAAAAGTAAGGTCTCTTTAAAAGCAAAAGCACTCTCCTGCTGGCTGACAGAAACAGAGTGAATCAAGTTCCATTTGTGTGGTGGTGGGGCACTAAGAGAGCAGCTCACCTGTGTCTTAATATTTCCATCAAGCTCTCGCTCGCTCGCTCGCTCTCTGTCTCTGCCTCTTTTTTCTCTCTCATTTAACTTAGTGCAGTGTTCCAAAGGCAGGTACGGAGCCCCTAGGAAAGTAATGTGTGTGTGTGTGTGTGCAAGACAGACACACAGACTCTGTTGGAAGCACGTAGACTGATGACTCAGAGGCCACTATGCACCAGAACAAAACACAAAAGAAAGGGAGAGGGAGCAAGAAGGAGGGTGAAGGGACCAGAACACATTGTTAGAGAGGAAAAAGGTCCATGTCCAGAGGTGTGTCTGGCCCTTTTTGTGCTGAGAAGCGACAGAAAGAGAATAAGAGGACAGGAGAGGTTAAGTACCTAAAAATCTCCTCACACAATGGCAGTGTGATTTGATCTGTCGGAAAGGTGCTGTTGTCACGTCTGTGCAGGCGAGGAATGTCAAAAAGTAGCGGTACTTGGGTACCAAGTCGATACTAAAATTAAAGAAAAAATGGAACAATACCAGTCCTTCTACAGTATTGACTCAGTTTGTTACCTGCACTAAGGAGGTCTAATACCTGGAGAAAGACACTCTTCTCAACAGTAGTACATTTTGAGACAATCACTTGAGCTAGAAATGGCATGTAACTAATTATTAAACAAAATACATATATCTCATTATAAATAAAACGCAACCATACATTATGTGGGAAAATGTTGAAGGTGTCTGAATACATTTTGGTTTGACTGTATAATGGCTTTAAATTTGTGAACCTTGCTAATTGTTAATTGGATGTTGAAAAATCTAAAATAGTATAAAACTGTTTTTCCAATTTGTCCAGCAGTTAAAAAACAATTTAGCTAATTAATCTATCAAGAATAATAATTGAAATGTTTATTCAATTGAATTAAAATGTGAAGCATTTACATAAAAAAAAAAAAAAATAGGGCCAGATTTAATAAACATTGAACTTATACAACTTTGCTTCTTGAGAATCCATAAAAAGCCTATTTTATTAGAATCAGATGATGAAACTGGTAGAATATTACTATTTTTTTTTATATGAAACCTGATATGATTTATTTTCTTTGTATATATTGTGTACTTGAAAAGATGAATTTCATGAGTATTTGTAGCTACTGCAAAACACTGCCTACATGATGATTAAACGCTCAGTCTTTAATTATAATCTATAAATATAACGTTTTTGTTCCTGCATAAGGAACGGCTCTACTGACCCCCACTAAGAATGCACTGAACCTCGTATAAAGAAGCATTAGCTGAATTCACTGTGCTCAGAACACAACTTTTAATTCATGAACTTTACCCAATTATTCCCTTTGTGGGGACCAACAGGGCATGCTGAGGACTATATGGACTATAAGAGACTAGAGACTATAGGGCCTAAAATAAGTCTCACAAGCTTGCTGGTTGACAAAGAAATACGGGGTTGATAGGAATAACCCGAGACAGAGATGAAAAACAGTCCAGGTAAATGCTCAGCCAGAGAAAAGAGAGTAACTGAAAAGCTGCAGACTAAGGTATAAAATATAAAACAGAGTTGGAGGAACTAAGATTTAAGAAACATACAGATAAAAAGTGTGGACTGACCAGTTATGTTCAGTTATGGTTGATAGGATGCTATAAAAAAATATTAAAACAGTATTTTCCATTTCTCAAGTTTAATCAGCAGTACAATTTAGGTGTATATTAAATTCAAAATTGCGTAAAGCAATATGGGCTTATTTGGATCACAGTTGGGCTTATGTATTACTCTAAATATTTCACGTTTACAATACAAAAAGTAACTTATTTTTTGTCTGTGTTTAAATACTGATCTTAAAATTTAATAACCACTTACTGGAAGACTATTCACGTCTATAGAAATACAGTTTTGGACAGGGTTAAAGGGGCTATATGTAAGAATTTTCATATATTAGTCACTTTTTTATTGCCAATGTGTAAACAGCTTGTTACAAAACCTAAAAAACGACCTTCCCCGACTTCCTAGGTTGTTTAAGAACCCCGTAGAATAACTTTTACGTGAAGGACTCAGGTCGTTTTTGCAGAGAAAATCTAAAGGATTTGTTGGGGAAAGTTACTTTTAAAAGTAATGCATTACAATAGCCTATTGTATAACTCCCTAAAAAGTTAATTTTTTATTCGCTAATTGCGTTTTAAAGAAAGTAACTTACTTTTTCTCACCTGGGCTGGGCTTGCTTAGTTTTTTAATAACAACAACATTCCATAGCTAAATGAAATGAATAAGCCTCAGGCTGAAAAAAATGCAAATTGTACAGCACACATGTACAGTAGGACACAGTTAACACTTGTGCATCCTTATGGACATTTTTGTCTTTTTCAGTTTTAGTCTTTTGATAACTATGCCTGTGGTAATGCTAACTGCATACAATTTGTATTTTTATTGGAATTTTTATATTTCACCACCATTTCCTTTAAAAAAAACTGTTTTGCACTTGATACACAAAATAATTCCTCTCAGACCCATTTTTCTCCCCCCATTGAAACCCATTAAAACTGCTATTATTAATACCATTGCCATTTAACTATAAAATTATGCAATCTTTGTTAATAGGGTTTTATTCTGTTGGCAAGGCTTGTTCAAAAATTGCTTAAAAATTTTAATTTTTAATATTTTTTACCAGATGGTGCCCTTTTTCAGGTTTGGTGTATAAAGCAAATACTCACTTTATTCCTGTTTTTTTTTTGTTTTTTTTGTTTATGCATATTATAAAGCCAATTTGATAAATTAAGCAGCTATAACTGCGTGGGTGTGTTGGTACGAATGTCAGAGTGTGGTGTGTATGTATGTAATAATAATAAAAAAAAATTGTGTGGGTGTGAAATTGAATGGGTGTGCTTGTAATATTTGAGAAAGAAAAACAACTGCAAATAACAAATCCAAAAACTGTGTGTATCAGTGCAGTTTTGCTGGCATCTAATGGAGAAAATTTGGCATATTTCAGGTCTTTTATTGTTTTAATACTGATGATTTTGGCATACAGCTCATGAAAACCCAAAATTCCAAAAAATCTCAAAAAATTAGCATATTTCATCCGACCAATAAATGAAAAGTGTTTTTAATACAAAAAAGTCAACCTTCAAATAATTATGTTCAGTTATGCACTCAATACTCAATTCCTTCCTTCAAAATTTGAGCGACAGTCCAGTGCTTCTTCTCTGTAGCCCAGGTCAGGCGCTTCTGCCGCTGTTTCTGGTTCAAAAGTGGCTTGACCTGGGGAATGCGGCACCTGTAGCCCATTTCCTCCACACGCCTGTGCACGGTGGCTCTGGATGTTTCTACTCCAGACTCAGTCCACTGCTTCCGCAGGTCCCCCAAGGTCTGGAATCGCTCCTTCTCCACAATCTTCCTCAGGGTCCGGTCACCTCTTCTCGTTGTGCCACACTTTTTCCTTCCCACAGACTTCCCACTGAGGTGCCTTGATACAGCACTCTGGGAACAGCCTATTCGTTCAGAAATTTCTTTCTGTGTCTTACCCTCTCGCTTGAGGGTGTCAATGATGGCCTTCTGGACAGCAGTCAGGTCGGCAGTCTTACCCATGATTGCGGTTTTGAGTAATGAACCAGGCTGGGAGTTTTTAAAATCCTCAGGAATCTTTTGCAGGTGTTTAGAGTTAATTAGTTGATTCAGATGATTAGGTTAATAGCTCGTTTAGAGAACCTTTTCATGATATGCAAATTTTTTTAGATAGGAATTTTGGGTTTTCATGAGCTGTATGCCAAAATCATCAGTATTAAAACAATAAAAGACCTGAAATATTTCAGTTGGTGTGCAATGAATCTAAAATATATGAAAGTTTAAATAACTGAAGTTTAATTTAAATTTTTTGAGAAGGACCTGTATATGCAATACAAGCCTTATAAGCAACTAAAATTAATATAGCTCTTCAGCCATAATCATTTTCATAAATAAATAACTAAAAAACATAAATAAATACATACATACATAAACATAGCTTTTAAGGTTTTAGCAAGTCAAACTTAAATCTTTCACCAGCATGTGCACTATCGCTGCAGCATTGTTTTGATGGATACAACATTAATATTACAGTTCAATTTCTACTTGCATTGCATCTTTAAAATAGGAGTCTTACTGTTGTGCTGCCTTCACACAGCAATATGTGCCAAGGCTTCTATATAAAGCTCATCATTATGTCGCCTTCACTGTCACATGAGTATCAAGGCAAGCTGCGTCAAATATATGCAGAGCAACCTGCACAGCGGAGGCACTAAACACACAGTGATAATATATGCAGAGCAGATTTCCTCAGCAGGGAGAGGAGCTCGGGCTCTGAATACAGCCTTCTAAGCACCCCAGCCTCCCTTTTTTAAGATAAGGCACACAAACCAACCCTAACACAACGTTCAATCTCTTCACAGGTTTGCTCAGACTCAGAAAGCATAAGAAGTCGCTTCGAAACAGACACCTGCACATTTTGACATGGCAACGTCTGTTCTTTTTAGTTTTGGTATTAAACAGAGTATTGTTTATGTCGCATCAGAGTCAGCATACACATAGCAGAACAAACTGATGATAAAAGTCATTGATATGTTGTTTCTGAAAGACACACCAGAATTTCAATGTCAGCTGAAAATTCCATAAATTCATGTCTGAAACTGATATGCGCAGAAAATGATAACAGATCTGGGGATGTATTCACAGAACATCTTAAGGCTAAAAGTAGCTCCTAACTTGCAGATTTATAAAAATGATGGGCGTGTAGGTCCTAATTTTAAGACTCCTAAGTATTTTAGTGCTAATACCAGCTCCTAAATCTGTGAAAAGTTAGGACTTCTAAGTCACTAAGACCAAATCACAAACAATCCTAAAATGGCTGTTGCCAGCAATCCGCCTAAGAAATCCCCCCAACGTCACTGTACACCATTTGAGGCAATAGGCGATAGAGCAATAAATATTTTTAATCTGCGATGACATAAGGTTTATTTATGTACCGGCAATAGGCATTGAATGATGGAGAATTAAACATTGCGGTCAAATTGAAATGAATGTCATATTGTCAGGATAGAGTCTTGTGGGCAGTTCAGGTGAGCTGAGTTTGAATTCTGGTTCATGGACCTTTCCCGATCCAGTCTCCCCCTTTCTCTCTCCCGCTTTGCTTCCTATCTACTCACTGTCCTATCACAATAAAAAGTCAAAACCGCTAAAAATATATCTTTGTAAAATAACTTACCTGTGGCAGTTGTTTTCACAAGTTCACACTTACAAATAACAGAATAGAGTAAAAGAGTAAAATGTTATGTATTTGCAATGTATTTAGTGCGCTCAGAATTTAGCCCAAACCCAGAGTCCTTTCCCGTATCCCTGGCTCGGAATAGGAACAAGGTGAGAGTGAGGAGTCAGGGTGGAGGAGGGATGCAGAAAACTGACGAGGTAACTAGGCGAGTCGGCTGTGTACAGTATATGCCTCCTCTCCAGCTGATTAGATCCATTTGAATGTACACATCTCGAAATTTGTTTATAAACCATAATCTGCTGCTTGATATGTACATAAACACACATATATACTTGTTTAATTAGTGACACTTAGCCTACAATTTAAAATCTTTATTTGAATATGGCAACATTTTTTAATCTTTACTTGAATATGGCAACGCGATACCTCGTTCTACAATATTTCTATGATTAAATCACTGACAGAGACCCCTCCCCTATCAGCCAATGACTGTGTGCATAGTTAGTAAGCCTGACATCATCCACAGCAACAAGATCAACCCCACCCTTTTATTTAGCTTAAGGCTTCTATCTATTCCATGGTAAAAGTTGGCCTCAGCAGCTTTGTGAATAGTTTTAAGAGGAAACTGTTACTGCTATTTGGAAGAACACTTAGTGGTAAGATCAAATGTTTTGTGAATGCAGCCCCCGATATCAGAAACTTTGAGCATTTATATTTCAATTGGAGCAATTTTGTGTTTTTTTAGTAATTGATATACACTACGTTGCCAAAAATGTTGGGACGCCTGCCATTACATACACACAAACTTTAATGACATCCCATTCTTAATCTTAAATGACATCCCATTCTTAAATATAAAATATGTAGGGTTTAATATGGAGTTTGCTCACCCTTTGCAGCTATAACAGCTTCAACTCTTTTGGGAAGGCTTTCCACAAGTTTTAGGAGTGTGTTTATGGGAACTTTCTGGACATTCTTTTAGAAGCGTATTTGTGAGGTCAGGCACTGATGTTGGACGAGAAGGCCTGGCTCACAGTCTCTGCACAAATTCATCCCAAAGGTGTTCTATCGGGTTGAAGTCACGACTCTCTGCAGGTCAGTCCAGTTCCTCCACACCAAACTCCCTCATCCATGTCTTTATGGACCTTGCTTTGTGCACTGGTGCACAGTCTCTTAATTATTATAATATGAATATATTTTTGTCATTCCAAAACGACTAAGGGCTAATTTAAAATGATCAGTTCCATTGTTTGGCTCAATGTGTCCATGACTATGTCGGCCAAGAATTTTCGGCACCAAGACTCAATGTAGAAATGTGTGTCTACTGTAGCTGTGAAAGAGGGGGACCGATTTTTGCCTGTGCAGAATATGGGTGAATAGGTTCTGCGTCAGCAGAGAACCGCCACCTAATCAAGGCACGAGCTTGGAAAGAGCTCGCTTCATCACTTGGCAACCAAACGCAAAAGCACATTTACCCAAACAAAGCCTTTGTTTCCCTCTTCAATATCATTGTGGTAAGAATATAAAAAAACACACATCTTATCATTAAACACCTTGGAGGAGAGAGAGCGCATAAAATCTTGGACAATGTTAATCGGCTCAAGCCAATTTCCACAGTGAGTGACTCCTGTCCTGTTCGGATGGAAATATCCTTGTATAATTTCATTAGTTTTTCTAGGGGATCTGCAACGGGTTAAAGCCACTGCCAGACGCCCCTCGCTTCATTGGATTCAATACATACGCCTGTCCTCAGGGAAGCAGTTTGCGACTGCATTATTGTTCCACCAGTTGTTATTATGATACAAACAGTGCTAGATTTGTTTTCTGGCATGGTTCACCGGTCGCCGTGTCCGTGGCTTCACGACTAGTACATTTAAAAAAGGGGAAAGAATAAATAGTGTATATTCCCCGATCGAGAACAGATTTTCGAGAGAAGAAAAAAAAAAGATTATGCAAAAGTAATTGAGACTCATCCAATCAAAGTTCAAACAAACTAAGCTGTAAATTGCTTTCTAAAATTAGAACATTTTGAAGTGTTATAAATATTCTGAAAGAGTGCAATCCTTCTTTTTTTCCAAGGGAATGATTGAAAATAAGACTAGTACATCAAGGGAATATTGAAAATGACACAATAACATTGAAACGAACAACAAAATAAATGCAGCGTGATGAACGTACAATTACTGAACTAGAAAACCAAGAGAGAGAGATTCAGGATATTCTTGAGGGCCAAAACGATCCTCTTGGGTAAAAGACAACAGCTTCAATATTTCAGTAAAAGTCCTTCAATAATAATAACACCATTTCTCTTTTAACTGTGCCGATACCAATAGACCTTGAGGCACAAAGAGGGGAAAAGGCCCTGTGTCGTTGCCCTGGGGTATTTCAAAACTCCTGCCAAACACAAACAGTATCCTCGCTGAACCCGCAGGCTGCCGACTGCATCCTCCCTCTGCGGAATTGGAAATGGAAAAGAACTCTTGCCTCTTCAGGTAGGGACCGTCTCCACAGCAACCAAAGGATCCAGGAGAAAAGAAAATATATTCAGTCCAGCACTGACAAAAGAATGGCCCCCAACAAGCTCCTTGAGAATTGCTATTATTTTGCCTATTGAAAGCCTGTCACATCCCAATCTAAACACTCGAAGCATATACATGCTGCTATACTATACTGTTGTTGTATTAGATATGAACGTGAAGGTTTTATAAGAAGCTCAGTCGTGTCAATCCCATGCTCATTTATCAGTTTAGACAGAAAAACCGAGTGCATTCACATAGTGTACAGTATATAGTGGAAACAGGTCTTCTTATCTCGCTCCCTAACGGTTGCTAGGTTACAAACTAGGACATGGCTTGACACATGCCGGGGGGGCTACGACTGATTTCATCAAAGTCTAGCTCTCACATCTGTGAAATATGCACAGCGTTTTTAACTTTAACTCACATGCATATCAAAACAAGTTGAGCGGCAGGCTGATTCAATCTGGCGAGCGTGAAGAAAGAATACTAACCCGGAACATGCAAATTGGCTAAGCTGGAGAGTTTTTTAATTTGTGGTGGTGACAGTTTTCTCAATGCATTATTCTTAGAGCATCTATGCGTTTGTTGCTTACGGTGCAAGATCACTGCTGCATTGTCTGTCCATGTTTTCTAACAATACAGAAGGGAGTAATCAACAGCTGTAAAACTGGGAGATCGCTTCCATCAACGTTTCATAACTAGAACCTGCAGAAAACTAAGATTTTATACTGTATTGTGTATTAACAGATAGATTTCTGTCACCCAACAAAGATTACATAAGCTAATGCAACGGTGCCAAGGAGAAACCCTACTTCATCAAGCAGAACCGGGATTGTCAAAAATACCAGGGCAGGGTTGTTACAAATTACACAGGCACTGAAGTAGCTCAATGCAATGAAAGCCATCATTAAAAAAGGTACGAGAAAATGGAACAACTGTGAATCTGACAGAACTGGCCATCTTCCAAAAAGGGTTTTGAGACGAGAATAAGTCCATGAGTAAAGAAGCTCCAGTCCGACATGACAGATGGGAGAAACTGAGTATGAGATTATAATAGAATTTCGGAAACCTTGGTTGTACGGAGAGTGTCAAGAGAAAACCTACAGGTTTTTTTTTTTTTTTTTAAACCAACAATTGGGCTGGAGATCATCCAGAAGTACAGTATGTGACTCTTTGGTCTAAAAAAGATAAAACGGTTAGTTCCAGTTCTTGATTCTGAATGGTCAGTAGCTGTGTACCACTTCTCCCAACGGTTCTGTGACTAACTACACAACACCCTTAGCGACCACTCTTAGCAACGTAAACATATGCTTGTTCTCATTGATACTGTTCATTGAAGCTTACTGTATTATGTAGAGTATTGTGTGTGTGTGTGCGCGTGTGTGTGTGTGTGTGTGTGTGTGTGTGAGTGAGAGAGAGAGAGAGAGAGAGAGAGAGAGAGAGAGAGAGAGAGAGAGAGAGAGAGAGAGAGAGAGAGAGAGAGAGAGAGAGAGAGAGAGAGAGAGAGAGAGAGAGAGAGAGAGAGAGAGAGAGAGAGAGAGAGAGAGAGAGAGAGAGAGAGAGAGAGATTGAGTAACTGAGTTTATTATCTGCATTCAGATTTAGCATATTCCTTATGGTCAGTCATATGTTTGTAATAAACCATCAGTTTGAATGTCATCTATGATATCTTGTCCTTTTAACAGTTGAAGGTATAGTCCACTCAAAGTGAAAATGACCCCATGATTTACTCACCCTCAAGCCATCCTAGGTGTATGTGACATTCTTCTTTAAGACACATACAATCAGAGTTATATTAAAAAATATCCTATTTTATAATAAATGCCCCTGTTTTGGTCATAAAATGTTTGCCATTCATTGCCATTATAATGCTTGGATTAGCCAGGATATTGTTTAATATAACTGATTGTATTCGTCTGAAAGAAGAATGTCATATACACCTAGGATGGCTTGAAGGTGAGTCAATTATGGGATAATTTTCATTTTTGGGTGAACAATCCCTTTAAGGGGTTTTCCTGTGCCTTGACACTGACAGCGCTCACATTAGCGTTCGCACTAGCGCTCACATCAGTCGCATTTGTCATGTTCCCGTGTTCACAAGTTTCAGTCCTTTCAATATAAAAGTCTTGGTTACTGACTGACAGTCTTTGCCGCCATATAATGCCGTAATGTAACTTCTGTTGCTGTTCACGGTTAGGGACTATTTTTTCAAGCGGAAGGAAGGCTTTAATGAATTTACTTCATGAAAGTTGCATTGATACTTTTCTGCTTCAATATTTGTATTGTGTGTTAACCGTTTTATAAAAGCTATAAGGTACTCCAAGGATAGTGCTGTATCGTGAATAAGTCATGGGTGAAGGGGTTGCAGGCATTCAGTTATCCATGAAATTAGCCTGTATCTGGTACATTTACATGATGGACACAAGTGCTCATGTCAGTTAATGTGTATTGTCTCTTAAAATAAACATAAATAAACAGTTACTAATAATGACAAATACTTTTTAGAGTATCAGACCATTAGCTTAACATCAAACTCTATTGAAAATCAATGGTCATTAGTCAGGGTGAACATCATGTTTATTTGCTTGTGAACTGTAATGAGGCTGTGAGTGACAGAGGTACAGTCTCTTCAATGCATTGTTTTCGTGTACCTGGTTGTTAGTCATGCAGCTTATGCAACATTAAATTAAAATAAAATAAAAAAATCTGTTGACAAAAATAAGTGCAATTATATTGGACAAACTGTATATTTGTCCCTCAGAGTCTCATTTCCATTTGAAAAAATTAGTATTATCTATGTACTGTATTATGTTGCATATGTAGCGTGTTCAATAACTGCATCAATAACTGACTTTTAGGATGCTGCCTTAGAAGTCAGCTGTCTATGTGAGCACTAGGCAGTGTAGTAGCCCACTCTGCTTTTGGAACAGAGCTTTAGAGACTGGCACAAAACACAGTATATCACACTAAGAGTGTATGATGCTTGGGGGATGCATTTCTGCAGCAGGGACTGGAAAACTCAAAGATGGATGGAGTTAAGTACAGAGAAGTCCTCAGGGAAAGCGGTGATCTGTAAGAGAACTGGAACGAAGGATCTGAAACAAACCGTAAAAATGCCACTGGAAACTTTTTAAAACAAAAGGGTTAACTGTCATGCCCTTGGCCAGTCCACATAGTACTCAATCCGGTCAAGCATCCATGGAATGGCATAGAAATTGCTCTTAGAAAACATTTTGCTGATATTGGGCCCATTAGAAGATGAATTTCAGAAAATGAAACTAACCTAAAGACAATCACACCAGGTGTGAATTACCCCGTATTATCTCCTGGGTAGGAGATGTAAACTTGTACATACAATATTGTCTATTTTCTACATTTTATTATATTTAGTTTTGTTTAGTCAGTGGTGTATATTCAACTTTCGAACATTTGAAAAGCATTTTAAACCACAAGAGGTCTCAAATAATAGTCTTTGTCGCTGTGTGAAACTGCTAGTTGAACAGAAGTTGCCACATTCATCATTAATGTTAGACAAGTCTTGTAGTTTTACTCTGCACTACTGCAAGAGCATATTAGTGCTCTGGACTTTGTGTGTAACGACTTGAAATGTTAAACACACCGATGCTGACATTTGCTTGTAATGTGAGCATGTTGTGATAATCATAGTGTTTGTTAACATTCAAAAGAGGATAGATTGGTCATGTTCAGTACCATGTTTATGTCCTTTGATACAATGCAGATATTTATACATTATTCACTTATACATTATTCACTGAAACGAATGATCTGATAATGCTTTCATTATCATGAGCTCAAAATCACCTGAATGACTCTCAGCAAGTTCTTAAATTAAAAATGTGAGACTTTTTAAAAATGAATATTTGGTCACACTTTAGATTAGGGTCCAATTCTCACTATTAACTACTTGGCTTTTGCCTCAATAATCTGTAGAATGTATAATATCATGCAGAATAAGGCATTAATATGCACTTTATAAAACAGCAAATATCCTAGTAATATGCATGCTAATAAGAAATTAGTTAATACTGAGAATTGGACCCTAAACTCAAGTGTGACTGAATATTCTTATGCACACAGTAAAAGCAGAGTAAAACTGTAATATTGTGAAATATTTTTACAATTTAAAATAACTGTGATTTATTCCTGTGATGTCAAAGCAGAGTTTTTTTTTATCATTACTCCAGTCTTCAGAGTCACATGATCCTTCAGAAATCATTCTTATGTGCAGATTTGCTGCTCAAGAAACATTTTTTATTATTATCAGATGAAAATGGTCGTGCTGCCGTTTTGTGTAAAACCGTGAAAGGATTCTTTGATAAATAGAAAGCATTTAAGATAGAAATCCTTTTTAACATTATTTATGATTAATTTAACGTATCATTTTAGATTGAAAGTATTATTATTATTTTTTTCAAACTTTTAAATGGTAGTGTATACTGTATTTACATATACTTGGATAGAAAATGCACACACACACACACACACACACTATATATATATATATATATATATATATATATATATATAGTGTGTGTGTTTGTGCGTATATATATATATATATATATATTTTTTTTTTTTTTTCTGAGTTTAATTTGCAAATGTCCTGCCGAGTGGAAGCTTGAATTCAAGCTCAAATGCACACGCTTGCTTAATAAGATGGTCACACTGCCTGTCCCATATGTCTTCTTCAGTGCTGTTGCCCAAATGTCTAATCTCGCCCGTTCTGTCACAGATTGTCCCTCTCTCACTTCCTACAGAAATAACCATGTGCTGCACCGAGAAAACAGGTCTGACATTAAACAGAACAATGTCGAAAAACCTGTAAAAAGTACAGTAAATGCACTCAGTTTTTATAGTTATGCATAAATGACTAAAGCACAAGTTTACCGGCACAGTCGAAAAGGAAACAACGGCCAGTACGAGGGTCGTTAAGAGCGTCTAATTAAGCCATTTGCCTTGTGCGACAGTGGAGTAGTAATTGCTGCTCGGCTTTGACAGTACTGTTGTATATTTGCTAGTGAAATTAAACCATGTAATTAATTGGACCAACACAAAGTGGCTCACGCTGGCCTCTTTCAGCAGGATGTAGGTAATTAGGGGATTGTGATAAACACGGAGTACCCTCGAATGGTAGCGCAGCGGTCATGGTGCTTATAACCCATACATCCAAATGGCTTCTTCTGATTGCTCGCATTCACCAAAGCATTCAACGCAATCGTCATCAAATTGCACCCTGCTCTTAGAAAAAATAGCCTGCTCTTCAGGTATCTAGCGATTATCCTGATCTTTGTAAAGGTTGCGCGACACTGCAAAAACAGCACCTCGGCTTCACCTGCACGGCAAGCAGTCAGAGGGGAGAGTCAGAAGTGAGTGACGAGAACCGGGAGAGTCGAGGAAGACTGCATGTACGCGCACCAAGAAAAGCGAAGGCGTTCCAGGCAAAGCGCTGAGCTGATTGCACCGGCTCGAGTGTCTCCTGCAATCACGGCTCAAGGCACGGCTGATCTGATTACGTCTCTGTCACTGATGATTTCTGAGAGGGCTCGAGTGTTCTCCCGCAAAGAGTGGATCCCATCCGAGGAGCTTGAGAGAAAGGCTAGAAAACGCTTTGTAATCCCGCCGAATGCGAATGCCGGTCACTTGCATTCGAGAGGGAAGTCCATTTGCTGATCTTAAAAAAATGTCCTCTAGAAGAGCCTTTTGACTGAGCTTTTCTTTTATTTGATGGAACAAAGCGTCAGATTCAATAACAGAAAATTAAAAAGTAGATCTGGGAAAGCATGGTTGCGGCACACACTCCGAGACTTGAGAATGTAGGCCAATATCTCTAATGATGATTAAAAGAAGCAATCTTTGAAGGTGCTGCGGGCTGAATGCTGATTCTAGAGCAAGGTCGGGCTTGATACATGGTGAAAAACGAACAATACGTGGTAAAGATCAAAGAGAAGAGTGAATGAAAAATAATGAGAGAGTAGTGAGACTCAGATTAGTCAGTTGAGCAAAAAGGTGCGATGGTAAAATAATGAGTGCAAGAGAAATCCAGGCCCAGCCAATCTGAGGGCCTGTTAACTGCAGCACGGACAACAATGGGTCTTAAATCATCGTGCTGAAGCGCACAGGAAGCATTTGAAAGCCTAAAAGCAGCCGTAAATCACAGCAGCAATCGCAGACAGCAGGGTCACTTCCTGTGTGTATTCGGCTCCGCTTCCCATACGAGTCCATAAGTAACTTTTAGAAACGTCGGATTTACATTCAAGGGGAAGTCATTTCCGTGACACTAGCATCATCAAAAAAATAAATAAATAAAAAAAAATCATGAAAATGGTTTATTATTAATGAACATTACATTTTCTAGAATGGCATTTATAGGGTACAACAAGGCTAAAGGCTCCATGGGGGTAAAGGCTCCTTTGATTTTATTTTTCTCTAAAATGACACTTTTCAAGATGCATGTGGAAATTTGAATAATCCTTGATGTGATTGTGTCCAGCAGCGCAAAGTTGATTCTGTGCTAATATTTGATGTTATTTTAAATTTTGAAGATTTAAGTAGCAAATGAGAATCACTTAAATGATTGAAAATATTTTGAGAAAAAGGTCTTCTCAGTGATTTTCAGTTTATTTCACAAGGTAATTAAAGCAAGCTTTTTTAAATAACGGAAGAATGTGTAAAAGTATGGTATTTGGGTTAAAAAGTGTCCCTGCTGTTGGGATGAAAGGCACAATAACTAACATGATAATAAATAGCTGACTTTTCCATTTGTTGTCATGACACGGTTAGATTCAGATGGGAAATATATATATATATATATAGAATCATATTTAAAAACATGATATTAATCATATCATATAAAAAATAGTATTTATTTTTACTACTGTAAATCTATATTAAATTATTATGGGATGTCGTTAAATGCTTTTAGAATCTTTACTTTTTTATTATTTTGTTTCAAAATTTAAAATATATATTTCTATATTAACATATTTTAATGACAGCATATTTAAAAAACAAAAATAGTACTAACTTTTTGTAACTATGTACAAAAGCCGCGGGCGTGCCATCACTTCCGGCGAGTGAGGTCAAATGTACATGATAGAGAGAATCTCAATGGGATACAAGTGGCGAAAGTGATCTCTTGCACGTATCTCTACGCCATATCGTGTAATTTGACCTCACTTACAGGCAGTGATGCCGTGGGGATGGCCGATGTACATAGTGTTGTATTTGTGGAAAAACATGTCTTAAGACATCAGGGTGGATGGATAGATTGGATTCATATGTCTATGTTTTTTACTCTCATAGTTCTCATACTCTCATGTGTTACCAGGTATCATAGAGGGGAGGTATCCAAACCACGGGGGTTCCTCAGGGCTCAGGGCTCGGCCCTCTTCTCTTCTCCATTTACACTACATCACTGGGACCCATCATACAGGCACATGGCTTCTCATACCATTGCTATGCTGATGACACTCAACTCTACCTTTCATTTCAACCAGATGATCTCACAGTAGATGGACGTATCTCAAGCTGTCTGGCAGACATCTCGGCATGGATGAAAGAACATCATCTGCATCTAAACCTGGCAAAGACTGAGCTTCTCGTCTTCCCTGACAATCCGACTCTACAACACAATTTCACCATCCAGCAAGGTTCATCTTTGATTACCCCTTCAGGGTCGGTCAGAAATCTTGGAGTAATCTTTGACAACCAGCTGTCCTTCAAAGACCACATTTCAAAGACAGCTCGATCATGCAGGTTTGCTCTGCACAACATCAGGAAGATCAGACTGTTACAGAGCTGCATGCAACACAACTTCTCGTCCAGGCCCTTGTCATTTCTAGGCTTGACTACTGCAATGCGCTTCTGGCTGGTCTTCCATCGTGTGCAATCAAAACACTTCAGTTGATTCAGAACGCTGCAGCACGTCTTGTCTTCAACGAGCCCAAAAGGTCCCATGTTACACCACTCTTCATCTCTCTGCACTGGCTACCACTTGCTGCCGGCATCAAGTTCAAGGCCTTGACGCTCGCTTATAGATCCACCACAAGCTCAGCAACGGGCATACTTCGACTCGCTGGTACGAGTCTACACCCCCACCAGAAGCCCTTCACTCAGGTAAGAAGCGTAGGCTTATGGTACCATCACAGAGAGGCATGAAATCCCTCTCCAGAACTTTTTCATTCACCGTTCCCGGCTGCTGGAACAATCGTCCCACCTCCATCCGGATAGCAGAATCACTGTCATTATTCAAAAGACAGCTAAAAACTCATCTCTTCAGTGATCACTTAATCTTATCATAAAAAATAAACTTCTTTTTCCTCTATTTCTCTTCTATTCCCTCCCTATTCTATCCAAAGTCCAAAACTTGGTATTAAAGGCACTTTTTTGCATTTCTTCGCCTCTTCATGACTGATTGCTTCCTGTACTCCTCAGTTGTAAGTCGCTTTTGATAAAAGCGTCTGCTAAATGCATAAATGTAAAATTAAATGTTACCATTGACATGCATTATACCATGCCAAATCCGGCCTGCCAGAGATTTCCATCCGGCCCCCAGAATAACACTGAATTCAGGAATAGAAAAGTTTAGGGCAGGTCCGAATACCATTTTCTGAGCTTCGAAGCTTCGGTAGTAATGAACATCAACTATTGGAAGCTTCGGAGAGAGGGGCTGAACATATTTTTCTCACTAATAAAGGCAGGAATCTGTGTCTGTATGTCTGTTTGCATTATTATTATTTCGAGAACCGTTCATCCAATCGAATTCACAAGGGAGTGCAGTGTCACATTTGGTGCAATAGGCCCTATAGATGGACACGCGAGCCGCGACACATTCAGAATTAATACACTTTTAGTAAACTACAGTCAGAACAGCACGAGCGGGAAGCGGTGCACCTCACGCGGGCAGGGCTTATACTCTGAGAACGGACACTGCACTTGTGATCTAAAACGCACACACACAGGTCTGTTAAATTAACAAATACTTTTAATCTAGTCTAATAGTTTTCTGACTAACAAATTGGCACAGTAAGGGTAGATTTAAATAAAGAAAAACAAAATTTAAATAAAGAAAAAACTAAGTTTAAATATAGAAAAACGAAATTTAAAAAAAGGAAAACGAAATGTAAATAAAGAAAACCAAATTTAAATAAATAAAAAACTAAATAACTAACTAAAAAAAAAGGAAATTTAAATAAAGAAAAAAGAAATTTAAATAAAGAAAAACTAAATTAATTTAAATAAATAATAACGGGTAAAAATGCTAATACATTTTGTTTCTATTATTTTATTTTTCCACAATGTCAAAGCAGCAAAACAGACTAGCTCAGACATGCACTTCCGTCCATACAAACTCCGCTGTTCTGCACTCTAGCCAGAGAACACTCCCGTTGCTGGAACACGCGTCGGTTCTATTTCTAGCATGCACGCGTTCTCCGCGTGTCTCAGTGTGCAAACTCCAACCTGTTAAATATAGGAGCCGAAATAAAAACAGACACGCCACGCATTTGAGACGCTCATGCAGCAAGTGTGTCGCCGGCCTTATTCAAGCGGGAATGAGAACCGTTTTGCGGGGGTCAATACACAATAAAGAAAATACACAATAGTCCTTTGGATATTTCATCCCCTATTATTGAATCATATAATTATTTTATTTCTTATTTTCCATATTTTTTTATATAAATAAACCCCATTGTTAACTTATTTAAACTTACCTTTTGCCTTGCTTGAGGTTTTTCAGGGCTGGGTTAATTTTCACACTGTTTAAGAATATTGCTTCAGGAGCATAAATATATTTAATCTGGGTTACAGTAGTCATATAGGGTAATAGGAGGAATATTAATATATAGTCTGGAGACATCTGTCAGTACCCGGTACTCCAGCCTTTTAAGGTCAAGGGTAGGGGGCGCTACATAGCCTACAATTCAATTTCATTTTATATTACGAGTATCTGGCCCTTGCAGTGTCTGCAGAGAAAAAATCTGGCCCTTGGACAAATATAGTTGATGACCCCTGCATTATACGATTGACAGACTGCAACGGTTGGAGTTAAAAATCTTAATTTGTGCTCTACTGAAGAATCAAACACACCTACATCTTGGATGCCCTGGGAGTAAACATCTAATTAAAATTTTTGGGTGAACTATCCCTTTAAAGTGATTATTTTGAACAAGTATTAGCGTAGACATTATTAAAAACATAATTTTAGCTAAAGCATTTTTATCAATACTTTGTGCCTTTTACCCCATGCTGGTGAGCCTTTAACCCTGTGTGGGCAAAATGCCCCCCTCGCCAACCCATACATTTTTATGATTTATTTCCACACAAAATCGGTTTCTCCATAGATGTTCAATACAAACAAGCTATTTTTTTTTCTGCGATCATGTACTATGGGAGTAGTGAAAAGCACATTTTTCTCAAGGTTTTAGCCCTACGCTACTAAAATAAATGATTTAAATTAACATTTGATCAAATTAGAACAATACAAAAATGTAACAATATTTGAATAACAATGTTAAAATTATGATTAAATTAAACACTCTCCCCATTTGTGATTGGTTGGACAAACAAACAGTCCCACCCTCAAACTCATGTCATTGGTTGAGTCAATGCGATTGTCTCCAGCTCAAATCAAAAGCATTGCGAAAAATCACAACTCTACATTTCTTTCTGTATTTGATTTGAATCAACCAAACTGTGATAAAAGTGTTCAGATTAGGACCAACTTTAGAATTTGCTTACAACATTCAATTTAATGGCCACTATTATGACACCCGCAAGGAAAGCCGCACAGCAGAACTTCTTATGCACCCTCAGCGGAGTTGATTGGGACACTGCAGCGAGGAGATCTGGCCTCGTAGAACGGCAGGAAATTTTGAAGTTTCGCTAATCCCCTTTTTCACGGCAAAGCCACAGAGAGAGCAGAATGCTGCTGCAATTCCCCTTGTGCGAGGGCATGAATCACACGTCTGCCGCCAATATTATCATCACTGTGTGCTCGCTGTGAGCTCGTCTATCTGTGAAATTGTGTAATCCTTGGAGATATTGCCAGGAATAATTTTATTATCTCTCTAAATAGCAAAATGAGCTGTATCCAGTTCTTTGCAAAGTCCCAATCCCCAGTCTTGCCAAATGTTGTTTAAAAATAAATGTGCAAAACTTTTGTAAACATGACCGAGATATATGATTGGGTTTTTGTTTTTTCAGTCTTCTTCTGAAGTCTCCATTTTTCAAAGGACGGCTGCACCACAGCCCATTTCAGATCTCTGACAGAAACGAATACAAGGATACCAACAAATTCGTAGGTGTCTCTGTTTTCCGAGGGCAGAGCGTGTTGTTTCAGGGTTGTTCTCAACTCTGTCAGGGGAGAAACGAGTGGGCGGATCCCAGGCTTGCGCATTTCAGACCTGGAGACTTGGGGCTCCACTTCTCACCACAGTGGTTTCTGCTGTTCAACACCCTCTGCAAATAACACTCTATTCTTAGACGGACATCACAGAGGTGATTGGCTGTCAACAGCTAACGACTGCACTGCTGTTATTTCGGGGAGGTTTGATGGGAACAGTTTTTAATTAGGTGTGTGGGTATAACTTCACAGGTTATGCAGATTACAGATATTACATTTATACTCCTTCATTGCTGCCTGTTATTATCATTAATTTGATCGAACGGTTCATATACTTTTCTTGCAGGGGGAAAACACTTTGGGAATTTAAGATGTTTCATTGTGTAATGAAAAGCCAGGCTGTCAGGTCTGGGATATAATGATGGCACATCATCAAAGTTGTAACACATGGTTGCACTAAGAACTTCATTAAAAATTACGAGGCCCTTGATTTGTGTCATGCAGTGACGCTCAGGCTTAAGTGGAAATATGGGATTTAGATGGTTAAAGTTGGATTAGCCAAATTTTCTGTTTGTGCATCTTTGTGGACCAATACACTTCACAACACAAAGCTATCAGAACCCATCAAGGCCAATTAGCTTTCCAAAAACTATTACATTTTCAATTTCTCCACGATCTGCACTAAACACTTTACAAAGTTTACCAAAAGTGATTCATAGATAACATTGAGGGTTAACAATTAAATATTGAGGAAATAATATTGTTATTAGATTTGTTTATACATTATATAGTGTATATTAAATATTGCAATGCCTATTATATATACTATTTTAAAGCTCAACCAAAAGTATCTAATGACTTGAAATAGATCTTTACAAAATATGTTATAATATATATATATATATATATATATATATATATATATATATATATATATATATATATATATATATATATATATATATATATATATATATATATATATATATAAAATATGAAATGTAATATAATCCAATATACACTCACCTAAATGATTATTAGGAACACCATACTAATACTGTGTTTGACACCCTTTAGCCTTCAGAACTGCCTTAATTCTACATGGCATTGATTCAACAAGGTGCTGAAAGCATTCTTTAGAAATGTTGGCCCATATTGATAGGATAGCATCTTGCAGTTGATGGAGATTTGTGGGATGCACATCCAAGGCACGAAGCTCCCGTTCCACCACATCACAAAGATGCTCTATTGGGTTGAGATCTGGTGACTGTGGGGGCCATTTTAGTACAGTGAACTCATTGTCATGTTCAAGAAACCAATTTGAAATGATTCAAGCTTTGTGACATGGTGCATTATCCTGCTGGAAGTAGCCATCAGAGGATAGGTACATGGTGGTCATAAAGGGATGGCCATGGTCAGAAACAATGCTCAGGTAGGCCGTGGCATTTAAACGATGCCCAATTGGCACTAAGGGGTCTAAAGTGTGCCAAGAAAACATCCCCCACACCATTACACCACCACCACCAGCCTGCACAGTGGTAACAAGGCATGATGGATCCATGTTCTCATTCTGTTTACTCCAAATTCTGACTCTATCATCTGAATGTCTCAACAGAAATCGAGACTATCAGACCAGGCAACATTTTTCTAGTCTTCAACTGTCCAATTTTAGTGAGGTTGTGCAAATTGTAGCCTCTTTTTCCTATTTGTAGTGGAGATGAGTGGTCTTCTGCTGTTGTAGCCCATCCGCCTCAAGGTTGTGCGTGTTGTGGCTTCACAAATGCTTTGCTGCATACCTCGGTTGTAACGAGTGGTTATTTCAGTCAAAGTTGCTCTTCTATCAGCTTGAATCAGTCGGCCTGTTCTCCTCTGACCTCTAGCATCAACAAGGCATTTTTCGCCCACAGGACTGCCGCATACTGGATGTTTTTCCCTTTTCACACCATTCTTTGTAAACCCTAGAAATGTTTGTGCGTGAAAATCCCAGTAACTGAGCAGATTATGAAATACTCAGAACGGCCCGTTTGGCACCAACAACCATGAAACACTCAAATTTGCTTATATCACCTTACTTTCCCATTCTGACATTCAGTTTGGAGTTCAGGAGATTGTCTTGACCAGGACCACACCCTTAAATGCATTGAAGCAACTGCCATGTGATTGGTTGATTAGATAATTGCATTAATGAGAAATTGAACAGGTGTTCCGTGAGTGTACATATGCAATATGAATACTATATAATGTATACACAAAAAGCTCTTTAATATAATATATATATATATATATATATATATATATATATATATATATATATATATATATATATATATATATATATATATATATATATATATATATATATATATATATAAATCTATCTATCCATCCATCAATCAGTCAATCAACCAACCAACCAATCCACCCACCCATCCATCCATCCATCCATCCATCCATCCATCCATCCATCCATCCATCCATCCATCCATCATTAGATATTTTCTGAGAAGCATAACAAAAATTATATAAAATATGCAGTGTAATATAGAATATAATGTGCACACAAATGCATTACCTATAATACTTTCTATGATTTTCCCAGGTTTTCCATTGACTGTGTATAATGGTTAGAACGCTGGTCATATAGCAAAGTCAACGGGTGTTTATTTTTTTGCTACAGCCCTGGGATGGTTTTTGGCACGGTTGAGGTAGTTTTAGTGCAGGTGTAAGAAGAGGAATCCAGGCAACTGGAGACTGATTTCACCCCTCACAGCTCACAGCATGGCTGTCTCCCTTTAGCAAGGGCTTGGGTGAGATCCAGACCGAGCTATTTCTCCTCAATGTCACATTTAGTAAAACACACACCACAGGTCTGGAGCACAGAGGAATGGGAGTAACCTTAACCCTGCTGCTGCAGTTACCGAGCATTACTGAATCAGCTATTAATCTTAACGCAATTGTCGAGCCTTTCTGGAAGGTCTGGGGAGCGGAGCGGCTTTTTTAGACAAAGCCAATATTTTCATTTCAGCTTGAAAGTTCACGTTTCTTTTAGCCGATACAACCTCAGCATCAACAGCTGACCACTCACAGGGTGCCAAGAGCTCAGTGGTATAAGGTTTGCTTGATCCAAACCGCAGCCCTCTAGTTTATTGCCTAACTGCTTTGCCCATCACATTGATTGGACTGCAGTCACAGGTCTATTCTCAGAAGCGGTGCTGAAATGACACATGCACTTAAAGTGATGGCTCTACAACTAGTCGCTTCTTTGAGGAGGGGAAAATTGTGAAGAACTCTTGTTTTCAATAACACTGACGGTACAGAAAACGAAAAAGGTCACAGAGAAATGCTCTCATTACTGGCCCACATTTAGGCTATTCAGGGCAAACAACAGATAATTCCCAAATCACAATGTTTTGAGTCACAGATCAATTATTCCTTTTTGCCCACTGCACACTTTTTGTGCAGCCGTTTAGAGCTTGACTTGGAGACTGTAATGGATTGCGACTCTCGCTGGAGCAAACTGCTTTTGATGGGGTCCAATCTATAGTGTACACACCAGTGATCCACAAAGGATAGCCCCTTTTCACCGGTAAGGGGCCGCATCCATCATGGCTTTCTCGAGTGGCTGTGCATTAGGAGATGCCCTTGCTCAGATCAAGGTGCGCCCTTGAGCCTCACGAAAAAACGAATGTTTGATCTGGGAACCGTCTAGAGAGGCCGCAACTTTGCCGTATAAGGCGATGACCGGGACACCCCACATCAGCATGCAGGGACAGGCATGAGTGAACAAACAGAACCTGCTGCTTGTCAAACATCACGCCTGCATCAGCGCATGGAGCTCTGGGTATTAGAGGGGGGAGGGGCATGCAGCATTTCAATGAGACGATGACAAAAACAAGATGGAGAGAGAGAGAGAAAGAAGCGATATTAGATTTCTGCTGTTGGCAGATACTCAAATAAAACTCTGGAAATCCATCAGGCTATGGGATCGATGGATCAGTGGGTCAGTGCCATGGCAGTCGGCCTGCAGCTGTGTTGTCAGGGGCGACGGGTGAATGATTAAAGGTCGAGGAGCAAGAGTTGAAGAATTGTGACAAGTTTGGAAAAAGTCACTGCTGGATTGGTGTGCCCAAACACAGATCAAAAGGAAAGCAAACAGAAGCATGACATATTTACTGTATGTGGAAACACTGGAATGAAACTGATATCCTCACTTACATATATTAACTATATAATTATACATTATGTCTGATTTTTTTGGTTTGACTGTATATCCCACCCACTAACAGGTGCCGTGATTTTTTTTCTTTTTCTTCAATTACACTGTATTGTGGAATGGCTATAATTAATGTTTATAATAATAATAAAAAAAAGGTATATCTTGGATTTTTGACATTCGTAAAAAGATGCCATTAAACAAGTACTTAAAATATACTGTCTTTATGTAATTTAGAGATTAGCTGTGAAATGATTACATTACAAAATATATGAAAAATGTACAAATATATATACAATACTCTGAATTTTCCGTGTTTCTGTGTTTTCACTGTTAGACGGTGGGGTGGGGGTGGGGTTGGGGGTAAGAATGTTGGAAAATATTCTTATTTGTGTTCTGAAGATGAACAAAAGTCTTATAGATGTGGAACGACATGAGGGCGAGTAATTAATGACAATATTATTTTTGGGTGAACTAACCTGTTAAAAGAGTTTGACATTTGATCAAAACACCAAAACAAAAGATCAAAACACATGCGTAAGACGCAGTAAAAAAAGCAATCGTATGTAAGCAGATGCATATGTAAAATAACATGATCGTCAACATTAAACATCATATAAATCGAAACTATCTAATGTTACTGAAGGGAATGCAGACCCAGAACGAGCTATAGGACTGTGCAAGCATTAGGGCTGTTGATGGACTAGATCTAGTCCATCTGTGTTTGATCATCATTCAGAATCTGATCTGACTAGGTCTTTCACAAAAATGTGATTTTCTCAGCTTTTTGTTCAAAATGTTTCCTTTTTTATGAAACTTACCCATATTGAAGTGTTGATAAAAAAATGATGGATGAAGCTAGAATAAAACGTTTTTGTGTGTGTGTGTGTGTGTGTTTAAAATAAGAGGGTCAGCTTTTTTTTTTGATACATTGCATGCTCAGATATTCATAAAACAAAATATTCTATGGGCTATAACATTTTGGTGAAAATGGTCAAAAACCCAGGCAGTGGCTGGCAACTTTTTAAACACTTGCGGGAAAGAGTTAAAGAGTAAAACTGTACTGATATACATTCATTTATTTTATTATTATTATTAATTATCAGCAAGCACAAAATAATAATAACAATAATGATAATAATAATACTAATACTAATACAACTTTTAGTAGAAAAAACAGCTGTAATTCGCTGCTACTATTTCTTCAATTCATGTAGATACCTTTGAACAGTACTTTAAAATGTACTATTTATGTTTTGCATCAAATTATTTAATGAGTAAAACATAACAAGTCTGCCTCTGCCGTTAAAATGTAATAAAAAAGAAAAAAAAAACACGAAACTGTGACAAGCCTGTGCAATAAACACAAAGCGTATATGAGTGCTGGTTTCCAGCATGTCAAGCAGATAAATACTGTGCCAAGGGCTCTTCAGATGGCATGAGATGCACAGATGACAAGCAGTGTCTAGAGCAAATGTCAACGGCATGCGACAGAGACAATAGGTTGCCCCCCACCCCACACCCCCACTCAATCACTTCATAGTTTCATCAGCTCGGCCCTTGTACACCTGATTGACTTATTCTACTAATCTACATATCAATTACATAAATTATCTCCACCTTGCTGGCAGGGGCGCTTTGAGTGATGGGATCTGGCAGGATGTGATTATTGGTCAGTGGGAGTGAAGGTTTCCAGTTTGCTGAAGATGCTTTAGAACTGAATGGAAATGCAACAAAAGTTCATTAGAAACCACTGTCATATTGTCCATTATAATCATGCATAAAATTTGTTTTAGGGATAAAATGCTCTGTGCATCAGAATGCATAAAATATATGGGGATGAAATTTACATGATTTCCTGCCACAAAGGACCTGAATCACATCTGTGTTGAATGAAGGGGCGGAATTTAAAAGCGCTCTGCCTCTGAGTCATACAGTCATCAAATTGATCTGTCAATTTTGTGAGCAAGCTGAACTTTATCAGTTGTCATTGCATCAGGGTTGGACACTCTGACAGCCACATTCAGTTGTGGGACTCCGGTAATGGCTTTGGAGATGCCTTACAAGAGCGGTGATGTAATTCACAACGTGTCGATTCCACCTCGGCACCGTCAGGATTGCCAGCCCTGTTTCCACGCGATAAGGACACTGAAAATTCATTGCATATTTTGAGGCAGATGGATGGGAGGGCAGGTGAGATTAATGTTGAGGCGGAAGCAGTGAATCGGACTGACAATACCAGTTGTAATGAAAAACTCTGAAAGGGCCATGATTCTGCTAACAGTTGCCTTGATGATCCCATTACTGTGGAGGATCACATTCCCCCGTTGAACTACTTGTCATTGGGGATGAAGGACTGATCCCTCTAACCCTCTCTGTTTAAAAGGATCATTTAGCACTGTCCTCCCAGACTCTTCAGATGGAAAGCTCGGCTACAATAACTTCGCTTTGTGTGGGAGGTGACACATTGATTGTGGCTATCCAATGTCCCCACTCTCGTTGCTTCCCTCTTCCACTAAGTGTCCAGCAGCCATAAATGTGTCCAGCACTCAGACAACAAAAACAACACATGACTGCTTTACTGATGAACTACTACATCAAAAGTAATCTTGTTGGTTACACCCATCTTCGTCATGAAGGTTAAGATAAAAGCTATAATTAAGCCAAGTTTACATGTTAAAGTCCATTAAAAAGGTATGGGAAGATAGATTCCACGGGGTGGAAGTAGAGATGTGTGCGTTTTCGAGGAAACTATATTTTTTGAAAATCACAACCTCTATGAAATTGACAACTGGTGGAGCTCTGCTCTTCCAACTCTTTACCATATGGATCAGTTCTTTCATTAAATTAATACTTTTATTTCAATAATCAACGATAAAAGACTAACAGATGACTTTATTAATCAGCAGCTTTGTTCCTCTTTCTGCAGCAGGAAAGCAGATCTACACTGACCGCTTTGAGTTAATGCAGATGTGCTGCAACACTGAGCAACTGCCAATACTGAGCTCTGTTAAGCTGCTCTGTTTCATACAATGCTGGTTTGAGGAATAGCAAAGGCAATTGTCTGAAAAAAAGAAAAAAAGAAAAGTTGAGCAGTGTGAAAAGGCCTTGTAGTAGCATCTGTATTTGACTTGAAGTTGTAAAAAAAAAAATATATATATATATATATATATATATATATATATATATATATATATATATATATATATATATATATATATATATATATATATACCCAATACTATTCAAATGTTTGGGGACGGTAAGATTTTATAATGCTTTTGAAATAAGTTGTGTGTGCTCACTAAGGCTGCATTTATTTGTTCAAAATTTCACCAAAACCGTAATATTGCAAAATATTATCACAATTTAAAATAAAAATGCCTTGTTGATGCTAGAGGTCAGAGGAGAATGGGCCGACTGAATTAAGCTGATAGAAGAGCGAATTTTGACTGAAATAATCACTCGTTACAACCGAGGTATGCAGCAAAGCATTTGTGAAGCCACAACACGCACAACCTTGAGGCGGATGGGCTACAACAGCAGAAGACCCCACCGGGTACCACTCATCTCCACTACAAATAGGAAAAAGAGGCTACAATTTGCACAAGCTCACCAAAATTAGACAGTTGAAGACTGGAAAATGTTGCCTGGTCTGATGAGTCTCGATTTCTGTTGAGACATTCAGATGATAGAGTCAGAATTTGGCGTAAACAGAATGAGAACATGGATCCATCATGCCTTGTTACCACTGTGCAGGCTGCTGGTGGTGGTGTAATGGTGTGGGGATGTTTTCTTGCCACACTTTAGACCCCTTAGTGCCAATTGGGCATTGTTTAAATGCCACGGCCTACCTGAGCATTGTATCTGACCATGTCAATCCCTTTATGACCACCATGTACCCATCCTCTGATGGCTAGTTCCAGCAGGATAATGCACCATGTCACGAAGCTCGAATCATTTCAAATTGGTTTCTTGAACATGAGTTCACTGTACTAAAATGTCCCCCACAGTCACCAGATCTCAACCAAATAGAGCATCTTTGTGATGTGGTGGAACGGGAGCTTCGTGCCCTGGATGTGCATCCCAAAAATCTCCATCAACTGCAAGATGATATCCTATCAATATGGGCCAACATTTCTAAACAACTCTAGAGCAGTGGAGACATGTTCTTTAGAGTGACAAATCATGCTTCTCTGTCTGACAATCCGATGGATGAGTCTGGGTTTGGCGGTTGCCAGGAGAACAGTACTTGCCTGACTGCAAGTGTAAAGTTAGGTGGTTGGGGTATTATGGTGTGGGGTTGTTTTCAGGGGTTGGGCTTGACCCCTTAGTTCCAGTGAAAAAAACTCATAATGCTTCAGCATATCAAGACATTTTGGACAATTTCATGCTCCCAACTTTGTGGGAACAGTTCCAGTCTCACCATGACTGCGCACCAGTGCACAAAACAAGGTCCATAAAGACAAGGATGAGCGAGTTTGGTGTGGAGGAACTTGACTGGCCTACGCAAAGTCCTGACCTCAACCCAATAGAACACTTTTGGGATGAATTAGAGCGGAGACTGTGAGCTAGGCCTTCTTGTCCAACATCAATGCCTGACCTCACAAATGCGCTTCTAGAAGAATGTTCAGAAAATTCCCAAAACCTTGTGGAAAGCCTTCCCAGAAGAGTTGAAGCTGCTATAGCTGCAAAGGATGGGCCAACTCCAAATTAAACCTTACGGATTAAGAATGGGATGTCATTAAAGTTCATGTGAAGTTCACGTAAAGGCAGGCGTCCCAAAATTTTTGGCAATATAGTGCACACACACACACACACACACACACACACACACACACACACACACACACACACACACACACACACACACACACACACACACACACACACACACACACACACACACACACACACACACACACACACACACACACACACACACACGGTTGAAAAACAGTTTTTGTTGTGATTTATTGGGTTGTTAATCTCCCACCATTTGTTGAGATGAACAGTTAATAATTAATAATAGTAATAACCATTATCAATTGGTTATTATTATTAGAGTTATAATAAAAGTATTATTTAAAAAAAGTGTGTTATCTCAACAAAAGATGGGAGAAAAACAACCAAATAAATCACAACAAAAACTCTGACCTATCATAGAAGATGCAGTACCTAAAGCTTAATCCTAAAAGCACAAAAATAAATGCTTAAGCAGCTAGAAACTCCAGCAGGTGATTAAAGCTTGTAGCACAGACCAGCTATTTGACTTTGAGGATTATCACTGGAATATGACAAGCTCACTGGACACTCAACATATGCTACAGCTCAGCAGGAAGACAGGTTGTCAATGCTGCACACAATCTTTGATTGACACAGGTGTCAGAAAAGATGCCTGGCAAGAAGCAGTGGCGTGAAAGGAGCAGGACATGAAAAGAAGCACATCTGGCCCACACTTTTATCCAACAGACCCATCCTCCCTCTAAATCTGCAGTGAGTGCAAAGAGCACAAGGCCACTCCTCATGTGATCTATTGAGGCACAGATCAAAGAGCGCACATGACGTACTAAGCGAAACTCAGGGCATGCGCACACATATCAGTGAGCTGTATCAACAGCCCACTTTCCAGTGTAATAATTCTCCTTAATCAAATCAAAGCTTTTTAGAACCACTGGGTCTGAGCAACCCGGTCGATAAAGAGGAAATGCTGAATAAATGCCGAGGGCTTACCGTGGCCTCCCCTTGTGAGGAAGGGCATCCTGTTGATGGCGATGGGTACGGTACCATGCTTGTTATGGAAGTGATGTACATGGTGTGTGGTGCTCAGGCTGGAAGAAACACGAGCACTGGCCGTTCTGTCCGGCACCGAGGCCAACAAGGCGAGAGATAATGCCAGTCTCCACCAAGCGCCGAGGCCCAGCCAGCTGCCTCCACCACACTCCCAGCCCAGCAACACCACCTCCAGCTTGGGGCAACAAGGCCCGGCGTAGGCCCTTCCACTCCCCATTTGTCCCACCCGTTGGAAAGAGTACATCTCAGAGAGCGGTGCCCATGTCAGTCATTATCCACGGGTCAAGTAAATGATGCAGAAGAAAACAATGCTACACAAAACCCTGAGGCTTTCACAGTAGGTTTCCAAAGAGACGATAAAATCCTCAAAAAGAAGAAATTCCTTTCAAGTATGGCTTCAAAAAAACCAAAGGGGAAAAAAACAATTGGGCAGTTCCTCCTGGCTTTCACGCTCGGCGACTATCAAAAAAAAAAAAAAAAGCCAAACAAGGGAGCTTGTCTGCGAAGAGAAGGAGAGCAGGCTCAATCGAGTCGATAATCATCTGAGCTGCAACTCCCAAAAGCGTTCGAATCACGGCCGCATGGATCAATATTTCTGGATGCAGATTTTGCGACTTAATTGACGAGAGGAGAAATGCTCCAGGTGGAAGAGATGCCAGGAGGCGTCTCCTTTCGAGTTCCCAGCCTCAGGTACGGCTTACACACTATTTAGACCACTCTCCCTCAGAGGACAGCTCCTCTAACGCGCAAGAGGAGATAAGAGACATCCCGGTGGCTAATGGATTATTCTAATACTGATTAAAAGATGACAGGAAACAGAAAGGAGGAAACAGACAGAATGAGACTGACCCGGGCACGATGAAGGCGCGCTCACGTTTCCTTTTCACAGACGGAGAGATAAAGAGACTTCTGCTGCAGCATGGTAGAGGGAAAAAGCAGCAAATAAATAAATAAAGCCGGCTGCAGACGCAGCGCAAAGCTTTTCTGCTGCACGCTCCCTCTTGAAGTGGAAGACCTGAAGCGGAGCTCGATCAGTTTTCCAGCACCATCGCCGGATCGCTCGCTTCGCTTCTTGTCTCTGTCTCTGATGAAAACACTGTATCGATTAGCACTGCATTTTATCCCTCTTTTCTCTTTTCCCTCCCCCTTTCCGATAAGCATTCACTTGCTAATGTGCTTAGTCTGACAGTGTTACCAGCAAATGCCCCTCACAGCCGAAGTGTGGACGACCAAAATCCGTACATGCGCCAGTGCGCTGAAATGCATGTTAATTCAATTAGGCTCCTCGCGATCCTCGACAGATCTTCTCCCGGGATTGATGGGATCGAGAGCAAAGACAGAGAAAAAAACAACAACCCAGAAACAACAAGCGTTGCTTGCCGCAAGCGTGAGGTGCAGGACGCACGGTCCTCCTTCTGGATGCTCAACCAGAGACTGGTACAGAGAGAGAGAGAGAGAGAGAGAGAGAGAGAGCGAGAGAGAGAGCGAGAGAGAGAGCGGTGCAGTGTGTGTCTGAGGAAGAGAGAGGAAGAGAAAGAGAGGGGAGGGGTGCGCAGGGAGCAGGCGATCGTAGTGCATAAGCACACATGCAGACATAGAAAGAAGCCAAAAAATGGAGAAGAAAAAGGAATCAGTTGCACGGCACACATGCAACCAGGAATACAAATTCAGGGTGCTGCGCACGCTCACCACAGCCTCTGAAACACCAGCCCTACACTGCAGAACTTGACCAGTGACACTAGCTATAGAAGATGCTGTTTATTCCGGCAGTGATAAATGAAAGTGCTTAAGAAAGAGAGATGCAAAAAGAGAGTTTTTGCATTTTACAAGTGGTCTATTTTCAGCCAATGTGGAAATCACACTCAGGAAATCTGAAAAGTCTTGCTAGTGCCAGATGCACCCCCCTCGCGACCAAGCAGTAGTTGGTTCCCGATCTTGATGAATAATTTAGTACCAGACAAAATATGATGGCAAATGCCTGCCACTGTCTTTCTCTCATATTTTCTAAATTAATCAATTCCACACTATTTTTTTTTTCTATTAAAAGATGTGCTTATTCATATATAATAATTTACTAACTACAAAGGGTTAGACAAATATTCAAGTCACGTAAATTTGACTAAAGGCCCATGAGATAAATTTTTGAGTTTTGTGACTATGTAAATCTTCAAACTAAAACAACATACTAATATACTCCTAAACGCTGGCAAAAATAACTTTCAAATAGATACACACATACTGTACACGCACGCACACACACACACACACACACACACACACACACACACACACACACACACACACACACACACACACACACACACACACACACACACACACACACACACACACATGTTGTGTTTCCATGTTTTATGGGGACATTCCATAGGCATAATAGATTTTATACCGTACAAACTGTATTTTCTATCCCCTACACTGCCCCTGCCCCTAAACCTACCCATCACAGGAGACATGCTGCATTTTACATTTTCAAAAACATCACTTAGTGTGATTTATAAAATGTTTTCCTCATGGGGACCAAAAAATGTCCCTACAAGAGAAAGGATTTTGGATATTGCCATCTTTGTGGGGACATTTTGTCCCCATAACGTAGGGATTACCAGTCCACACACACACACATCACACACACATCAGGCATAACATTATGACCAGGTAAAGTGAATAACACTGTTTATCTCTTCATCAGGGCACCTGTAAGTGGGTGGGATATACTGTACAGTCAAACCAAAAATGATTCAGACACCAGATATATATTTTTTTCTAGTGGGTGCAGGACACTATAGTTCATTTATGTAAGTGAAGATAGCAAAATAAAGTAATCTGTGACATATTATATCATCAAATTTGTCACTGGACTACCAGTAAAAGGTATAAAAATGTGGGACCAAAATTATTCAGACACTTTGACCAGTCCATGTTTTGCTTAAAACTACCTGTAAAAAGGCAATTCTGATATTTGTTTCTAAACACATTATAAATGTTAGAAATGTATTGCTGAAACACATTTCAAAGACTGTGAAGTACTGAATAGTGGAGTTAGACCGTTAATAATATTTAATAATAATATAATACAATCATTTGTTACATTTATATAGCGCTTTTCAAGGCACTCAAAGCGCTTTACATATAGAAGGGGGGAATCTCCTCAGCCACCACCAATGTGCAGCATCCACCTGGATGATGCGACGGCAGCCATATTGCGGCAGAACGCCCACCACACACCAGCTGATTGGTGGAGAGGAGACAGAGTGATGAAGCCAATTGTATATATATATATATATATGGGGATGAGTAGGAGGCCATGATGGACAGGGGCCAATGGGCAAATTTGGCCAGGATGCCGGGGTTACACCCCTACTCTTTATCGAAGGACATCCTGGGATTTTTAATGACCAAAGAGAGTCAGGACCTCGGTTTAACGTCTCATCCGAAGGACGGTGCTCTTTGACAGTACACTCAAAAAATAACTCATTGGACAAACTCAATTTAATTGAGGGCAGGTTTTCCATCCAATAAATATGTGTAGCCCCAACTCATAAAAACTAATTCATGCAATGAAATATAATTGAGTTTGTCCAACTCAATTTTTGACAATGTAATTGAGTTGGTCCAACTCAATTTTATCAAATACAGTTTAAATTATATTTATATACTTATAACATGACTTTTTGAATTTGCCAGACTTCATCATCATACACAATATTGTATGATGCAAATTTAAGAAAAGGCTGGTGTAACTCCTGACATTGGCATTGATCACTGAGTGCCCACAGACTAAGCACAGGCGCCACTCTTCAGCACAATGGTAACCACAAAATTTAAAAATTACAGAAACTCCTCTAAATGTCCAACATAACTGAGCATTAAACACTAATATTAACTAACAACAACTTCCCTTTACAGAAAAACACATAAAATAGCACTTTAATCCCTAAATTTACTCTCCTAATGCAGTCCCTTGCAAAGCATGCTGGGAACTACAGATCCACTGCCCAGTTAGTTAAGTCAACACAAATATTTCATGTAGTTTAAACACAAAATAATTAAGTAAACTTCATATTTAAATATATTAGGTTGACTGAACACAATTAAATTAAGTAGTTTCAAAATTAGATATGTTTAAGTAAAGTGAACACAATTTAAATTTGTCATATCTATAAAGGGCCTGAATCATTTTTTGAGTGTATAGTGTCCCCATTACTATACTGGGGTGTTAGGACCCACACAGACCACAGGGTGAGCACCCCCTGCTGGCCTCACTAACACCTCTACCAGCAGCTACCTAGTTTTCCCAGTTGGTCTCCCATCCAGGTACTAACCAGGCTCAGCCCTGCTTAGCTTCAGTGGGAAACCAGTCTTGGGCTACAGGGTGATATGGCTGCTGGCCGTTAACAGTTTTTCACCATTGCTTTGTTCAGAATATTTTAGGCGGGGCTAAAACGGTGGCTTGATGGCGCACTGGAGCCAATGAGCATATGGCCCCTCCCTCAACACTATCATAACTGTTGATGACGCACCGGAGCCACTAAGGCTGGCCCCTCCCCTAACACGATCCTAACTAGAGCACATTGGCATCAGTTATATAGTATACAGATATACTACAGCTTTTTTTAAAAGAGCTTACATACTAAGCGGGTACTTGAGGCAAACAGAACTTGTCTTCCATTTGTTTTTTAAATATATATTTTTTCAAGTCACCTTTATTTCTATAGCGCTTTATACAATACAGATTTTTTTTTTTACATTATGCTGTAATGCAGCTTTAACAAGCCAATAGTGTCATTATACAGCCAAAGTAAGTTGCTGTGTTGATTAAGTTCAGTTCAATAACTGTTAAGTTTATCAATTGTGCATACATATATGTGTGAGTGCTATGACAAGCTCCTGTACAATCCACTGCACACTGAACAAGCAAAAGACACAGTACTATTTTGCATTTGTGATCTCCGTGTGTAGTTTGGCGTGTATGGATAATCATTTAAGTGTCACTGTGCAAAAACACAATTTTTAGAAGAGTTAAATTAGCTTCAAATAAAGTGTTGGCTTTTGCAAGAGATGTGTAATGTTTTGCATATTGAGGGTGTTGATAGACTCGATCTACTCCATCTATGTTTTGCTCATCACTGAATCTGATCCAGACAAAGTCTTTGACAAAAACATGGTTTTCTCAGCTTTTTGCTCAAAATATTGCTTTTTTAAATGAAACTTACCTATATTTAAGTGTTAGCTAGAATAAAACTAATTTGGTCTGTTCTTTCTTTTGATATATTGCAAATGTGGGGCATGAACTTTTTGTGCAAACGACCAGAAATGCTAGCGGTGGCTGGCATTTCTAAAAACGGAAGAAAAGAAAAAAAAACACTGACTAGGAAAGAGTTAATGGCGTTACTGGTAAAAGCAGAAGTTTTTGATCAGTAAAAATGTATGGACACTACAAATGCTGATCGTTCATCAAAGTATGTGAGCAAGAGAGATAGAAAGAGAGAGAGAAAGAGATGGACTGAATCTATGCTCCATACATCAGATAAATCACCCAGGATAGAGATCTCAGTTGGGATTGCCTTGCCGGTTGAAAGGACGTACGTGGAAAAAAAGGCCGAACAGCAAAGAGCCAGAGCCACCTTTCATGGTGACAGGAGGGGAGAAGCAGGCTATTACTCAGACACAGGGAGGGAGGCGAGGGGGGCTGGCTGCCGCCAATGAGCTTGGTTGATTGAACAGAATGGAGAAGAGGAGGGGGCAACTCGGTGTCATGGCAAACAGTGGCCAAGTCTGTAAATCTACAACGTCGGGTGCGGCTAACGGCCACAGTTAGCCACACTGTCGACTCTGCTCCAATGAACACGGAGGCCTGCTTGTCGAGATTTAGCCCCAGGGCAGGCCGAGAGAGATGCCCGTCCCACTGTAATCGATTCTCATTTCTCTGCAGACCGAGAGCTGGAGATACACAGGAGATAACCTTGAGATCAGGTGACACGCAAAAACATCCATACCAAAGGATCTGGGATGCAGCTTCGAAAAATAATCAATGATGGTAGTCGCCATTTTCTATCTAGAGGTGGAGAGATACATGCAGCTCCGGTTGCGTAATGAGGCCTAGATAACCTCAAAGACTGATGATGATGAAGGCTGAAGTGGAATTAGGGTGCCGGTAATTCATAAGAGGTGTCATCAATTGTCAGTCTGGTGGATTGGGGACATTCTCCTCAGCGGCGATGATATCTTTATGAGGGTTCTGAGATGAAAGGCTGGTATTAATCAATTTGCCAAGCCCGAGGTTGCTCAGCACGATAAGAGACGATGATATCTGGGCTGCGTGCGCTTCTGGATGCGAGGCGTCCCTGAGTTTAACCATCTGCTACCAGGCAGTCTAAGCTAATGGCCATCTTCTCTCCACACAGCATGCTGGCCTACTCAGAGGGTTGAGAAGGCACACAACACATGCGATAAAGGTGCTCACCAGGAGGCGAAGCGCCAATCACGCCCATTGTGTTGGCTTCAGAACCCGAAACGCTCATGGTATTAGAACACGCTGCTGTTAGCAGGCTCTTTCCCGTGGAGGAATAAACAAAACAGCGCAGTAGAACAGGTCCATGATTACACACACATATATTTGATGTGTGTTATATTTTGAGGGCTGTTTACCATAAATACATGTCATTATTTGACAGTACACCATTTTTCAAAGATAAAAGAAGGAATTATGAAATCAAGGTGTATTAAGTTCTACTTAAAGGAATAGTTCACCCAAAAATAAAAATGCTGTCATCATTTACTCACCCTCAAGTTGTTCCAGACCTGTGATGAGTTTCTTTTGTTGAACACAAAAGAAGATATTTTGAAAAATGTCAGTTAACATAAAGTTGACAGCAGCCACTGACTGATTTTTTCCTACTATGGAAGTCGATGGCTACCATCAACTTTCTGGTTAGCGACAATCTTCAAAATATCTTTAAAAGTAACTCATACAGGTATGGAACAACTTGAGGTAAATGATGACAATTGACATTTTTTGCGTGAACTATCCCTTTATGTGGGTAAAAAAAAGTTCAACTAATTGCATTAATATAAATTTAAACTATACTACATATAATTGTAAAGAATATGCATTAAGTGTCTGAAAACATTATGCATTTAAGTATATTCTTTAAAGTATATTATTTCTGTAAAACGTACTCACTGTTGTGTACTACTTTTTCACAAGGGGCGGTCATGACGGTGAGTCCATTTCATGTTTATACTTTCAATACTTTCTGTCCTTCCAATATGCAGAGACAACTGTAACCAAGCCATTTGCAGGCTGATTTCATCAACCATGCTAACACAGCAACATTATCTTAACCAATTGCTTTTGGGAGAGGACTATCTGTTTCCAAAACAATGGAAGAGGGAGGGAATGTTTGGGAAAACTGCTTGAAAACATTAGTTTTGCAAATCCATTTCCTGACAATAGCGGCACAGAAATGACTCACTTCACCTTTAAATGCTGTCGCCCACGTTAGCACAGCTTTTTTTTGTTTATGCTGACACGCTAATGACTAGCTTATTGTAACATTCCCTGTTGGTCTGGAGAATCGATCTCAGACGCTATTGAAGAGCCTCGTTTATTCCTTAATATTGTGTAATTCAGGATAAAACCAACAGTGTAATGAGTGTGTGGGGATAAACAACAGGAAATAGACATCATCTGCACTTTCCTGCATCCTGAGCATTTCCACCCAAGACATTTGTGCAGTAGCCCCCAGGGAAGACGAGGCCGGATTAATAATGGCAGTTTTGGTATAATTACTCATAATGCCTGCCTCCTCTGGAACTAATGGCCCGCGGTTGAGATATCTGCTGGATTTAATTCAACTTAAAGAGACAGCACCTCACATTGCTCTTTAGGGGAAGGGAAGAAGCCCAGTGTGAATACACGCCTGGCTGCACCTAAGCGCACTCATCCAAAACCACTGCGGTGCAAAGATCGTTTGACAGGTTAAGATGATTGCATTGCCTTTTAATCTGGCCATGGTACGTTTGTGTTTGAGATTTCTGTCATTTCAAAAGACTTCTATTCAAAAATCAGATATTGTGTCTTGATTTATGAAAACACATACTATATTTTTCTTTTGTCTGCGGCACAAAAGATAAGGGGAAGGTATTAAGAACTCAGGAAATGGCACGAGTGCCATCTACTAGTGGATTCTCCCTTATCAGAACACATTTTGCCTGAGCCAGTTCTGCTCTTATCCGCTGAGAGTATATTAAAGCAAACGATATTAAACCAATAGGATCTGGATCCTAGGACCTTAGAGCACAAATATATGGTTTAAAAGATGTGAGATCCAAAACATATGAAATTCTCCCTTAAGGTAATATAAAATAGAATAGAGATTATTTTTGCTGCTTCCTAAATTACCTTGTTTTGGCTAAATTAAGGCACTATGACGAATCCTTTATAGAGCAGCCAATCCCAAAATGTACTGCAACTCGCTCTGTGAAGAAATACATCTAAGATGGTGGATGAGGTGGAAAAAAACATTACAAGGAAACATTTCCGTCTCTACTGAAAATATGTACGCGCATCTACTGTTTAAAAGTTTGGGGTTAGTAAGATTTTAAGTATTTAATACTTTTAAATTCATTTAAAGTGATCGTTCAACCAAAAATGTCAATTCTGTCATTATTTACTCACCCTCAAATGGTTCTAAATCTGCATGAATTTCTTTCTTCTGCTGAACACAAAATATATTTTGAAGAATGTCAGTAACCATACAGTTAATCCAGTTTCCATTCTATGGAAGTCAATGGGGCCCATCAGCTGTTTGGTTCTATTGTACATATACTTCAAAATATCTTATTTTGTGCTAAGCAGAAGAATGCAATTCATACAGGTTTGGAACAACTTGAGAGTGAGTAAATGATCTCTATTTCAAATATATTCTGTTATTTTGAGCATTCTTTTCATTAAATTTTTTCCACTTTATAGTAGGTGGCCTTAACAACTACCTACATCAAAAAAATAAGTACAATGTACGTATTGTGTTGCAAAACACTTTTGCTGATAGTGATGTGTATATGTGTAAAGTTAGGGACAGGAGTGGTGGTATGGGTAAGTTTAAGGGTAGCTTTAGGTGTAAGGGAAGTGTCAACAGTGTAATTATAAATGGAATTACAGAAATGAATTACCAATGTAATTACATGCAGGTATTTTTTTAAATGTAAGTACTATGTAAAAACATGTATGTACACAAAAGTGCATTGTATCAAATGATTAATGTAAATGTTAGTACATAGTAGTTAAGACCACCTAGTCTGGGTCCCAAAAAAAATTGAAAATTTATTAAATATTAGTTTGTTCGTGTCACAGAGCTGGCTTAGCAAAATACTGACATCCCATTATTGAAATCAACTGTGATTTGTGTCTCCCGGAATGGAGTGCTATTTATGTTGCACGTGGACTTACTGGCCAATGTAGACGTTCCAAATAATGGGGTTTTATTCTAGTTGGGAGGCTGCCTTAGAAGGTTGCTGCCTATGCAGTAGCTCACTAGGTTTTGGCCAAAAAATAAATAGATTTTTATACTTTTTTTTTTTTTTTTACTTAGCAACTCTGGCAAACATTAACCTGAGTGGGAGCACCAGAAACCATCAGCAATGATCAGACATACACAGTTCCTCATCTGCTTGTGGAGCATACAGTGAGTGTGTGAGAAGAAGCATGCTGCTGTCCATGTGTTCTGCAGGCCTGCCCACATGGTGTCATTGCACCAGGAGCCTCATCATTCATAGTGGGTGGCACAAGAAGGGCAAAGAGACTGTATGAGCATGTGCACACTCTTAGGTAGGTGGGATTGTGTGTGTGTGTGTGTGTGTGTGTGTGTGTGTGTGTGTGTGTGTGTGTGTGTCTGGGGGCCAGGTGCCACTAGAAATGAACCCAACCATCTGTGACAGAAATACTTCTTCCCATTATGTGAACTGTAAAGGCCCACCTGTGCAAAAGCCAGCACTTTGGCACGGTGGGATCCACTCCAGGAGCAGTAGGCTTTAATTTCAATTACGACTGCTCACACTTGTTCTCAGTGCCAACATTGGACAGATACATCTGAGGGCAAAGTGTTAAAGGACCATATCCGCTGAAGCATTTAAAGAGCGACACACCAACACACCGACACACCGACACATTGCTGAATTTCTTCGAATTTTGGTGAAGAAACTCAATAGACTCAATATTTAATTTGACACGAATGAAATCGATGATCTGATTTCTGTTCCAAATCTACCATTTTAGGTTTTAGGTCCATTGTTTTTTTCATTGAACATTTACATAAGATTCGTCAGCTGAGCTAAACCATACAGACGTAGATTGACTATGGATTTTGCCATTGTAAAAATAACTGATTTCTGATTAATTAGCAAATGACCACTAAAAAAATCTGAATCCCAAAAGCCCTAAACATCCTTTGCTTATGCCAGTCACATCCTGTGCTCATAACCCAGGGTAGTACTGTCATCATCGGCCTTATCAGATGCTGTATAATCCTCTTAGGTTGAGGGGGGAGGAGGTTTATATACTATATGCAAGCTGTGTCTCATCGTTTACTCCTTGATGTGATTAAGCTTGAAATAACCGAGCCAATTTTATGGATATAGGGAGGATCAGTCCTATTGCCGTTGTGAAAGTTGCATTTGAGAAGGAAGCTCTATGGTGGGTGCATGGACTCGTCCGTAGGTGTGGTAATGGAACCATCTAGTATCGATGTGATGGTGTTACATCACCTGAATTATTTTGGCTTTCAAAAAGAAAGGCAAAATTGAGATTTTTGAATAGACTTTTTGATATGAAACATGTATGTGACTAATTTTGAGTTATTATGTCATCAGCGATGCCAGAATTTGAGGAGGCATGTTTACGGAGTGGCTGCAGGTTCCAGTCAATTGGCAGTGAATTTAAATTTCCTCTTCCTTGATCATTTGAATTTACTGCTGTGGATCACAAATACGGCTGAAAAGCCCTTGGAATTATCTAATAAGCAAATTACTTAAATGAATCCGCTTAGAGGTGAGAGATTAAATCTTTTCATGTGGAACATTCAGTAATTCAAGAAGGCATCTGAAACCAGCCAAAGGCAGGTGCTGAGCGAAGATAGAGCCAGACTCACTCTTAAACTCTCCGCACTGTTTACAAGAGCACATCGTACTGCTGCACAGAAAGATGATCGGGCTGTCAGATAAAGTGCATTGATTCATGCTGCTTCTGTAGACCAAAACTTCTTCAAAGAGTTGGATGATATATATATATATATATATATATATATATATATATATATATATATATATATATATATATATATATATATATATATATATCATCCAACTCTTATATATATATATATATATATATGTTTACAACGATCAGGCATAACATTATGACATGTGACATGACACTGACAGGTGAAGTGAGTAACACTGATTATCTCTTCCTCACTTCTCTTAGTTGGTGGGATATATTAGGCAGCAAGTGAACATTTTGTCCGCAAAGTTGATGTGTTAGAAGCAGGAAAAATGGCCAAGCGTAAGGATTTGAGCGAGTTTGACAAGGGCCAAATTGTGATGGCTAGATGACAAAACTGTAGCTCTTGCTGTCAGTATCTATCAAAAGTGGTCCATGGAAGAAACAGTGGTGAACCAGCGACAGGGTCATGGGCGGCCAAGGCTCATTGATGCACGTGGGGAGCAAAGGTTGGTGTGTGGTCCGATCAAATTGACGAATATCGCATATTTGATAAAAGTTCATTATTTTCCATAATGTAATGATAAAAATTAAACTTTCATATATTTTTGATTCATTGCACACCAACTGAAATATTTCAGGTCTTTTATTGTTTTAATACTGATGATTTTGGCATACAGCTCATGAAAACCCAAAATTCCTATCTCAAAAAAATTAGCAGATCATGAAAACGTTCTCTAAACTAGCTATTAACCTAATCATCTGAATCAACTAATTAACTCTAAACACCCAAAAGATTCCTGACGCTTTTAAAAACTCCCAGCCTGGTTCATTACTCAAAACCGCAATCATGGGTAAGACTGCCGACCTGACTGCTGTCCAGAAGGCCATCATTGACACCCTCAAGCGAGAGGGTAAGACACAGAAAGAAATTTCTGAACGAATAGGCTGTTCCCAGAGTGCTGTATCAAGTCACCTCAGTGGGAAGTCTGTGGGAAGGAAAAAGTGGCACAACGAGAAGAGGTGACCGGACCCTGAGGAAGATTGTGGAGAAGGACCGATTCCAGACCTTGGGGGACCTGCGGAAGCAGTGGACTGAGTCTGGAGTAGAAACATCTAGAGCCACCGTGCACAGGCGTGTGCAGGAAATGGGCTACAGGTGCCGCATTCCCCAGGTCAAGCCACTTTTGAACCAGAAACAGCGGCAGAAGCGCCTGACCTGGGCTACAGAGAAGCAGCACTGTCTCTCAAATTTTGCATGTCATTCGGAAATCAAGGTGCCAGAGTCTGGAGGAAGACTGGGGAGAAGGAAATGCCAAAATGTCGGAAGTCCAGTGTCAAGTACCCACAGTCAGTGATGGTCTGGGGTGCCCTGTCAGCTGCTGGTGTTGGTCCACTGTGTTTTATCAGAGGCAGGGTCAATGCAGCTAGCTATCACAAGATTTTGGAGCACTTCATGCTTCCATCTGCTGAAAAGCTTTATGGAGATGAAGATTTAGTTTTTCAGCACCACCTGGCACCTGCTCACAGTGCCAAAACCACTGGTAAATGGTTTACTGACCATGGTATTACTGTGCTCAATTGGCCTGCCAACTCTCCTGACCTGAACCCCATAGAGAAACTGTGGGATATTGTGAAGAGAAAGTTGAGAGACGCAAGACCCAACACTCTGGATGAGCTTAAGGCCGCTATCGAAGCATCCTGGGCCTCCATAACACCTCAGCAGTGCCACAGGCTGATTGCCTCCATGCCACGCCGCATTGAAGCAGTCATTTCTGCAAAAGGATTCCCAACCAAGTATTGAGTGCATAACTTAACATAATTATTTGAAGGTTAACTTTTTTTGTATTAAAAACACTTTTCTTTTATTGGTCGGATGAAATATGAGATAGTTTTGATATTTTTTGAGATAGGAATTTGGGGTTTTCATGAGCTGTATGCCAAAATCATCAGTATTAAAACAATAAAAGACCTGAAATATTTTATCACAATATGCTAATTTTTTTAGAAGGACCTGAATATATATATATGCTGTCAAGCGATTAAAGTTTTTAATCTAACTAATTACACATTATCTAATGAATTACACAAATTAATAACACATTTAATTTAGCAGAGAAATTACTCCAGAAAGATAATTTAAAGTCATTATTGTGTAAAAAATCTAATAGACATAACATAAAAAGTAGCTTAAGAAAGTTTTTTGGGGGGATGAACTATACCTTTAATGTTTGTTTTTTATTAATATGGAAATATGAAATTATTTTTAATGAAATGATATTCTAAATAAGAAACTGCCTGTATCATTGAATCATTGGTTCACACGATTCATTCAAAATGCGGATTCAGAAATGAAACGCCACTGTGTATTGCTGAGACGAACAGTTCTGCTTTGTCTTTATATTTTTTGGCAAAACAGACTAAAAATAACACAATATTAACTTATTTATTTTGTTGTATAAGATCAGTATCGCACTTGCACTCGTGTTATTCTGGATGGAAAAACTTGTGTGATATATATCATGATGTAAATGTGAGGGTGTTTTCACACTGGTAGTTTAGTTGGAAATGTAAAAACTGTTATGTGGACCCGAGAGAACTAAGCGGGGTACTGAATTCGAGACTGCATGAAGGAGGTGATCTGAGTTCGGTTGCACAGTTTACCTCGGATATGAGCAGCATGTGTATGTGTACATATAGATATGCAGTATGTGTGTGTGTACGGTGTAGCAAAACACTGCATAATTTTATACCCTGGGAAAATTACTTCAAGTAGTCAGAGGGGAAGATGAATCATTTGCAATAAAAAATTACCAAGATCTTTGGCATGACTTGTGAAAAAAATAGTCTAATATTATAGTGCTTAATTTATTACAGACACAATGGAATTAGTGCTGACAACCTCTGGATGCGCTTTTATTTGAAAGAGGTCACATTATGCCCCTTTACAAAGTCTTGAAGTTGTTTTGGGTCACCTAGAATAGGTTTTCATGCTTGAAAGTAAAAAACAAAACAAACGACAACATTATTTTCCCACATATTTTACATAGTTGCAGCACCTCTTTTCCCAATCTGTCAGTAACACTCTGTTTATTTCCTGTCTCTTTAAAAGCCCCGCCTTCCGAATCATTCGGCTGGATCAGTGTGTTGTGATTGGTCACCCATTTCGAGCGTGTTTAGGAAATGTCACACCCTTTACCAACTATGAGTTTCAACAAACTACTATTGTAAATAAACCAAGCCTTGTCCCTTTATTTTGCATATGCCCTGGGCGGGAATTATTTAAATGAGGAATATGACGTGTGTATGAATGTGATATGTACGTTGCCGGAAGAAAACTCAAGGCTGCAATCGAGGCATTTCAGGGAGTTCAGAAACAGTGCTAACTGATATACAGAATAATTAACTTTGGAGAGGATTTTGTGCTTTGTAACTTTGCAGACCTTTTTCATGCTTAAACAGCAACTTACACACTAAAGAAACTTAGGTCATCTTTAAATGGAAATGAAAAACATGCTAATCAAGGGATTGTGGATAAGGATCAAATATGGGAATCTGTATTGATACCCAGCCCTATTGGACATCAGAATAATTTTGAGCATTTCAGCTTTTTTCCATTTCCAATTCTCCATGTTAATGCGCATAGCTTTCAATTCCAAACCTATGCGCATTAATATGGAGATGGTCTTCCATAACAGCTTCCACTGTTCTGAGAACGTTTGCAAAATGGCTCATTTTTATGTTGAGCTGTGAGTCCAATTTCAAATCTGATGTAATTATATTTGAGGTCTGAATATATGGATTCTGTCCAGTAAAGCGAGCCAGCCAGCAGTCCATATGACTCTATGTGAGCGTATATGTGAGTATTTACCGCCGGGAAAGCAGCTTGCACCTGATTCACACATTTATGTTTGTGTGTTTATGTAAGTGGAAGGAGGTGGTGGATGGCCGAGGGCTGTGTGTGGTGGGTCTGTCAGCAGGGTTCAGCCTGCAGTGGAGTCCAGTGATGTGTAAATCAGGTGAAGGTGTAGCTGAGGGCCAGCTCTGGACCGGCAGAAGTCCAGTTCAGCCCAGCTGAGGAGCAGCAGATTGGACAACCAGTCTCCACTGCTGCCCTCCGGACATCATCCAGCTCACTGACATTGCGGCGAGGTGACAAACACAACCAGGTCCAAACAACCGCAATCATCTCCGTAATGGCCTTGTCCACAGTGGCCCACGCGTTCGCTAGCTAAACTAACTAAGACATAACTGCACTGCAGTGCAGCTATTGCCGGAGGAGAAAAACGATGCCTGTCTTTTCCTTAACATGGCCGGGTTTCTACGCCAACGGAGGCAACATCTTGCCATTGACCTGTGGAAGACATTCTATCCATCTCACGTTGGGAACAGCAATTGCTAAGTGCCAGGGCAGACCCATTCATAATCAGTCTGAGCAGATCGCTGCTAATGCTAAGAGTGCCGGAAGAGGGATGAGGAGAGCCAGCGTCACAGAGGGTTCATTCATCAGGCACCTGCAGTGGGTCTGATACTGATACTAAAATACCATTCCTCCCAGGCCCGGACTGTGGGGGTGTGCATGATGGATGCACTAGATATACTGTTCCCACTCCACAGCAACCACACACAGCCCACGGCTAACAGAATGTAAGATGGGCCAGGGAATGGCTTAAACGTGGCCGAGTCGTCGAATATGAACACACTTATTACAGTGTTGCCAAGCATTTTCTTTAGGGAACTCCCAAAGCCCAATTAGTAAGGCTAAAGTACCCGTTCAACATCAAGTAATATTACTTGTATTACAAATCTCACCATAACATTATCAGTAATAATAATAATAATAATAATAATAATAATAATAATAATAATAATATTCACTTTAAACCAATGTGAGTGTGGGTGAAAAGCAGATTCATCAGGTCTTCTACTTCTTAACTTAATGTGAAACATTGCTTATTTGTCTTTCACAGGTTTGGACAGTTCGGGGAAAATCAAAGAGCAACTTTACAACTTTACAGATGAGTAAAGATTTCCACATTTACTAAAAAGAAAATGCTATTAAAAAGCTATATGGATGGATGGTTCTCCCCTCCGACATGTTTAAAGTTCCAATGGGCATCCAAGTATCAATATTATACCCACACTTTCCAGTGGTAAATATGACTTGAGAGGGCCAATTTTCATGTCCAATTTTACATTTTTAGGAAACTCAGCATTAGAGGAAAAAAAACTAAGCTGCAAAATGGCCTGTTCTGTACTTCTATCACATGCACATGTGAGCCCACATTTACATAACAACGTCTATTTCAGCGTTCAGAAACGTGTCATTCACATTCACAGTCAGGTAATGAGGAGATATGACAGATGTTATTTCAGCAACAGAACTTAAAACTTGTGAGAAGTAAACCTGTGCTTTTCTGAGCGGTGTAAAATACTTTTTAAAGATTTTATAGAGATAGTAGTTATAAAGATTTGTTTATTGATTTATTTTTTGAAAGAAATTAACTTATCGTGTTAGAAAATATTTCAATGTCACTGTTCTTTTGAACTTAAAGAATAAAAAAAATAAAGAATATAAAATAAAATATAAAAAATGCACAAAAATATTAAGCAGCACAACTGTTTTCAATGTTGATAAAAATAAGAAATGTTTCCTGAGCATCAAATCAGAATATTAGAATAATTTCTGAAAGATCATGTGACACTGAATCCAGCTTTGCCTTCAGTTTAAAATATATTAAAATAGAAATAGTTACTTTAAATTGCAATAATATTTCAGAATATTACTGTTTTCACTGTAGGTGTAATTAAATAAATGCAGAATTGGCTAGCTAAGGAGAACCCAAAACTTTTGAAATGTATAAAATTATATATATATATATATATATGACAAGTCAGTTTGTGACGTCAGAAACAACAGCGATTTCAAACCGTGTTTTTGAGACAGTCTTTGGTTCACTGCAGTATTAAAATGCTCAGCAATGATTTTGACTTGTGAATTTGCTCATGGTTTGTCTTAAAGCATATTAAAAACACCACATAGACATACTAACAACATTAAAACCTTAATTTTCACCACAGGGGGACATTATATTAACATATAATATTGTTCTACATTATAATCATTCTAATATTTTAAGGCAGAATTTCTGCTACGGTTTTAACAAAACCGAAACCTCTCCAAGTACTCCCTAGAAGCTAATTAAGTACCCGTGGGGGGTACACATACTCCCGGTTAGTAATTATTACTTTAACAAAATTTTAAGAAAAGTGTCTCCACTCCCACACAGCCATGTAACATTTATTAAAAAACACATCAAGTCACCGGTACACACTGCCTTATCATGTAGGTGGCTGAACACAGAGCAGCTCCCACAATTCCCAGGTGCTTCCCACCCCCACCTCACACTGAATTGTGCAGTGCTTCTGCAGTGTCAGCTTTCTTTGCTCTTTTCATTTCCTCCCAGTGCCCTCCCTGGCCTAAACCTCATCCCTGATTGGCCGATCATTACCCAGCGTCCATCAATCACACGCCTCTCTCTGATGGAGACCACTCAACACGTCGCTTTCTTACAAACTATTGGCAAGGCTGTCAAGAACAATGAGGGTCACCGGTCTGTGACCATGTAACCGCGAGAGCGAGGCTGCAGGGAAAGGACACCGCGAAGCGAATTGAAGCTCGCCAGGCTATTGTGTGAGGTTACAGTCATGCATACGATTATTTGCCCACAAAGCATCTCCATAGTGCTGATGGTGGGTTTGAGATGCGCGAGTGGGAGGAGGTGAGGGCTTTGGGCTGCTGCTGTCTTTGGCTCTGCTGTAAACAGCCCTGGCTAGACTTCTCGCTAGCAGGCACGGTGAGTCATGTCACCTAGCGGTGCACACAAACACATTAGCTTTCCAATTAGAGCCAACCAGGTTCTCCTCCTCACGCTGGGCCCAAAGTTGGGCCAACCTCATCCCAAGGTTTTTGACGTGAGAGGAAGCGAAGGGGACAGCAGGAAGGAACAAGTGAGTCAGAGGCCGAACAGAGGACAACTGAAGTAAAGATACCACTATACATGGTGGGGGTGGGAGAAAGGACAGGACAAGACCCAATGGGCAGGTGTCCTCATTGCTGCTTGTTTGGAGTGGGGCAGAGTTGATGGTTGCTCCTCTGAAACACTCCATCAAAAAGCCATCGGAGACGTAGATCTATCTCATGCTGGGATATTTTTAGGTTGCCGTCAAGGAACAGCATCTCTAGAATCTATGATGTGTGCATCAGACCAGAACATTCTGGTGACATTTTACATTAAGGTTTCATTTGTTAACAGTACCGTAGTCAACATGAAATAACCATTAACAATACTTCTACAGCATTTATTAATGTTAATCTCAAAATTTTCAAATACTTTTTTTTAATCAAGTGTTGTATTGTTAATAATGTACTGTGAACTCATTGTTAGTTCACGTTAGTTAATGCATGTTAACAAATGAGATCTCATTGTTAAGTGTTGTATGTCATCCAAGGCATGATATCCTGCTGTTCCATTTTAATTTGAATAACAACCCAGTTAAACATTATATATATATATATATATAGAGATTTAAAAAAATGCAATGGGCCTTATTTTTATAAAAAAAATGAAAAAATATATACAAAGTTCTGTCATGAAACTCTAGATGGCCTTAAAGGGATAATTCACCCAAAAATGAAAATTACCCCATGATTTATTCACCCTCAAGCCATCCTAGCTCTTCCAAGCTTTATAATGGCAGTGAAGGACAGTCCAAAAAAAGAGTACCATGTTAAAAAAATTGTAACACGTTAAAAAATAAAATATTTAGCTTTGGCAGACTGCCTTCCGTATTCACATTGGTCCTTCAATTTGTATTGACAAGTATTAATTTCGGGTGAACTATCCCTTTAACTCAATCTGTTTGCAATCACTTAATTCTCTATAGGGCACAGCTGATTGGTTCCTGCTGTATCAGCAGCCAATGAGCTAGCTCAAACTTTAAATACTGGTCAGCATTTGCTATAGCAGTGCAGCTCACTTTCAGAAACTCCCCTCCTTCCCCAGCTCCACCTGTATAGATCTGCTACGGGTAATTCATGTATGCTATATTGTACAGCAGCAGCATGTCTTACTTGCTCACAGCAGTGTGTTGTGTATGTATTGGCAGTAGCAAGTCCCGTACTCGGTCTGCAGCAGCAATAACAGCAGCAGCAGTGTAGCAGATCTATTCCGCCAAAACCAAATATTAACATTGAGTATTTTGGCATAGTAATGAATACGGCAGAGTTACCATGACAGAAATATATTTATACTATAAATCCATGCTTAACAACAATGTTTTTACTAAATATTTTCACAATATTCTGTCAAACAGTCTTAATTTATTTGTATGACCATACACATCTTCAGATGCTCATATTCTAATATTGTGATTCTTCAAAGGATGGGCAGGGCACCAAGCGCTACACATGACCAGGAAAAACTCAATGTTTGACAGCCATTTCACACTTTATTAATTCTTCTGGTGTTATGAATAACAGCATCTGTCATATTCTCTCCATATTAGCTCACTGCGACTGGGTGAGACAAGTTTGTGAACACCAAACAGACGTCACTGACATGCGAATGTGGTCAGTCATGCGTTCAACAGTCAGTTATATCAGTCCATCATATGTAAATATGATTAATCATGATGACTCTTTTAAGTAATTCAAGTAATGTTAACCTAGCAATAAATGTAATGAATTTCACAACATCTCAAAATAAAGTAATGGAATTTAAATTATATACATTACCGTTCAAATGTTTTGGGGTTGCAACATATTTTTTAATAAAGTCCATTGCTCACCAAGGTTGCATCATTTGATCGAAAATACAGTTAAAGAACTGCCTTCTGTTTTTATTATATTTTAAAGGGTACATAACACAGTTTCTGCCAGTCTCATGTTAATCTAGAGTACCTATTGCATCCTTCTTATGTCCGAAGAGTCATATTATAAAAGACAGATATGCTCTACCAATTGTTCCTGAAAATAGCCAAACTCGTGAAGGCGTGCAGTGGGCGGAGCTAAAGTCACAAGCACACACACACTCCCAGGAACATTTTCGATTCTCTCTATATTTTGAGTTGTTGACATTTTATGCACTTACACTTGCCTACTGTGATCAAAACACAGACAGATTTGATGCAGTTTCACTCATCGCCTGAGGTTTCGACTCATGACCGGGAACAAACAAACACACTTGCAGAACTCTGTTGCTGCTCCGGAAAAACAAACTGCATTGTTGCACTGTTCCCATAATGCTGGCTTATTTAGGAAGCTGAACAAGGTCATCCTTCCCTCACAACTGGAGAAACACTTCTTTAGTGACATTGTTAATTGTGTGATCTAAAAACAAAATGACAACATTGCCGACGACTCCTGTAACCCGAACGAAGCTCGTCGTTGAGGCTCTTGCTCTACTTCTGGTTGATGTGTGCACGTGTTCATCCGGGAAAAGTGCCTACAAGTAATTCCGCATTTTATGTCATACAGGGCCATACTCGAGGAAAAAAAAAACTTTCAGAAACTTGTTCGAATCCTGAAGGAGTGTATTTGGCACAAAAATAAGTCCAACTCGTTTTATGAAATGTTGGTCATGTTTAGCATGAGAATCCAACTCTTTAATAGTGTGAAGTCAGAATGTATGAAATAGCATTAGACCCCCTATTTAATGTATTCCCGTGATGGCATAGTGCTGTCAATCAAGTTAAAAAATAACTAATCCAACATTTTTCTGACAAAATAACTAATCCAACATTTTTCTTGCATTTTTCTCTCGTTGTTATATTGCAGCCATTTGCTGATTTTTTTTCTCATTAATGTACACAGAGCACCACATATTGACAGAAAAAAAAAAAAAAAAATTAAAAAAGAAAAACTGAAATATCACATGTTCCTAAGTATTCAGACCCTTTGCTGTGACATTCATATATTTAACTCAGGTGCAGTCCATTTCTTCTGATCATCCTTGAGATGCTTCTAGACCTTAATTTGAGTCCAGCTGTGTTTTATTATACTGATTGGACTTGTTTGGGAAAGCCACACACCTGTCTATATAAGACCTTACAGCTCACAGTGCATGTCAGAGCAAATGAGAATCATGAGGTCAAAGGAACTGCCTGAAAAGCTCAGAGACAGAATTGTGGCAAGGCACAGATCTGGCCATGGTTACAAAAAAAAATAAATTCTGCTGCACTTAAGGTTCCTAAGAGCACTGTGGCCTCCCTAATCCTTAAATAGAAGACGTTTGGGACGACCAGAACCCTTCCTAAAGCTATCAGGAGAGAAGAGCCTTGGTGAGAGAGGTAAAGAAGAACCCAAAGATCACTGTGGCTTAGCCCCAGAGAAGCAGTCGGAAGATGGGAGAAAGTTATAGAAAGTAAACCATCACTGCAGCCCTCCACCAGTCACAAAAACCTTCTCCAGAGTGCTCAAGACCTCAGACTGGGCCGAAGGTTCACCTTCCAACAAGACAATGACCCTCAGCACACAGCTAAAATAACGAGGAGTGGCTTCACAAAACTATATATATATATATATATATATATATATATATATATATATATATATATATATATATATATATATATATATACACACACACACACACACACAAATATACATATTTTTCCCCAGGATTCTCTGATGCACAGAGAGTTCAAAAACATTTATTTGAGATGAAAATCGAAAATAGGAACAATTCCTTACTGACGCTCAATGTAAATGGACACAAATCCCCTGCTGCTCCAGTCAAACAATTCTGAGTTACCTGCCATTATGCACTTGAATAGATACACAATGTAGTAGTAGTGGCTGTTCATGAATCTGTGTCCACATACTGTATATTGTGGAACGGTAAATGTGATACACCCTCCTTGTGAAGCAGCGTGTGCTTTCATGTAGCAAAGAACATATAAATACCACCAAAACACCGTGACGTTTCCCTTCGCCTGCTCTCCAGAGCATTACATTAGTCCTGGAAACCCAGTAGCTAAAGGGATAGCAGCCTTCACTTGGGTTTTGAATCAACACCTCGTCACAGTCTATTAACAGTCTGATTGCCAGGTAATTATTATGCTCCCAAATTAGATCGGACCACATTGAAAGTAAATTAAATAATCATGCATTAACAGTTGCTCATCCAATGGGATGGCTGTACACACACATTAGGCTGATGCCAAAGACGCGTCCATAAAGGTAGAACGTGAATTCCCTAAGGCTCAGGTTGATCACAAAGCATACACTCTGCTCTGACAAAGTAGATGACATCAAATATGATAATTATCTTGAAATTAAAATGAATTAGGAATTAAAAAACAGCAAGGCGAAAGCTGAACGTCTGAGGAATATGTGCACACACACTATGTGTCTTAAGAGAATGTGACATTATATCCCACACCTTATAATTTTACACTTAAAATAATTATGACTAATTTGAAACTTGCTAAAGAAGCATAACTACAGGCATGACCCGAGGTAACAACAAATGGATTATAAATGGAATTGCAGCACTTTCCTCTTCTGCTGTAAGTTAAGGTCAGATGACAGGCTTGATGCAACGCCTTTATGCATAATTCATCTGTTGCAGTCATTTGTATGAGACAACGAATGCTATGAATATACCATTACCTTGATTATAACTTCATCTCAAATGAAATATACCGCAGTGAGCATCGGCGTTATTCACTACAGCCTCCAAACAGGAATCATTTTTATTATTCATTGGATTGAGTAAGCACGCTACTGGGGTGATCCATAAAAGCTATCGTGTGAGGAAGTTTTTCCTATTTTTGCTGAGTAAGTGGCCAAGAGGCCTGTTTACGCATAATGACCTGTATGTGTGTCTACAGGGGAGGAGGACAGGTTTGTGCCGTACACAGAGGAAGGCCGGCCAGTGGAAGCTGTGCAAGGAAAGAATTACAGCCAGTCACATTGGCTGAGGTCATCCCAGGGAACCGCACTAAAACACACACAGATTTTCAGATATGCTGCTCTGGCATGTGCATGCTATTAAGATGTGCAAACAGCATCGATTGTTTTTTTTATTAAAGTGTACACAACTCTCCCCCACTATGTGGAACATAGGGTCTCAATCAGCTCCCTAGTTCAGTAGTCAGGGCACTGATCAGGGAGTCTGCCATTTTAAGGGCTGTCTCAATCGCGGATTCCTTCCAGTGCACTGAAACGTTCGCTCCCTAAAAAGTCCCACAATGCACCACAAAACCCAGGGTGCATTGATGCGCGAACGTTAAATCTCGTGAGCCAACGCACTACACATAACGACCGATATGTTTTTAAAAATAGAAAGCATTAATTTATTATATTTCAGCATAAACATACATCGTTAGACGGGTAAATTAACGCAATCTAGCAAATATTTATATTTTATTTACGTCTGAAATGTTGCACGTACAGTATATGTAACAAATAAAGTATTTATCATAATGTACTTTAAATAACATTAAAAGTAATGTCAGAAAGATAGCAGCTCTGCTGTTCATACCAGTAATGATGCTGTAAAATGAGGATGTTGTCACATTGCCAGAAATAGTCATCAGTGTCTCAATGTATAGTGAGCCAGCGACCTTTACTGTCCTAACCAGTGCCTGAATTAGTATACATGATATACTGTTTCATGAGCTTGGGAGCTAGAGAACTGAAGAAAGTTTCTCCATTGGAGAAAGTGAAGCTGCCAGTGTCCAAATAGGGCGCTGACATCTTGGAGCCGAGTCTGCGCAGTAGTGAGCATGAACCATCTTTGGAAAATATTTTAATATGATTGTTTAGTTTGTGACCCCACTGGATAGGGCAGGGATTATGACCTAAACTGCATCCAGCCACCTGGGGGCGATCGAGAGACTTTGGCTTCACTTTTTCAGGACTTGTGTACCACGCTTGACGTTATTGGCAATATAGGAATACATAGCATGTATCCCAACACACAAATTTTAAAATAATGTAAAAATCAAATAAAAATTCAAATGCATGTGAAAGAAAAGTATACTGCCGTTCAGTTTGAAATGTATTAATAATTTTATGTAGAAAGTATGCATTCGATTGACCAAAAGCCATTTTTTAGGATAACAACATTTAAAGATTTCTATTTTTAAACTATCAAGCAGCACAACTGTTTTCTACAATGATAAGAAATATTTCTTGAGCAGCAAATAATCATATTAGAATGATTTCTGAAGGATCATATGACATTGAAGACTGGAGTAATGATGCAAAAAATTCAGCGTTGCCATCGTGGGAATAAATGGATACATTTAATTTATAATGAATGTAAAACATTTTAAAATAGAAGCTATTTTTTATTATTAGTCTTGCTTTGGATGTGTAGTAACTTATGTGGCATAAAATTTAATAAATAAAATAAATGAAATGATAAAAGAACAAAATAAATAAAAAAAGAAAACCTAAGAGTTTAAAGATAATGTGAGCTGATTTTGATGGAGAAAACTTGTTAAGACAGTCCACAGAAGAACAAAAATGTTAATTGATGATTGCATGTTATTGGACTATAAATACAACACAAGTTACAGAGGTTGAAAAAAAACCCCACTAACCACAACAAGAACAAGATATATGAGACACATTGCCACTACAGAAAAGAAATATGCTGATTAGTATCACGGTTTTCTTTTGAGGTACAGCTGCTATTTTTTATCATTAGCAGACATGTACATTAAACATCCATTGGGTAGAATTACATTAATCTGCTTATGTTGCAAGTTCCAGAATTCATGTGTATACATCAACGTCACATTGAGCGGACAATATTTTCACCCATTTCCCCAATGATTTACACTACAGAGAGCCTGTTTGGCAGAAATTACCATCATGTGATGTTTTATGATGACACATTAGAAATCAAGCGGGAAAAAAAAGACTGCTTCATGACAATTATATATGGTGAACGGTGCTAAGGTTAGGTACACCTTTAAAATGCACCCCCACCACACACTTAGGTAACAGACGATCAGCCTCATGGGTGGTCAGCCTCCACAAATACTGTATTTACTTCTGCTGCTCTCCATCTCATATTCGCCAGCAGTGCCGGTAATAAATTAACAGCTCAGAACTGGACCATTTCCTGTTCCCCTGAATCCCGACGCTGGGCTGAAAGGATTTCTCCCCTCGGCTGCCGCAGCCTGTGGCTTATTATGCTGTTATGAGTCCATTCAGAGAAAAACTCTGCTGTTAAAGTGATTTAGCAGGATGGCTTGGCAGAGGTGAAAGGAAACAATACCGAACGGCGCACCAGTAGTACCACTGTGCATGACTTCACTTGGCCTGCTCCCTTCCAAATGGGGCTCCACCAGCTTGAGCCCTCCCTATTAGATAGAGAGCACATTCCCCACTCAACTCCTCAAAGAATCTATAATGAGAGCACTGCTGTATGAGGTGGTTTATAAATAGACTCGCGCACAAACAAACAAAAACATATGAATGAGCATACTGTATATTGTTTCTGAAGAGCTCCGCTTTCCTACTGCAGAGTAGATGGGGCAATATGAAACAGCACTGCCAGTAAGTCCACCTGGCGTTCATTTCACCTTGTCACCACTGACATAAACCCACCATTACGGACACCCACCTGGTTCCAAGAGCGCATACACAAGGTCCTATAGGCGTCTGTGCACTAAGGGCCTGATTATTAAAGCTTTGCTTGACTAAAAACTCGGTAGCACATGTAAAAAACATGCAATTTTCTAACGATTTGGCAATAAAAGCACATCTTTCCAGATTTTGCATCTGTGCAGATGGGTTAATTAGCACAAGTGGTTCATCAACCCTGAAAGCCACTCTATGAGTAAATGAATCTCACTGAAAGGCAGGTGGCAAAACAGAGACTTGGAGAACAGAAGGGAAAAAACAATGCTTGGTTGTGGGGATTAAGGGGAAATTCAATTCTTTCTTGTTGTTTTATTATTTAGAATGATATTTTTAACATGAAACAACAAAGGCCCGGGGTCAGTAAGAGAGAGATTGTGGCTAGTGGATGGAACTGTCACATGTAAGTATTGTCTTGGTGTTTTTTATCTGTTATTGCACATACATACATACATACATACACACACATATATTATACATTTGTGTGTATTTTTATATACATAATACATATTTACATTACACACGCATATATATTTTGTAGACAGAAACTTGTATTTTGGATGCGATTAATCGCCCAAATTGCCCAGCACATGTGTGTGTGTGTGTGTGTGTGTGTGTGTGTGTGTGTGTGTGTGTGTGTGTGTGTGCATATATATATATGGCAATCCATCACAAATGCAAATATAAAAGTACTGAATGAACAGAAATTGTGCAGAGCAAAAATCCTTACTGTTAAGCCTTGACACACAGTCATAACCATAACCCATAAACCATAACCAATTAATCATAATCATATTATTTTGTTGTTGTATTCAAACCAATTTCTTTTACAAAACATATTTTAGATATAAATCATGGTACAGTGATGTCAACAAATAAACAATACAGCATTTTTTTTTCTTTTGTGAATTATTAATCATGGCGATATCATCCTAAATAATATCCCAATCAGCTGCTCATCACAGAGTGAGCTTTCAGAGCTTTCTAATGGATTCAGTCACATTAAAACACCAGAAAAAATAAATAAAATGGTATTGTAGAGAAAATCAGCTAATGTATTAGTGTTTATTATAGTACAGTTAATTCTTAAATCACCTGAAATATATCCTCTTATTCTCTTTATTATCAATCTTTGTTAAACCCTTTCCTTTGGATCTTAGATAAGATTTACTAACAGCTTGCGGCAAGTGCAAACCATCTTTTGGGGTTAACAAATTACTGCCTGGATTTACTAAAGACATGTAGTGAAAAATTTGCGCTGAAAAGGCGTGGACAGGGTTTATTTTCGAATATGCATTTGTAGGAGTTTCCCTTTCAGACGCAAAATGTATGGGAGTAGATTATTTATATGAATCATGCAAGGTGATTTACTAAGGCTTGTGCTCGTCGATTTACTGATATTTTAGCCATTAGTTAATGCTCCAAAAAGCATGTCTTAAACCAGACGCTAATTTGTGCTGCTCTTGCTAGATTGCATAGGAAATAATCCGGCTGTGTCTGTGTTCTTTAATTTGCGCATTGTCAATAAATCACACAGAACTTTCCACTCTCATCTGCGCTTTTCTGGAACTGCGCTCTCACGCTAATTTGCCCTGTTTAGTAAATCTGGTCCTAGCAACATGCCCCATTTTGTTCATGTTCAAGCTTTCAATGCATTTTCACGGACACTCCTTTAAAATATTTTTTTATTAAATAAAAGCTTCTGATTCAGGCTGTTACAACAGATAGACTCTTTAGTCATCCCTGTTGTTTAGCTCAATACATTCATCTACTACGGCACACAGTTGTCATTGTGAACCTGAAGGATGTAGCCTTGGGTTTTAGAAATAAGACATTTCTTGTGATTGAATGACACATTCACAGAAAACCAAAAGATAACTTAAGCTACGTACTGTAGCCATGACATAAGGTAAAAAAATTAAAACAAATATATTTGGTGAGCAGATACTAGATCTAAGTGGCTGTTATTTCAGTCAGATTACATTAGCATTGGAAAATGTATTAGAGGAACACATTAATAGAGGTATGAATGGCATCTATTGGCAGACATTAACTCACTATCTAACAAAGTGCATTTATATTATTAGTACAGAACGTTGATTCCTCATGTGGTTTTCTGGGCAGTGTTTAAAAATTCACACTGTATCCGTATCAACTACAGTAAAGCCCAATTCCCAATTCTATTTTATACCCCTTTGCCTTCCCCTACCCCTACTTGTTCCCCGTGCCCCTTGAAACAGAGTGGTAAGGCGTAGGGGTGAAAATATTTCCCTAAGAAATGGGACACCACTACTACATCATCATGCGTCATTCATACACCGTTTCTTTTAGTGTCCTGTAAAATGTAACCAGTATAAACAGCAATAAAGTGCGTAGGCTATATCTAACAGAAATCAGGCACGAGCACGTTTAACACATTACTCACTCCCAGCGTAGTTGTGCGCTGTATTTGGACTTAATAAAACGGTGCTTGTTTTCAATTCAAAAACGTATGAGACTTTGAGTTTCCTAAGACGATACAGAATGATACAGAACATACAAAACTGGTGGAGCCGCTTTTCCATCGGGCCAAACTGTTCATTTAGTTTATTAACCATTCCATTCCGTGCTGATCCGCCGGATGGAAAAATCTCAGTTTGAAGGGCTATCTGGCCCTTCCCCTAACCCCTACCACTCCAGCCAAAAGAGAAACGAGACACCCCTACCCCTTCACGTGAACGGGCAAAACGAAGGGGTAGGGGAAAGTGAAGGGCTAAGGGGTAGAATTGGGATTGGGCCTTAGTCTAGTTGACTTCCAGCATGTAGCATGATCCTCGATCGCCCCCAGATGACTGGAAGCAGTATAGGTCATAAAGCCCGACCTCTCTATGTATTCAAATGGGACATAGACAAACTAAACAATCAAATTACACTTCAAATACATTTTTTTCCAAAGGTGGTTTCTGTCATTTTAGGCAGTTTTTATCACGCTGATGTTAGTTCAAGTGTTCGTTCTTTGGTTAGTTATTTGATGCTATAAAAAAGGGGGGTGTGCCGTTACGAAGGACAGCTACTCTGAGTGATGTACTGTGGCACTGGACATTTTTCGGGAACTTTGGGAGGAGATTGGAGCTTTTCATTAGGCGGCATTGTGGGTGGGACCTTGATATCGCAGCTCAAATTTTGCGCTCACTACTGCAGACTCAAGACCCAAGATGTCAGTGCCATATTTGAACACTGGTGGCTTCAGTTACGTCAACGGAATAAAGTGAAGGTGCGTCATCCATCGTTTTTTTACAGTCTATGAGTGTAAATAGCATCTATTTAGCTGCTGCCTAAAAGAAGAGCTACATAAATAGAATCACCTGCACACAAGCACCTAAGTTGATCATAGATGATGTCTCTATAAAAGAATATAACACATTTAATGATTATAACATGTTATAACTCTCTTTCAGTAACACTGCACTCATATAGCAAACCATCAATGTTGCTAGTGCTCAAGTTGCTGTAATTTTCTCCTCCTCTTGCTTTTGCGGTTTGTTAAGCACATGCTATTGTGGTTGCAGGGGGCCGGAGGACTGGAGGGTGCACGCGTGTTTGCTTATTTTGGCCATGCTGAGGAACATATGCCCTGAGCCGCCACACCGTCTTCAACTCATCTCCAGCATGCTCGACCACACATTCTGTATGAGTCTCCCCACTGAGGATTTCATGGCCAATTGAACTCTCCCAGAATACATTACACTGCCCCAGCATGCATCACACACACACGCACACAATGAGAAACACACATGGAGCGTTACAACTTCTGGCAAAATCTCCATTATTTGAGGGGGTGGCGATCGTGCACCTCCATGGGGTGTGCAAAAAATGGCATCAACACCACACCCACATGATGAAGAATAAAGAGCTGTTACAAATGTGGGCTTCAGAATTGTTGGTCCAGTTATATTTTCAGTACCTCAATATGTTTTCTGATAATAACGGCATTGATTTAAAAACACAGTTGATAGCAATTGTGACATGTTGATCACAAAATTAATTTAGACAAAAAAATTACTTTCAGCAAATCATTTGCAATGGAAGTGAATGAGGCTAATCTGTAAATGTTAAAATACGGTTTCAATAGTCACAAAAATGTAAAGAATGTGCATGCTAAAAAACCCCACTTACTACCCATTTCTGTGTAAAGATCAACTTCACTGGCATGGCAACATAATGCCTAACCTTGATGACTGTAAAAGATGAGATAAACCTCAAAAAATAAATAAAATTAAATATGTTGTTATAAAATTATAAGCGTCACAAATGTTGCTTGTACAGTAAATCCTACAAAAATTGGTATCATTCACTTCCATTTTAAGGTTTGACCATAAACAACAAAAGTATTTTTTATTTTAATTTTATAATCAACACACAAATGTTGTTGATTGATTAACTGGTATTGAATATTTGTTCTTGTTTATTGTTCATTATTATTGGAATATTCTAAATTAGCACTGCATGTATTTTCACAGCAAAGATCATTCCAGAATGCATTGTGACCAGATCAGTGAAGAAAAAAAAGCTCATCATAAACAGTTCATTCTTTTTTCTATGTATTTGTATGCTTATTTGAATATTTGCCCATAGCTTACCAACATGCTAATGATTACAGAACCCTTAATGGGACATGGTGGAGGGAAACAAATATGAGATGACAGGAAACATTATTTTTCAAATCTTTGGCGTTCTCTCACAAATGTTATGCATTCCTCCGAGAAACTTTTGAGTTCGCTCCCAAAAAGTTTCTCATGTGAACACAAAAGTTTTGGCGAGGGAACACAAAGTTTCTCGGATCACGATTCGATACATATCACAATATTTTGAACAAAATAAAAAAATGAAACTGAAATTCATTCTTCTGTATACACAGTAAAAACGTTGGGTTATTTCTTTAACCCAACCGTTGGATTACATATTGGGTCAATATGTTGGGTTATTTTACAAAAATGTTGGGTCATTTTAACATCGTTGGGTTATTTTTAGTAATAACCCTGCCATTGGGTTAAATACGGTTTCCCCAGCGACAGTTCAAATTTTAACGGACGGTCCAGTGACAGTCAACAGAAGAAGCTGCTGCAGCCTGGTAATGAAATGAAAGGTAAGTCATATCGATTTTTTTTTATGTATACAACTCTTATAACATTATATATTGTACTGAAACGTTGAATACTCTAAAACTGAATTTTATATATTTTTTAAACAAAGTTTCCTTTACGTTAAACCCTAGCTATCCCAGTTAACAGTTAATGTTAGCTCGCTAGCATTAAAATCTTATTCTAGCGAAACTGTTTAGAAACGTACTACGGTGATAAAGTAAGTAACGTTAGGCCTAGTCTGGATGCTGCGCGGAGCATTATCAGCTCAGCCCGCACATCGCAAGCTCAGACGCGGACACACGACACCACAACAACGCTATGAGATCCAGGGAATCCGTTTGAATTCTTCGAAATCTCTGTTGTAAGATAAAAGAGTGCAGATATTCCCAACAACATTAATGTAGAAAACAGGAGAAATATTGTGCAACCAATGAACAATTAGTTCACAAAATGTTTTCCAACCCACAAATTACCTAGACGTAACTTACTGTAGTAACACAACTGCAACTATGGTATTTTGGCAGAAATGTGGTATATACATAATGAATGAATGTTGTCATATGAATATAGTCATGCATGTTACTATTAAATGTATTACAAGAGTAGCTAAAGCGTCCAATTATAGTATATTTTCTTATGAAGCTAGGACAGTTTTTGCCTTTATTTTAAATGTGTTCTAAATGTGTTATATCTGTTTTAGACAAATGGATTCATTTGTGAAGCAAAGACAACAATTGAACCTCTTCCATTTAATTAAAGTTGAGTAAAGGTGAGTATTGAAATAAGTTGTACACAAAAGGTTTTTACTTTTAAAGACTAGTTTACTTTTCTGATTTTTTGTTGTTGTTCATTCTAATGCAGAGGAAGGAGTGAATTTATGCTGCTTGATGACAGTGGTTCTCGACTCTAGTTCTGGAGTATCCCCAATAGTACGCAATTTGGACATCTTTCTTATCTGATGCACATTTCCGGTCTTGGAGTCTCTCTACTAACAAGCTGGTAAGTTTAATAATGATTAGAGAGCCCAAATGTGCAGTGCTGGGGCTACTACAGAACCAGGTTGTTTGGGTAACAACCTGTTTATTACTTAAGTATGATTTTTTGTTTTTTCAGCTGTCTTCCCTCATTTTCATATAATATGTTTTTATGAGTTGTCTGATGATTGACTGATTGAATGGATTTGATCCTCTGGAATAAAATAAGTAGAACATCCCTGACTTCACGACTATCCTGGGACGGTGAGTTTAATGATGTTCATTATAGGGAAGGCATGTCTTATTTTGGAAAAATTGTTTTGGTTGTGTCTGTGGATGTGAAATTAGGCCCATACATGTGGTATAAGTGAAAACTGTTTTTTTTCTTTTTCTGTAAACTTGTCTTTCAAAAGGTGATTATGGAGAATTTTCTTTAAAACCCTTCCTGCCATCTTGCCATCTTCGCCATACCTCACAAATGGGAAAAATGGTGTGGTCAACATATGCTGAAATGAAGAGAAGCTTAATGACATTCAGCCTGTAAGTAAAAACAACACTATCAAATTAGCTTTGATAAAGTACACTGCTCTGTGGCTCATATGCATTCATTTATTCTTTCCTTTAGTGATTCTGCTTGTAAATGGGTTAGTTCACCCAAATAAGTAAAATTCTGTCATTAAAGGTATAGTTCATCCAAAAATGATCTTATAATTTACTCACCCTCAAGTCATCCTAGGCATATATGACTTTCTTCTTTCAGACGAATACAATCAGAGCTACTGTATATGAATAAATATCCTGGTTCTTCCAAGCTTTATAATGGCAGTGAATGGGAGCCCAAAATTTGAAGCCCAAAGAAAGTGCATTTGTCCATTATAAAAGTAATCCACACGGCTCCAGGGGTTAATAAAGGCCTTCTGAAGCGAATCGATGGGTTTGTGTAAGAAAAATATCGATATTTAAAACTTTGTAGACTAAAATAACTAACTCCCGGCAGACAGCCTTCGGTATTCAACTTACAAAGAAAGTGTAACTGCTTGTGCATTTCAAAACGCTTTCGCTAAGTCCGACGTCATCGTCACGGGTCACGCAAATTACGCTATTTTACGATATGTCGGACGTCATCGTCACGCGTTTTTTTTTCGGAAGTTGAATATGGAAGGCGGTCCACTGGAAGCTAGATATTTTACTTTATAACTTGTTAAATATAAATATTTGTCTTACACAAACCCATCGATTCACTTCAATGGGTTCTTATTAAACCCTGGAGCCGTGTGGATTAATTTTATAATGAATGGATGCAATTTTTTGGGCTTCAAATTTTGGGCTTCCATTCACTGACATTATAAAGCTTTGAAGAGCCATTTATTAATATTACTCAGATTGTATTCGTCTGAAAGAACAATGTCATATACACCTAGGATGGCATGAAGGTGAGTAAATTATGGGCTAATTTTCATTTTTGAAAAGAAATATGAGAACTTTATGTCCCTCTATTGCCGGCCTACGCAATTACCAATTTCAAGGCCCAGAATAGACATCATTAAAGTAATCCATGTGACTCATGTGTTTTAGCTTCAATTTTATGAAGCGACACGAGTGCTTTATGCAAAACAAAAACAAAATGACACAACAACATCTGCTCTCTCATCAACACACGCATGCGTCAAGGTGCTCTTGAACATGCGTTGAGATTAATATTTTGTAAATAAAGTGGTAAATTATGGTTAAGGGATAGAAATTACTAATTAGAGTGAATTTTTTTTTAATTCAGTACAGCACTGCTTTATTGTAACTTATGTAAACGTTTAACACTACTGTTGTCACATTGCATGCTGAACTTTATTTCTTTTTTAAGGTTGGACTAACATGGAGCATTAGCTGAACAGTGAGACAAGCCAGGATCCACATCACGATGCTTGGGGACAAAGAGAACTCGCAGGTTTTTTCATTTTCAGTGTGGAGGCAGTTGAACAGAAGACCTTATTTAAAGCACTGGATGTATGTTTCAGAATTTTTTATACATCTATGACATAAACTATCCAAAGACCTCTGCCCCCATTTAGGAGTTTTTGCAAACTTGAATATATCCAGAGTTCCTTCAACACAATGCTGCTTCATTAAGAGCTTTGATCATCATCATTTGTATTTGTTTTGCTACTTAAGGTATATTTACAACCCATCAATGCGTACAGTGTAGATTTTTAAATAAAGTTGTTTATTTCTGGAAGGATTTAATATGATTAATTTGTCTATTCTGTTGTATAGGTTTTGAATTTAATATTACTGTACACTTTTGTGTAGTTTTAAAATTTGTGTTAATTTTTAATTGTTGTCATCTGTACACATTGTATTTATATTTACTCTATGTACATTTTTTGTGTAGGTTTTAAATATAGGTTTTGAATGTGTTCTGTTTGTTATTGTTTTAATAAGTTTTGAATGTATTATGTCTGCTTTGCATTTTGAATTGAATATGTACACATGTATGTATATTTACATTAAATGCTAGACTCACCAATATTTAGTTTGACATAAAAAAAAATAACATATATATATATATATATATATATATATATATATATATATATATATATATATATAATATAAAAACATATGTATTGTTTTATACAAATAAACCATCTGTATTTGAAAACAACGTGTATTTTATTTATTAAGATAATGACATGAATAAAAATAAAATGTTAACTCAACTGTTGGGTTACTTTTAACAACTGTTTTTAACAATGCATTGGGTTAAAATAACTAACGTTGGGAAGGTGCTATACCAACCCACAGTTGGGTTACTTGTTGGGTTATTTTTAACCCAACATTTTTAAGTGAGTACACTTAACAATTGGCTAGGTGTGTCACTGACGAATAACTGCATTTAAACATCTAATTCGAGTTAGGATTGCTGAAATCTGGAGAACAGGTAAAGCAGTAAAACAGTGATCACACCAGAATAGAAATATTCATGATTCTGGACCTGAAAATACAGAATTATACTATGCATAGCCTATAAATAATCTAAACCCTTTTTTACTGCCATTATCAGGACCCACAAATATTGCCTCATTTCATTATTATACACTATATTCAACATTAAATATAGTAGTTTAATGTAGTACTTTTACTGAAACGGTTCATTTTTTTCTGGCGAAGTACACTCGCGCTTTCAATGCAGCATACGTTGAATCTCTTAATTTTTCATAGACAAGCCAATCGCAGAGATTAATGCACTTACATGATAAGAATAAACTATCTACAATGCTTTGAATCCTCATAATGCCAAACCTAAAAATGCAATATGGTGTTAAATTAGGCTTCCATTCCGCTTTAAATGATGTTTGCGCTTTCACTTTGAAGAGAGCCGCTCCAGAGCGTATGCGCTTCAGATGATCAATGACAGTTCTAATCGCAAGAAAGGGTGTCAAAATGACTATTCCCAAACTTGAAATGGTTAGTTCATCCAAAAATGTAAATCCTCTCTTCATTTACTCCCTCTCATGTGGTTTTCGCAAGTCACGCAAGCATTTGAACGTCCGTGTTTACTACAGTATGCGCGTTGTAAATCTGTTCATAAAGCCATCTCTTCAGAAGACATGGGTTTGGATTATACCACTCGATTGATTATTTTTATGATGCCTTTATGACTTTTTAGATCTTTTAAGTTTTAGGGGAATTGACTTTAAATGGAGGGACAGAAATCTATCAGAAAAATATCTTCATTTGTGTTTGGAAGTTGAACGAATATCTTATAGGTTTGAAACAACATGAGGGGGAATACAGGATGACAGAATTGACAGTTGTGGGAGAATTATACTTTATAAACACAGTAAGCTGAATCTTGGATAAAACTAACACTGTATTGCGAGTCATATCGAACATACACAATACATACCGTCCCATTTTTATATTGTGATATCTCAATATAACAATGTATTATTCCTCCCATCTCATATGTCCCTTTAAGGGCTCTGTGAATGATTAACTCTATTGAAGTCCTATGATAGTTTTATGAAACCTCATTTACGCAGTAGGCAACAAAGCAGTTCACTAGGTTTTGGAACAGAGTCGATATGTTGTGTTGTAGCATTTCTCATTAGTAAGTCACTTTGGATAACAGTCTAAATGAATGAATGTAAATGTGCCATTTCGTTGATTTATTCAACACATTTCCCTGTGCTGAACGTGAGCTGTTCGCAACATTTTGTGATTATCATCAAACCAGCGAATAACACTGAAATGAACTCTGAAAACAATCTGCTCCAACAACACTGTGGCTTTTCTATATGTACATTTGTTTAAAGAGGTATGCTGTTTTCAGTACAACAATGTCAATCTTTCAGTACTTATTTGAAATGATTTGGGCAAATTTCAGAAAAAACCCAAAAAATGTCATTGCGTTCGAGTGATTCTATGGTGCTGTGATGCTGGAATGTTCACTGCTCCAAGGCCTCTTAACTAAGAGTGTATTTTTCGCACAGCACTGCAGTTTACAACAGGCTCCACGATTGCACCATTAACTGGCTACTGTGCTCATTAGCTTGACAAAATAAGGGGCCTTGACATTTTCCAGCCCACACAGTAATGTCTACGCCTCGTAAACACGCGCGCAAACAAACAACACACACACACACACACACACACCACGGCCGCCACTTAATCTGGCCATCTTATTTCCGAGGGCAGTGGTCTGAGATTATAACGCTGGTATGAGGAACATTAAGGCTGTGAGTCAGAGAGACAGCAGATAAGAGAGTCGAGGGAGAGCAGACATCCCTCATTCCCCAGATAGGACTCTCATCGCTGGGTGACTTTTGCATGGCAGGTCTGGCACAGTCGTTTAAGCTCCTCTCCAATTAGCAGCATGCAAAGGGCACAGGAGCAAGCACTTTTTGATGCATTGTGTGCGGGCGCTGAGGCGGGCTTTGATAAATGTTTGAGGTAGATGAGGATTATTGCCTTTTAATGATCCTTTTAAGGGAGTCATTTCAACAAAACATTATTAAAAATAAAACAAAACCACTTAAAACCACGAGGAAGAACAGTGCCACGGTTATTTGCATGCACTGTCTGCGCTGTTTTATCATGTATCTAGAACATAATGCATATATTTAATGTAATAATAATTATATGCACCGATCAGGCATAACAGGTGAAGTGAATAACACTGATTATCTCTTCATCAGGGCACCTGTTAGTGGGAAGGATATATTAGGCAGCAAGTGAACATTTTGTCCTCAAAGTTGATGTATTAGAAGCAGGAAAAATTAGCAAGGAGCTGATTTATTATATATATATATTTTCCTAATGAATTTGTATTATGCACCAATCTATAAGCCTGTTTATGGATCTACCTGAAGCGTAACTTGGTCAAATATCGAGGGGTCGAGGGTCTGTCCAAATAAACTTGGCAAAATTGAACGCACTTCAAAATGGGGGGACTCCACCGAGGGGAAGTGCGTTAGCATACATCTAAAAGTGGAGTTAAACGCAGCCCAAACCAGTTCCTTATGAGGATCCATGAGAGTTAGGGTGCTCCCTTAGAAGGCATCTCCCTATGTAGACACTAGGCAGCACACTACGTTTTGACACAGAGCTCTTGTCTAGAAGGTCCACTAAATGCCGTGGTTGCAAATAACTGAAGTGCAATTGCAAAATTAGCAATTCAAATCTGGAAAGCTGAGCTATCCTGCTCTTCACGTAGGTCAGTGTTTAGCACTTTGTTTCCTGCTTGCCTGAGCTTTGACAGATGATAAGAGAGGAGAGTACAGAGGAAGACAGGCCGATTACAAGGCCCGAGTCACGGCAACAACATCCTGACAATGGAGCAAAAATAAGCCACTCAGATTGAGAGAAAGGACCAGAGAAAGGGAAAGAATAAGATAGAAAGGTAGCACAGCAAGAGCTCTGTCCATCTTGAGATGGATGAAAAGAGAAGTGTGACTGTTCCTACAGCTCTCCAATAAAGCAGCTCACCCTAAACCCGGCTCAGTGTGTGCAGACAAGTGGGGGACCGGCTGATGAAATCGACCATAAACAAGCCCAAACCAGCAGGCCTCTGCACACCAGCAGTATGAGATAGGGACAAACATACTGAAAGAGGGATATATCTTTCACATACAAACACACAAAACACACTCTATATTCTCAGCCACACCGTTCTGCAGCAGATCTTTGGGCAGCGTGCTGAGGTGCTCGACAATTCCATAATAACGGATACATTTATGAGATTGATTTCTTTGAAGGCACTTTGTTCGTTCGGACACCTGGGAATGGCGTTGTGTATGTTTCATTGTGCCCCTCTGACATATTTATACGCAGCTGTGATCGTATTAATGGGAGCACATAATTCTTCGGAGGGCCAGTATTTGCTCGGTGAGTGGACTGAGAAATGGACCTTGCCTCGGAGACACCTCAGCCACCTTCTATTAAAGTCAGAGGATGCAAATCACCATTAGCCTTGTCTAAAAACTGACACGCAAACTTAACAAGCAGTACGGATGCAGGCACATTTTAATGCAATTTTGGCACAAAATCCTGACATATAAGAGTCGGCAGACACAACAACAAAAAGAAAATGTATCCACAAGATACATAAAAAAAACAAAAACAAAAAAAAGTACCAAGTTTTTTAGAAATGAACTCTTTATATTCATATAGTTTTGTATGACTTTTATGAAAGCCTTTTGTTTTAAAGAAAAGTTATGTTAACAGGCTGAAAAATGTCTTATGGTGTAAACAAAGTAAAAAGTATAATATAATAATAATATAATTTCCTTACACAAAGAATGCATATATCTTTCGAGAGTTTTTGTTTTTTTACACAAATATCATGCATTTATCAGTCATTGACAAATAAAGTTTGAAAAAAAGTTTTTTTTTAAATATTTTCAAGACTGATATAATGCACATTTTTGAGTCATGACCAATGTGTTTAATCAAGTTTAAGTTGTTAAATAACAGTGTTCAAATTCATTTTTTTTACTGTTTTTTTTGTCAGGCGGTACAACCAAATAGTTGTATGTATATTGTATAAACTGCAGTCGTACCACTTGACATGGAAAGTGTACCAACCTACCCATACTCGAAATTAGCAGTTTTTACCAGAATTTGAGAGCGAGCTACAAACCTTTTCTCTTTGCTTTAAGGATCAGTTGGTCCTCTGGATGATGCATTATCACGATTACATAAAAGAGTAGGTCTGCCAGATGTTTGCAGTTGTGCCACCCTGACGTTCAAATTGCTGGACAAAGGTTTTTCAATTATCTCAACAACTTTAAAACTACTGATATTTATAAAATGTGTTAATATGAAAGGTCTCAAACCTAAAGTTATGCCATAGTCTTTAGTCTTTTATTATTAAGACATGACTGTAAATTGTTTTTAGTCTGTTAATTTGTTCAGACAGTTGCACCAACTGACATTTTGGGGTTTAAGATAACAAAACATAAAACAATATGTATTACTTAAATGTATTAAAAATGAATTCAAACTTCAAAAAGTTATATATGTCATGAATTTATCAAATTATTTTAAAAGTAAATAATGCACTTCGACACAAAATTATGCACGTCATGTCATTGACCCTTATTCATTCATTATCTAATTTTGCCTTTGGTCACAAAACCTGATATTTTGGAGGATTCGCTATTTACATGGAGGAATTTGCGAGTGAAAAGACTAAAGGCTTACTGTTAGAAAGGAATACTGTTATTTTTTATATTTAAAAATGCTGTGTGCTGCTGCGCTTCCCTGCATGTGTAATAATCACAGTGTACGCAAGTTGTGCACCCCCCTATAGGCGTATATATCTAACCATATAGACTTAAAACTAAAATTACAGCAGACAAACAGTAATCCACCTGTCACACAATGTGGCCACTCCATTAATTATGCAGAACTTTATAGACTTTATATAATGTAAATGAATGAGTTCTACAACATTAAAAAAAAAAAAAAAATCACACCCTCACAGCTGTCATGAAGTTAGCTGTATAGACCAAAACCACAATTTGTACCAGGCTGTAAACATTTTTTATTCTGCTGTAAAGTTTGGCATTTTAACATGGGGCTCAATGAGATTCTGCTCCCTTCTGGAGCCTGTCCCTAGTGGCCAGTCGATGAACTGCAGATTAAGTCACTTCTGCATTGGCTTCAAGAGAAACTGGGGGAGGTTGCTGCTTGTAATGCACTCTTTAAATAACACAAAAAACACTGCACCATTGACTTTAGACCAGGTTTTTGTTGATCAATGGCGCAGTCGATTGCAATTGCCTCAAAATAGCAATGCGCCAACAATGCACGAGTGCATTTGCTATTTAAACGTGGGTGCTGGACGTGAAAACGATAACTGAATCTGGCTGAAACTAGCAAAAAACACTTGGACGTATGATAAAGCCCACAATCACAAGGGTCAGCATGGGTCCCCTCTATGATATAACTTCCTGGTTTTTCTTGTTTTATGCAAGTTGGTTACACCACATGACTTTGATTTAGCATACAAACGTTTTGAAATATTAATAAACAGTTTATCAGCGTTACTATAATAAAAATAAAAGATTATGTCAAACTACTTTTAGTTTTATCCTGACATTTTTGACTGTCTGCCACTTTTCTGCATTTTAATACGGAATTCATTTTTAAAGTAAGTTCCATTTTAAATTACAGGCTTAATATTTCCTTAGGAGGTACAGAAATGCTGCCTGTGAAGCCTTTGAAAGATTTCGGGCACAGCTCAGATGTCTGACTCCGTCTGAATGATGGCATCAGTATTTAAGGCTCTCAGAGGCCAGCGCATTAGAGCGTCCCTTCTGCTGTTCAGCTCCAGAAAGTCTCCAGTCAATAGCGATGTTCTGACCATCACAGTGGATAAGCGCTGCTTTATCTTTCCCTTTCTGTTTGTATAGGCCCACTAATGCCCTGCTCTAATTTCTCGTTTGTAATAATGATCAAAAACCAATTACAGTGGCGGGAATAAACACAGCCGAACAAAGCCGACCATCAATCACCGTGCATAGGGCGTCACCATTTCCACCTTATTCAGCTCCAGCATGAGCGTGTGTGTGCGTTTGTGCGAGACTTTCAGCTCCTTTGTGCTGATGGCGAGTCGGGCCTAGACACCCATTGTTTTGAAAGATGATGTCTACGTTGTTTTCCACTTGGCTCAACACGTGAGAGGGTTATTAATTGAAAACAAGAGTGGAGCTGACTTCTGGGAAAGATGCACTCAGCTTCTACATGAAAAGCCAGCGAAGTAAGATAAATCTAATTCCCACAAACTACTGATTCAAAGCGCTTCTGACAAGCTGGCGTGGCTGGATACAAGCATAATATTCTATCACGAATGCAATAATGTTTATTCGCATCCATTTACTCATTTGTTCTGTACTAGAGTTGATTTATCACTTCTGTTGACCTTCTAAACAGCAGATTGTGCGGCGCTAATGCCGTAGAGAGCGGCGAGACACCAAGTCATACGGAAAAAGGCTAAATTTGTTGGTAAAACTGCATACAGCTATGAATCTTGGTCATGCAGAGCTTTTATCTGGGCTATATCCTCCACTCATTTAAGGTATTGGAGGATTCATTGGGTGTTGAGGTCACGCAGCCTGGCTGTCATGACAGACCTGCTAATCCACTTGGTGAACTACTGTCAGCAAACATGTAAGCCTACGGAAAGACAGAGACTTTGCCTTCTCAAAAGTCTTGTTATATACTCTAGGAAGCTTGTAGAAAACTGATCAGAATCGGTGGGATGGTAAACGGAGCAGCACATATTGCATTATACTCCCCTCAATGCATTGCAAACAAATACGCTGTGTGTCATGATATAACTTGCAAATGAACGCAGTTAACAGAACGCGTCAAAAGCTTCAGGCGGCAATTTATCTGTCAACAAAAACAGCACTTCTGAAACTGAGGTCCACGGATCTGGCTTCATCTCAGATAGCGAAAAAATTCCGGAACTGTAAAACAAAACCTCAGTGAATAAAAAAATGACAGCATTATTATAGAATAGAACATGTACACTACCGCCGGTCAGAATAAGGAAGAAATGAATACTTTTATTCAGAAAAGTGACAGTAAAGACAATTGCAATGTACAAAAGATTTCCATTTCAAATAAGCACTGTTCTCTTGAACTTTCTATTCATCAACGAATCCTGAAAATCACAAAAATATTAAGCAGCACAACCGTTTTCAATATTGATAACGATAAGAAATGTTTCTTGAACAGCCAATCGGCTCATTCGAATGATTTCTGAAAGATAATGAAGACAGCTTTTGACTAAATTACATTTTAAAATAGAAAACATTTCATAGTATTAATGCTTTTAACAGTATTTTTGATCAAATAAACACATACTTGGTGAGCTTAAGAGACTGCTTTCACTTTTGACCCCAAACTTTTAAATGGTGTATACAGACAAAAACAAATATATATCATTCTCAATGTGAATGGAAGGCCAAACGGCAATTTCATGGTAACAACTTCTCTTATTGGTGGATCCCACTGATGTATCATCGCTTAATGTATAAAGCTTTCAAGGCAGGCCGACCATCAGCTCTGAGGCTAATCGCAAAAATCTATTTCTCTATAGACACGTTTTGTTATACCTGCAAAAAAGAATATGATTTTTATAAAAATAAATGATTTTTTATAAAAACAAACACAATTTACGCTGAAATCACAGTGACTTACAGCCTCTCCAGAAGCATATATCATCACTAACCTCAGAGCTCATGGTCGGCCAGCTTTATTTTATACAATATCACTAAAATCTACTTCTATAGAGAAAACAAATGGGATTTTTACCCACCAGCTAAAAGGAAAATGCAGCCAAAAAAGCCTTTTTTCCTGTATAATTTATGTTTACTATTTTTGTGTGCATATGACCAGAATGTAAAATTGTAAATCCAATGTATGCTGTAATCATATGTTTAATTGAGACCCAAACTGCAGCCGTTTTATTATTACTGTGACTATCTCTAGTGCACTTACTGTGCTATGAAGGTTTCTAAAACAGTTTGGAGTCCTTGCTAAAAGTAACTTATAACTTAACTGCAAATACATGCCAACTAACTCTCAGTAGAGTATTAAAAGTATGCTAAATGTTAGTACACTGTTAGGTTATAGGGCAGGGTTGTACAAAGTACACAAATCAAGTGTTTAAGTACAAGTAAAGATAGCGTAATAAATGACTCCAGTAAAAGTATTAAGTACTCCTTTTCACTACTCACTTTGCTTGAGTAAAACTATACAAGTTCTAAATTTGTAATATACTAAAGTATTAAAAGTAAAATTTACTGACTGATTAATGTATATATATATATACTCCATCTTACTGTTCATGTATACACAGATTAGAGGTAAGATCGGGCCTAAAAAATCCAGCCCGACCCGACCCGGGCCCGCGGGCATTAAAGCCCGACCCAGCCTGAGTCCGACCAATTATCTTGATTTACAGGCCCGAGTCCGAAGCAAACCCGAATTTTCAATTTATCCCATAGTATTTTTGGCAGAAAAAAAACCGCAAGATTTCTTAAGGTTAAAATAATCGATATATTTTAATGATCATGATAAATGCATTTGCACAACGAAATAACGCTGGAACACCTCGCTTAATTACGCGGAGAAATACTGCAGCCCACTAGGCTTTAAATAGAATAATCCAAATCAAATAAATAGGAAAAGATATATTAAATTGTTATTTCTATAGTTTTGTTTAAACGAAATTTAAAATAAAAGCTTTAATGTTCTCTATCTTTAATTTGGTCTGAAAATGGAAAAGCTAACGAAATGATCTAAGAGCAAGAACACAGAAATACAATTAATCTACATAAATAAACTAGATCAATTAATAAAGAATAACATTCTTTATTTTAATGATTTGCATTGGAACACACAAAAAACAACCTGCTTTAAGAAGCATTGAAACAAAATAAATAGGAACATTTTCAAAAAAAAAATCACACTATAGGTCCCTAACGTAAGAACAGACCTGCTGTAAAGAGTAATTTAACATAATATATAAATAGGCAAGCTAGATAAAATACAACATTACTAATTTGAATAAATAAGAACAAAAATAATGTGTTAAGACCATTATTAAAAAAATAAAGAACCAAACAAAGTGCGTAAATGCGTAATGTGGAAAAGCAATTTGAAGCTTTTCCACACTTCACTCTTACCGGCGGTGCGTGTTTGCCTTTTCAATTCCCCTGTCTTAAGTTTATCCTTGACTTCTTGCTGCTCCATATCGGGGATACCTGGTCAAAATAGAATAGATGCGGACATGCGGAGGGAAGATTACATTCACGACACGTGTCGTGCGCAAAGCGTGCTCTGGCTCTGCTCTTCCTGTTTAGTAGTTATATAGCAATTACCATCGCCTTCTCTGTTTTATCCAAATTATTTATTTATAACAAGTATTCCTTAGTTTAGTATACATTTTTATAAAATTATATTTATTAAAAAAGTCAGCGAGAAAGAAGCCCGGCCCAACCCGACCCGAACGTAATGATTGACATTTTAGTCCCGACCCGACCCTAATTTCGGGCCGGGTCGGGCTCTGACTCGGGCTCGGGCTTAAGATCTTACCTCTAACACAGATAGAGCTTAAATAGGATACAGCTCAGTCAGACATCATTGTGAATTATGAAATTTCAAGTACCCAGAAGGAAGATAATGCAGACATAATATGTATTAGTGTTGTCACGATACCAAAATTATGACTTCGATACGATACCAGACTAAAATACCTCGATACCGATACTAAATCGATACCACGGTCAAAATACCACCCAGTAAAAGTAATTGAATAATATGACAACAGAACTTATTAATCATAGTCTTATTTCATTTTGAACTAAAAATTCACTTGGTCAGCATGTTCCTGACCTGGTTTTTGACCATTTCTTCTAATTGCAATTTTTTTATTTTATCTTGTTTTTAAAAATAAGCTAAAAATGCAAATTACAAACAATATGACAAAAACAGTGCTTTATTTTTCAGCTATAGGTCTATTTAACAGTATAGCAAGAAATAAATTAAAAAAACTGCTTAGTCTTCACACAATAAATTAACCATACACTGATTCTTAATGTATATATTAAAATGATTTAGCCAATCATGGGGTGGTTTTCTATTTTTCATTGTTGTTTGATTAACATTAATCACACAGAATATTAGATCCGGCTTAACACCGATCCAGTTACCTCAACTGTACACGTCCACTAAAGACACCCCCGACTGTGTTTACCTGAATACTCAAAGGATGTGCATTTTTACATATTTTTGACCATTGAAATCCCAACACGATCTCATGACGACGCGTATCAATAGTATGAGTGTGCAATCTCGTAGAATGTATACGCCAAAATTAGTTTTCATCCATAATCCGAAAGAACTGAATCGCGATCGCATGTTGTCTTCAGGTCAGAGCACGTCCCGCGCCGCGCTGTTATTTCTCTCATGCGCGCATGTTTGTGTTGCTTTCTTTGTCATGCGCTGCTCGTGTATATTTAACTCTTCTGCGTCCAATGTTTAGTGAACGGTGGAGAGCTCTGCACACACATCCTGACTCCTGCTGTCAGACATCGACACAAATAAATACAGCTCTTATAAACGTGTTGTCCTTCTTAAAGTACCGGTACTAATAAAATTCCATATCGTACCGTTTGTAATTGCAGGGTATCGCAATACTTTTCTAGTACCGGTATATCGTGCAACACTTATGTATTAATATGTATAACATTTTATTTGATCATCATACACTCATCATAATTCAAGTGTGCAAACAAGTAAAATAACTAAATATACCATATCGTTATATAAATGAGGAGGGAAAATATGTGCAAATGTGTGCTGACAAATATAAACATACAATATAAAAACAGACGTCACAATAGCTGGGTTTCCATCCAAAGTAAAAAAATTAAAAAAAAGTGCAAATAAGATGCATTTCAATCAAGTTATTTGAGCGGATGACGGTGGTTTTTCGTAACCTAGTAACCAACAGTAAATAAAACCTCATCACCAGGAATAGCTGAATAGTCATGTGGGTTAATGTTCGCTAAATGGTTCTACCATGCGTTAAGTTAACTTAAATTTAGCGTTTCCATCACTCTGTCTTTTTCTGATGCGATACTTCAAAATGCGCATAAAAACAGAGTGATGGGACAGTCGTGTCCTATGACACTTAGGGTATTTTCACACTTTTCAGGTCCTTTTCAGGGGTCTGTGCGCAGCTTGTGTGATTTTTAGCCCATATGTGAACACTCCAAACGATCTCATTCCCAATCTCTCATTTTAAAGAGAACCGAACTCAGACCATCTCAGGTGGTGGTCTGGGTAAAGTTAGCTAAAAATGTTCATTGTGAACACAAATCAGTCTGGGCTCACTTGATATTTCCATTTGTGAATTCCAATTAGGGCCGGGCGATATATCGAATATTAGCGATATCGCAATAATTTTGACGACAATGTAAAATTTGAAAATATCGTGAATATCGAATATTTCAAATCTAACATGCATACTTTCCCAAAAAACCTTACCAGATAATGCAGAAGTCTGCTTCCACCATTCACTAAACATTGGAAGCAGAAGAGTTAAATATATACGCACAGCGCATGACAAAGAAAGCAATGGAAACATGCACGCATGAGAGGAATATCGCGGGACGTGCTCGCGCTGCCGGACTCTGACCTGAAGTGCGCACACACCTTTCAGACAACACACGATCGCGATTCAGTTCTTTCATGGATTATTGGGTTTCAGTGGTCAAACAAATGTAAAAATGCACGTCCTGGCGAGTATTCAGGTAAACACAGTAGTGTATGTCTTTAGTGAACGAACACAAAGGTGAGTGAGAAATCGTGTGTTACAATGAATTTGGTCCGTGGAGCTCTTAAAGGGCCGGACCTCATATTCTATGTGATTTAATGTTCATCAAACAACAACGAAAAATAGAAAACCACCTCATGCTTGGTTAAACAACTTTAATATATTTATTAAGAATCAGTGTAGCCGATAGTTAATTTATAGAGGGTCGACTGAGCAGTTTATATATATATGATTTTTTATTTATTTCTTGACTTGCTACTGTTAAATAGACCCACTGTAGCTGGAAATAAAGCACAGTTTTTGTCATATTGTTTTGCTTACGTTTTTAGAAAAAATTATCAACTTAAAAATATATATTGTAATTATAAAAGTACATTTAAAATTTAAATTACTCGTATCATGATTTAAGATTTTGGTCATCCCAACCCGTTCATTAAACGTAAACATTTTGCATTTAATTTGGTTCTATCTAAACAGTTTTTATCGTAAAAATGTTGACAATATCGAGATATAATTTTTTTTTTTAGATATCGCCCAGCCCTAATTCCAATGTAGTTTGGTCATCAGATGCCTCCATACAAATTCTTATGACAGAACTCTACAAATGATTAGTTCACAACGTACACTTGTTTACTGTAATTTCAACCACTTCCAGACTGTGAGAGACGCAGCTGCACGTATTGTCATATACGGTTTTACAAGCACACACACCTAATCCGCGCATTACTGTGATTTTTAAAGTGACCGCAACCTAATAAGAATCAGTATATGTTTTATTCATACAGTGAAGAACGTGCAGTTTTATGTTTTCATTTGATCGTTCAATTTCTTACTTGAATTCTGTTTTTATGTAAATTTACCTGGAAGATTTAAAGCAGTTTATTTCACTTGCATCTTTCTTTTATTATATTTGCCATATTATTGTTGTTGTTGTTTTCTATGCTGATATTATCATTGCCTACATCGATTCAAGGAAAACAATTCAAAATGAATGTTATTTATAAAGGTGGATGTGTAGCCTGACGTGGTCATACTCAATTCTAGTCAGAATATGAGTCTGATACCGCTACATTGGGCTGTGATTATGGGGCGTGTTTCAACCAAACCAGGAAAGACCTCAATTGGATAGACCTACAACCAATCAGAGCAACGGAGCGACGCGTAAACTCAACTGCTGTGTTGCCAAGTCCGTGTTTTTCCCGCGCGTTGTTTTCAATGTCTGTGGGTTGAAGCGACCCCAATTATGTGAAATATATAGACCCAGGAATGTGAATTTTAGCAGGCAACCTTGCCAAAAACACATATTTTACCCTCAAATGCCTTTTTTTTTTTTTCTCGGCGAACCGGAAGGTGAATGCATATACGAACAAGTTCTCTGTTTAGGATTAGAACAAATTCAACCCAAGCACCTTTGATGATTTTTGTTTATCATCTGTCCATCATCGTCTAAAGCCCGTCCTGACAATTTCATTGGTCCGAACAGTTTCTGAACGGGCATAATTACTTCTCTATGGATCAAGTCCAGACCGAACTGCCCGAGCTCAAATGTTGTGGGTGGGGCTTGGTTCGGCTCGCATCCAGGCTAGTGGATGTGTGATATAGTGCAAGAACATGGATGTAGCATTGCAACAAAAATTTAGATTTTAATAAAGATGCAGATAAGGGGAAGATCTAAATGATATGTTACCATAACTCTTACCAGCTGATGACTGTTACAAAGACTCTTAGCAGTTAGTAGAACGTCTAAAGTGGACCCTCAAAATAAAATGTGTAACCAGAGTTACAAAGAGTCAAGAAGAGTTTAGTCAAGCTTAGATTGTTTAACGGTTTAATACGGGTCAGAGGTCCTCTACACATTGTAATCGAGGACATTTAACCTACAGGTCAGGGTTGACAGCTGACCGATATTTAATCTATGTAGATGTCAACCCTGTTCCCAGAAGCTGATGAGAAGGCTCTCGTCGGCCCGACCTTCGATAGTATCGAACAACTATGATTTAATCAGACCTGGGAGGAAAAAGACCCAAGAAAGTGCGAAGATGGATTTAGAAATGAAACAGCCGCACTAATTGTTATTCCTTCGACATGCGGCTCATTTATTACTTTTAATTGAATTGCTTTATCCAGAGCCTGTTGATGTTTCTGGAATACAAATCTAATTTGATCAACATAATTGAGGCACTGATACGTTTTCAAAGAAAGAGCTGTAATCCTTTGAGTGAGTCAAATATGTAAAATAGTCCCGGGTATCCAAAACACCCTTCGTATATCTCTCTGTAATTAAAACTCAGACACTCTCCTTCGTTTAAGGTGTATTTGTTTGCAGTAGTAGTTATTTCCTGTGCGACTCTCGCCTGCCAATAGCTGCTACATTATTCGGGACGGAGCTGACTCTGTGCCATCTACCAGCAAACTCACTCAAACCCCTTGAGGAAATATCAACTAGCATCTCTCTCCCTGACCAATGGACCTATAGGCAGTAAATAGCCACTGATGTGCCGTCTTCCTCTTAGGCGAGGATTGAGAGCCTTGAGCACTGGATCAGGTGTGAGCGGCGCCCACGGATCCAGCGTGATGTGGTTGAGGCGTATGAATATTTCAAGCTCTGCTCTTGCGGAACAAATGATCTCTTAACACAAACACTCCGTGTGAGAGGCGCAGGCTCAACAGACTCGGCAGATGTGTGGGTGTCAGTATGATCACCTCTGTTGGTGTGTGCTTTCATTGTTCATGCATGCGTGGCATGCGGTGCAAGAATTCCTTTTGTGCGATAATGACGCGCAATCGCGTGTGCGTGTGCCTGTCAATTGCAGCAACATATTACAAACGTGTAAGTAATTGGCATGTTAAGACTTGCCGTTTTGGCAGGCAAGTCCTGCCGTCTCTTGGGAGGAGACAGAGAGAGAGAGGGAGTGAGAAAAAGGGAAACGGTGGAGGCAATTGAAATGGTGAAAACTGTAGATAACAGGGTTGGGCAAAATTCAGAACCGGCTTCATTTAGTTCAGTTTGAATCTGAATCAAATTGGCCTTGTGCCACAGGATGCTGCACTGGAAAAACAAGCATGGATTTACTGAGATGTTACAGTAAATGAATTCCATTACTATCAATACAAAAAAATGCATCATTCATTTTGACTAATTATTTGGCAGTACAGGAGGGCATTCTGGGAGATGAAGAATTATTTCACAGTAGTTCATAAAATAAGTTATTTTAGCTGAAAAAGTTAAGATATTTTAATAGAAATCATAACGTGACACACGTCATGAAGATGATAGAAATTTTTATACAAAAATTATACATATATACATCAAATATATATATATATATATATATATATATATATATATATATATATATATATATATATATATATATATATATATATATATATATATATATATATATATATATATATATATGATTTTTGATTTATTTCTTGACTTGCTAAAACAGGCAAAAGTGGAAAATTATCAGCAAAACAATTTCTTGTCTTTTTTTATAACTAGACTTAAGAAAATTTGCTATATTTGCTATATTTTAGATTTTGAGTTGAAAGGAAATATTGAGTTTAAAATGCAAACATGTAGTCAACTAAACATATTAATATCGCTTTAACATTAACTTTTTTTTCCTTCTTATGCCTCCTTCAAGAGACATACTGGTGTATTGTGTGCATTATTAACTGTTATTTTAAATTGTAATAACATTTATTACAAGCAAACTACCATTCAAAAGTTTTGGGTCAGTCAGAATGTTTTTAATGCTTACCAAGGCTGCAATTATTTGATCAAAAATACAATAAAAACAGCATTTTTTAAAAAATTATTTCTGTGATGCAAAGGGGAATTTTCAGCATCGTCACATGATCCTTCAGAAATCATATGCTGATTTGCTTGCATCTCATTCTATTATCAATGTTGAAAACAGATCTGCTGCTTAATAGGTTTGTGGAAACCGTGATTTTTCAGGATTCTTTAATGAATAGAAGATACCAAACATTGAACGATAGTGTATGTGTGTGTGTGTGTGTGTGTGTGTGTGTGTATACAGTGAGGAAAATAAGTATTTGAACACCCTGCTTTTTTGCATGGGTGCATGTCCACTGTGAGAGAGATAACCTAAAAAAAAAAAAATCCAGAAATCACAATGTATGATTTTTTAACTATTTATTTGTATGATACAGCTGCAAATAAGTATTTGAACACCTGAGAAAATCAATGTTAATATTTGGTACAGTAGCCTTTATTTACAATTACAGAGGTCAAACTTTTCCTGTAGTATTCACCAGGTTTGCACACACTGCAGGAGGGATTTTGGCTCACTCCTCCACACAGATCTTCTCTAGATCAGTCAGGTTTCTGGCCTGTTTCTGAGAAACACAGAGTTTGAGCTCCCTCCAAAGATTCTCAATTGGTTTTAGGCATGGAGACTGGCTAGGCCACGCCAGACCTTGATATGCTTCTTACAGAGCCACTACTTGGCTATTCTGGTGCTTCGGGTCATTGTCATGTTGGAAGACCCAGCCTCGACCCATCTTCAATGCTCTAACTGAGGGAAGGAGGTTGTTCCCCAAAATCTCGCAATACATGGCCCCGGTCATCCTCTCCTTAATATAGTGCAGTCGCCCTGTCCCATGTGCAGAAAAACACCCCCAAAGCATGATGCTACCACCCCCATGCTTCACAGTAGGGATAGTGTTCTTGGGATGGTACTCATCATTCTTCTTCCTCCAAACACGTTTAGTGGAGTTATGACCAAAAAGTTCTATTTTGGTCTCATCTGACCACATGACTTTCTCCCATGACTCCTCTGGATCATCCAAATGGTCATTGGCAAACTTAAGACGGGCCTGGACATGTGCTGGTTTAAGCAGGGAAGCCTTCCGTGCCATGCATGATTTCAAACCATGACGTCTTAGTGTATTACCAACAGTAAAATTGGAAACGGTGGTCCCAGATCTTTTCAAGTCATTGACCAGCTCCTCCCGTGTAGTTCTGGGCTGATTTCTCACATTTCTTAGGATCATTGAGACCCCACGAGGTGAGATCTTGCATGGAGCCCCGTCCAGGGGAGATTGACAGTCATGTTTAGCTTCTTCCATTTTCTAATGATTGCTCCAACAGTGGACCTTTTTTCACCAAGCTGCTTGGCAATTTCCACGTAGCCCTTTCCAGCCTTGTGGAGGTGTACAATTTTGTCTCTAGTGTCGTTGGACAGCTCTTTGGTCTTGGCCATGTTTGTAGTTGGATTCTTACTGATTGTATGGGGTAGACAGGTGTCTTTATGCAGCTAACGACCTCAAACAGGTGCATCTAATTTAGGATAATAAATGGAGTGGAGGTGGACATTTTAAAGGCAGACTAACAGGTCTTTCAGGGTCAGAATTCTAGCTGATAGACAGGTGTTCAAATACTTATTTGCAGTTGTATCATACAAATAAATAGTTAAAAAATCATATATTGTGATTTCTGGATTTCTTTTTTTTTGGTTATGTCTCTCACAGTGGACATGCACCTACGATGACAATTTCAGACCCCTCCATGATTTCCAAGTGGGAGAACATATATATATATATGTGTGTGTGTGTTTTGCAAACACTGATTATTGTTATTGATTAAAATAATTGAGTGTATGTTCAGGGATTTATACATTTAAGAACATATTCTCACAAGCCAACAGTAGACAACAAGAAAGGGAGAGAGAGAGAGCGAAAGAGAGAGACAAATGCGTTGCTTCCAGCCCTTATTCGGCTGGTGGAACTGAGTGTAAAATGAGTCATTACACAGTGCAGGGGCACGGGGCGGAACACAAAGGGCTGTGGAAAAGCTGCTTAGCATGCAACCCGTGTGCCGCCCAAGTCCCAGCGCTCTCCCAAACCTGGACAGGCTGTCACTGCCTGAAGGAGACCTGGAGGAATGATTGCTGTCCCCACTATTCACACAAGACAAGCAGAGGAGGTGGGACTGCCCAGGCTCCCCTCTCCTAGAGCACATGGCTTCTGTGCTGTTGCACCTTGCTAAGGGAAACCATGAAAGACTGCTGTTGTTTTTTTCCCCCGCTAGCCGTGAAATATAGGCAATCAGAGAGTGTGTTTACCGCGCACCTCTGTTCTTGAGCTAGCAAAGACAAACGGCTATCAAACGGCCTGTTGTTTGTGTGCAAAAGAGGTATTGTTTCGGACCTGACAACAACGCCCATGTTCGGCTCTTATCCGCGCTGCCAGGCGCAGGAACGGGTGCAAGTGCTTACACACGCGCACAAATAGCCCTTCATCATAACCGCTGGTACATCTCCAAAATAGACTAAGGGCAATCAGTCACATGGCGGCCAGAAAAGTGTCAGACTTTGAACTGAACCCGGACAGCAGCGAGAGAGAGATAGTCAGCGCTCAACAAGTGAAGCTGGCACTACCACAGAGCCACAGAGAGATAGATGGATGCTTGAGTGAGGGCATTTAAATTTAAATTTAATGCCGCCCATGGCCAGAGGCGAGGGTGGAGGGGGGGGTTTGCAGAGAGAGGATGCAGGTGCTATGGGCTGGCGGTGAATTGTAATGCATCGTTTAGGAGAGAAATGCAGCACTTCTATAGCTCTGTCTGTTTCGCTTGAGTTTGGCCTGAGGTTTTTTAGCAGGATGTCAGATGGTTGTGTACGTGTGTGTTCCGTGATGTGATTGGAGATGGTTTGACATAATAATGCATTTCATGGATGATGCAGTTCAGTGTAATTGTGTCGGTTAGTGAAGCATGCATGTTTCTCATCATGTAAGGCCAGATGCAGTATAGCCTTGCTAGCAGAAACACTGATAAAAATGTTTGCTGACTAAGCTTCATTTTTTTTACTTCTTCAGGGCAAGACGAAAATGGCTCAAGACAAAAACAAGCTTAACTACTAGCGCAACTAAAAAAAGGTTCAAACAATAAAGACAAGTGAACAGTCAGTAATAAAACAATAACAAATAAACAAATTAAATGCATAGATAAACAGAAGTAAGCTAAAAATAAAATAAAGGTCTGACAGTTAATTGAATAATAAAATGTAAAATAACACTGCATTCACTGAATAAATTAAAGGGGACATATTATGTGTGTGTGTGTTTTAGCTCAAAATACCCCACAGATCATGTTTTATAGCCTGTTAAAATTGCTACTTTTTTGGGATGAGACATTTAAAAAAAAAATGGATATAGTGTACGTGACATATCTCATAGGATTCTGAAGAGCAGTTCTGAAGTGTAAAGTAGGGACAAGGCCGTTGCCATCTTGGCAGCGCGTCATCACACATCACTCCCAGATAACTGACAATGGGCAAAGAGTGGGACATGGCTGGACCTGAGGTGACGTGATGACTAACAGACAGCAGAAATCCACCTGTCACTCAAAGTTGCCAAACCCTTAATTATGCAGAACTTTAAGGCTTTATATAATGTAAACGAATTAGTTATAAAAAAAAATCACCCCCTTACAGTTGTCATGAAGGGCAAAATTAGCTGTATAGACCAAAACCACAATTTGTACCAGGCTGTAAACATGTTTTTTTTTCTGCTGTAAAGTTGGGCGTTTTAACATGGGGCTCAATGAGATTAGCGGCCAGTCGATGAATTGCAGTTTAAGTCATTTCCGTATTGGTTTCAAGAGAAACTGGGGGAGGTTTCACAAGGAACAAACTGTTTTTGTGCATGTCCCTTTAAATGCAAATGAGCTGGTGCTCCCTGTCTGTTCTTTCAAGAAGAGGGCGGAGCTTCAATAGCTCATGCGACAACAACAACAGAACATGTCAGAAACGTGCAGATTAAGGGGCAGTAATATTACAATAGATTCCCTTCCTACGTCAGAAGGGGAGAGAAATCTGAGCGGCTCGTTTTTTTCACATGCTTGTAGAAAAAGGCTTACCAAAACAAAGGTAGTGGGTTGTCCTTTTTCACATCTTCTGGGTTCATGGATGCACTGGGGGTCCAATTGTAGCACGATTAAAAGTCAGATTTTCATGCTATGTCCCTTTAAATATAGATTAATCTTTTGTTGTTTGATTAGCATTAATGTCCGTTTTGAGTCCTTAATACATTCACACACAGTTCAGTTGCGGGAGTGACAACTGCATTCTGAAACCAATTTCACAGCTGTAAATTTGCAACTAGTTGTCTGTCGCTTCATACAGTGCGAGAGAGCAGCTCTGTGCAGCGCAAACAGGTGTCTAATGGGCAGGCACGTGCGGGGGTCGGGGGGGATGTTTGCCCCTCTCAGACAAATATCAATGATATATGTGGTCAATAAAACAAAATAAATTTGACTTAAAAATAAAATAGTAACAATAGTAACTAACGGCTCAAATGTCGGAAAATTCCTGTTTATTTTTACATATCAGTCTGTCTGAGGCGTTGCCTTAACACGTTGCTATGAAAAATATTGCCCTTTTTTACATTTGAGCCCCTGCCACTGAAGAACCCTGCACGTCCCTGCTACTGTGTGATGCAGGTTTTCATGGTTCCGCTTTCGGTAACTTACATCGACGGAGATATGAGCTGTGTGTCATCTGAAGGTTAGATATAGTCACTGTTCTCCACCAGAGCTGCTCCTGTCAGTTTTGTCTTCTCTGTGTGATTCAAATGCTCTGCTCCTTACCCAAATATAATAGCTGTTGTCAGTTAGTGAAAAATTTGACGGATTAACTCGCAGCTCAATTGGACTCTTGTCATGCCAAGTATAAAGACTTTTCAGTTTTTATGGACATTGCCATCTTCACTGTAAAAAAAATATTGTTGGTTTAACTTAAAGTAACTTGGTTGCCTTAAATTATATTAAGTTCATTGAAATTAAACATTTGAGTTAATACAATGAAGGCGATTGATTTAATCAACAGAAACTCAAATTATTATGTTATCTAAACCACATAAATTACATAAATTAAGAGTGTATTTGACAAAAGAAAAAATGTTGTGATAAATCATGAAAAAATGTGTTTAGTGTGTGGTCACTGTTGCCATGGTTACTGATAAGCGATTACAGGCACATTCATGCAGACAGTAATCGAGACGCTACTGTAAGTTGCTGTTTGAATGGGATATTTTGAGACTTTTATATTTTGAGATATTTTGAGAGTTGTCAATTCTAGCGGTGTTGAAATTAATCGTTTCTTCGATGCATCGCGATGCAGACGAGGACGATTCGGTATCGGTTCAGTAATAGACCATAAACGGTTATAATGTACTGATTCTTTTCTGACATCATTTGTCGGGTCCGTGCCTTGTTGCGGTAGCATACAATGGCAGAGGGAGGCGAGACGCGAGTGAGAGTAATTAAAAATGCTCCAACTACTTTAAAGTCCCTGTAAAGTCAAAATTAAACATGTGTTCTGAGTTTCTCACACCACAGATAAATGTGTTAACCACCGAGCCAAATTTGAATCATAAAAAAATCCGCTAAGTACATAAAATATCTTATCGAAATCTTGAAAAAATAAGCAGCATTCTTTGCTTTCAAACGCTGGGGGCGTGTCCGCTGTCGGCGCCGAAACCACACCCACTAACGGGAAAGCTGCCGTAAACACACAAGACAACAACAACACTCAAGTACAGCTCACGAGTCACGACGGCACCATATGTCGGCGGGACGGGAGGATGAAGGTCGCGGCGGGAGATAGTCGGTTCGGCCCCATTCTGCAGTGGATTATCAGTGAATCCCAGTTGTTGCCGATGAAAGTTTGTAAAACTATCCGGTGTAAAGTCACTGCAGAGGCAGGTGTTGGTGGTGATCCTCAGCACTCCATCAAGGTAGCGGTTCTCAAAATTAATCCACCTCTTCTTGAGATTGTCTTTTTTTTTGTTTTGTAAGCTGTTTTGTAAGTTGTAGGCTGTAGTAACTAACGGTACTGACAGTAACTCGCAATCTAGCGGGTGAACTGATGCGAAATTGCGAATGTGCTCTAGTTATGGGGAGGGGCCACATGCCAAGCGGCTCCAGTGCGTCATCGAGCCACCGTTTTAACCCCGCCCAAAAAATCCGGAACACAGCAATGGTGAAAAACTTCTTAACGGTCTAACTTCTGAATTCAGTACTATATAGTTCACAGTCTTTGTAATGTGTTTCAACAATACATTTCTAACATTTCTAATGTGTTTATATACAAATCTCAGAATTGACTTTACAGGGACTTTAAAAGTCGACATCTGGGGACGTTTCGGCTTGTATGAACAACCTGCACGACCTGGAGAACACACTTTTTTTGTGTGTAAAGCAAAGGTAGGCTATCTGATTTATCAAAATGATTTCATTTACACTTGGGCACATAAATATATCTTCGCAAAACTGATATAAATCTGTTCACGTCTCCGAAAACAACATGAGCTGCGTTTTATTGATCAGCAGCTAATATGACTGCAATATGAGCGAGCACGGCAACAGCACTGGTCAGATCATTCAGTTTCTTTACTTTTAATGAAGATGATTGTATGTTGAGCACCTACGACTTTACTTTCGGTTTAATTTGCGGTAATTTGTGCATTGGCTTAATGAAGAGATACTCGCCAGTGGCAATGCGTGCTGCGGTAGCGCTGTCATATCTGGCTATAACGTCACATATATAACGCTCTCATACGTGCTTTTTTTTTTTCTTTTTCTTTTTTACATATGTGGTTTCAACAGCCAGATGCATTTAGACTTTAGTTTTGACAGTAATGCGGCCCGACCACCACTTAAAGTGGCTTTTAGTAGGCCTATTTACCTTTTTACTAAATGCTCCTGTTGTCTTCTGTGCCCAGACTTGAGTTTTATTTCATGTTTGATACATTTAAAGAGCACCTATCATGGAATTTTGAAATGTACCTTTCATGTCGTGTGTAACATAGATCTAAGTGAACAAAAACATCCTGCAAAGTTTGAAATATGATATAAAGTTATTTTCTTTCAAAAGTAAGAGTTGACTCTGAGTCATTTTTATGAATCGTTAGAAGACCGAAGCTTTTTCTCTGACTAGATGACGTCAACGTGTCAAGTTATTTGAATACGATACGCCCACTTATTGCGCACGCCAGTGAAAACTAGAAAACATCATGGCGACGAGACGCTGTGTTCTCAAGTGCGACTCAAAAGCAAACTTTTTTTCATCTGAGCATTTGAAGACTAAGTGGCTACAATTCATATATACAACTGTACCACAGGAGTATAGTCCGAGCCTTGTGCTTTGTTCACGCCATTTTGAAGACGATTGCTTTACCATCTTAAATGCAATCAAACTTGGATCCGCGAGCCGGCTGATATTGAAGGAAGGTTCAGTTCCAAGTGTATTTGCATCAGCTTCCTCCTCCGTATCACAAACTGTAAGTGTTATTAATAATTGTTGCTTTTATGTTTTATGTAGCATGCTTAGTAATTGTTTGGTTTGTTGTGTAAGCACCGTTTAGCTTCTAGGTCTTCAATGACAATTGTATTGAGATATGTGAATTGTTTGTTGTTGTTTTCGGATTTTTCTTTAAGAATAGAGTCATACCTCGTAGTAACCTAACGTTACTGCATTTTTATTTATTTTTTGGTAAAAACGTTGTGTTTATGTATCGAGTTAACGCTCCATTGGCCTGAAGTGACAACTAACGTTACATTGATGCTTACCATTGAGAAATATCCTGCTCCAGTCGTGGTGTTTGCGATTGAGTTTGTTGATCATTCGCATCTCCAGACGTTTCCCCTTCATATTCAGGCTCGAATTGATAGGGTAAAATTTATGCCATGTTTGTTCATACACTTTATACGCGTTTAAACTTGTTAAACCGAAAACCATTTATGGTGATGGGTGTTCCGTTTCCGAAAATATCTGCACAGACTATACCAAATCACAACTGACTGGGTCATCGGACCAATCACCGCAGATTAGCGTCACATAAAGGCGGGGTTTTGAAAAGTGAATCACTAAACGAATCATTTGAGAATCGCTGTCAAAACAGGTAAAAATAAATGCATATAAGAAAACTAAAGTCTTTTTTGTCATTGCATGCATGCAAAACTGTTGTTGGGGACTTCTAAAACAATATTTTGAACATTTTAAATGCCATAATAGGTGCTCTTTAAGATTTTTTTTTTTGAGCAGGTAAAATTAAAGATTCAGTTCAGATTCATTGTATACATGAGGGTATGGTGCATCTGTAGCCACTATATACACACACTATAAATGATAAGTATACACATATATACACTCGAGAGCTGCACGATCAATCGTTAAAATATCATAATTTTGATTCAAACACCCACACAGTCTTATTTTTAAATTACAGCGATTCGGCTGAGTCTAATAAACCTTTGTAAAGTATGATCACACTTTTTTTATTCAAATATTAAAGGGCGCTGCCACCAGTGTTTGGTGTAACTAGCTACTAAATAATTAGTTACTTGAAAAAGTAAGTGATTACTTATTTATTTCTGTAATTTAAATACACTTACTTCTGATGCAATTTAACTAAACACTAGACTACATGTGTATATGTGTATAGACTACAGAAAAATGATATATAACACAAAATTGGACTAGACATCAAAATTTAAAGTCTAACTTTAAAATGCATGTTTTATGTATCCTTCTCACATTTGTAATACTTAGGTCAGTTAATAAGAATAATTTATGTAGTTTTATATTATTTATTTGAATGAATTAAAAGAGCCATTTCATGTCTATCCGTGAACCAACTAGTCGAGGTTGATATATGATTTAGAAAGTAATTAATAATAAGTAATTAAATACTTTTTGGAGAGAGTAATTTGTAGAGTCTAATTACACTATTGAAGATGTAATTAGAAACTGGTAATTAATTACATTTTTAGAGTAGCTTACCCAACACTGGCTGCCGCTGACCCAGAGAGCAGTTGTTACGTATAGGAATGAAACAACTTCACAGACTTTTCAACCACACGATAATGTTTTTCTGTCTTACAATATTTCATATTATCACTGAAGTACTGGAATAAAAGCTTATAGTTTAGATATAAACACTGATGTCTACAGTAGCGAATCAAAATAGAGTAAATCACCTTTTAAAAATAACTTAACACTACAGATAAATGCTGTATCAATGACATTATTACACCAGTAGGTGTTGACTGTTACAAAAGTATTTTTCACTGAACCATTCATTCAAGAGATTCGTTTAAAAATACAGATTCATCCAGTAATGAAACAAGTGACATCTTTATAAGTGAGTCATTGAGTCGTTCATTCAAACAGATTTTTTTTTTAAATTAATTACTCAAATGTAATCTTTTTTTTCTTTCTTTTTTATACAGACTGCAGCAATATGACACTTTATTCAAGACTATGACATGATAAATATAACATAAAAAAACAAAAAACATTGTTTTGTCAAAAGACAAAAAACTAACAGGGGAAAGGGAGAGGAGAGAAGAGCTAAAATGAGGGAGATGGAAACTCTCCTCTGCTATGAAACAGATGGATCGAAATTAATTTAATGTGCGCAACTGGCTCATTCAAGCGTGATCTTTAATGTGGAAAAAGGGTGACGCCCATATTAGCCTCTGTTGTGCATAAACAATCTATATTTATAAAACAATAGAGATAAATAATCACAAAGCAGACATAAAATGAAGGGAAATAAAGCACACCTACATTACAGCGAGTCGCATTTTATTTGGAAAACACAAACATCAATTAAATTCTTCCCGTGGCTCTCTGAGCAAATGGCACATAAACATAACCGAGATGTGTCTGGACGAAACTGCCAATGGCATATCAGAGCTGATGCAACATTTTACTGCCTGTTCATGCTGTGTTTGGACATTGTTTACAACTTCTACAAGTACGCCGATGACATATGCCTCCTTCTGAACCCTGCAATACAGGGATGAATAAAACCAATTATGCTACATCAGACAAATGATGCCAATAATATACTACACAAATACATAATATGAACATTGTTAGTGCTGCAGTCAAAATAATGATACTGTCCTTTCATTCTCCTCTGGCTGCAAAAACAAAACATTGAAATTAATTCACTGCTAAATTAAAAATTTTGTTCATCACAACATGCCCAATTTTTACAATTAAACACTGTTCCTTCACAATGCAAACGTGGACTAACAGCAGGTCCTGAAGGCAGCTCAGGGTTCATCCATGATATAACATCCTGACAGTCAAAGGGAAGCAACGTTACCAAGGTAAAACACAATTTATAAATAACTTTCACATACCGCAGACCTGATAGGCTGACTTGCTTCCGAATTTAATTATTTGCAATAAAAATGTTAAGAGATTATGAAAAATATGCAAACATCTTTTCAGATGATAAGAAATTCCCTAAGGAATCAAGCATATAGACAACTCTTTAAGGAACAGTCTGTGATTATTCTGTGATTTAATCTGCCAAACCTGTGAGATAAGATATTTTAAATAATATTTCCACCGTTTGTGTCCAAAACAACTTTGGACCCCATTGAATTTCATTGCAAGGTATTTTTCAAACTATGGGAAACCTCATTAAGTGCTGTATAGTACCAAATCTGGGTACTTCTGCGGTTCTTCAGTGGTTCTTTAGGGTGGTTAAGGTGCTATATAGCACCACTGCCATACAAAGAACCTGTTAAGCACCTTTAAAGGTTCTTTACGAGCCAAAGAACCATTGTTAGTGCTGTTTAGCGTCATTTTTGTTAAAGGAATAAAATGCGATATGTCACCTCTTATGGGTCCTCCATAGCACCATTTACTGTCAGAGAAAAAGGTACATTGTTGTCACTGGGGCGATACCCTAAGATACAAAACCGAAAAGGTACTAATATGTACCTTTAAGGTATTAATATGTACCTTTAAGGTACTAATTTGTACCTTTAATTAATATGTACCTTTAAGGTACTAATATGCACTCTTAAAGTACTGATATGTACCTATTAAGGTACTAACATGTACCATTTAGGGGTGAGTAAGGTACAAAGATGTACCTTTTCACTTTTGTACCTTAGGGTAATCGCCCCAGTGACAGCACTCTACCTTTTTTCTGAGTGTTTAAATTTCTCACCAACAGCTACCTTATGGATTCAGCAGACTTGTACTGACAGCCCCTGAACACTATTACTTTTCATTGTATAGAAAAGAGCAGCATGAACATTTTGCTAAACATCTCCTTTTGCGTCAAACGGGATTTAAACAACATGAGAGTGAGTAGGGTGAACTGTCCCTTTAAGAGATAATCTCTTATTTTGTTCCTGAGAAAAACTGTAATCTATCTGATGGCATGGAGAAGTTTATTGGCAGAAGAAGTTTATTAGCTGTATTTGCAATACCAGAAGAGCATACAAGGCCACACGGGAAGTATATTTATCTCAATATTTAGTGAACACTTTACCCTTTACATGAGGGGTGAGGTAGGACCTGAAGGAGGGGGGAGGGAGCGTGAAGCCTTCAATAGCTATTAATGATAGTGACATTTAATAGAAAGGGAACGAATGACGTGTTTATGCTCGCCTCTACTTCAGAGGGTGGAGATAAGAATGAACGAAAGCCAGAGAACGAATTGTATAGCTGTTTCGAGTGTCTGCACAGTCTGTGTTTTTTCACACCAATAAAGCACCTGCTTTACAGCAAATGAACTTCGGCGAGTGAGAGGCGCGTGCTAGCTGTCTCTTTTTCTCTCACACAGCCTGCGGGAAATTTCATACGGGGGAAGAGAACTGAATTAGGGGTCTTGAGTGTTTGTGGGAAAGAGGGAGGGACAATTCTGACTAAAACTATACTTTAGCTAAAAATTAAAACTGTTATGTATTCACCCTCCTTATGTCGTTCCAGGAACATTTCTTTGGTATTTCACTGAAAAAAAAAAGTCTTCAAAAAACTGGGCAAGGGCAAGAAAGTGTAAAGCATTCCATGAAATCAGAACAATCCTCTTGCTCTTGGAGTGTAAACATGTGCTCACAATAAAAGCCCTTTGGCAAACATCAGACGCTACGCATCCGCTGCTGTGCTGACGTGCCGTTTTGGAGGCTTTATCGCATTGCCAAAGGTTTGACTTCGTGCCATCAGCAGCACTGTAGTCAATGTGACTCGCACAGGGAGTGGGTCGTTAGGTGTATGTGGGAGCGGGCACGCGTGTGCCTCATTATCATGTTTTTGTGGGAGGAAATGATGCGCAGCCAGCAGAGCAGCACATTCTAGAACTGCTTGCTCGCCAGATGACATTGGAGGCTGACTTCCGAATGTCACGGTTAAAGGTGACATCAAAGACAGGACTTCAAACAGAAAAAAAGCTATCAAAATCCATTAAAAATAAAATATGGGAAGGTTTGTAAAGTAAATACAAGGTTAAAAATTGAGTTTAGCAAAATTAGCAAGAATGTAAAGAAATTTGTAATGTTATAAAATATTTTCCATTAAAAAATATTTTGAACGTTCTATTTAATCAAAGAATCCTGAAAAAATGTATCATGATTTTCACAAAAATATTAAACAGCACAATGAGCCCTTTTTACACAGTCTATTTACTGGTAAGGCACCATTCACTAAGGGTGGAGGGGAAAAAATCGATACAGCATAGTATCACAATATTTAGTATGGGGATATCGTATCAATACAAGAATGCAAGTATTGATATTTTTATGGACTGAATTTCAGCTCGTATTGTGCATAATTTTACTGTAAGCTCTGCGCTTATAACACGAGAAATAATAACAATTACAATCAAAGATGTCTATATTATACCATATCTACACTGTCGACATACTCGTTCATTACACGACACAATTTACAAGAAAAACAGCAGGAGCATCATTAAAATGTGTCTAATGCATTGAGATACTTGTTATTCAGTATATAATTACATTTCATAACTGAATAAGCTACAAACAATACATTCAATCATTAAGCCTCCTCACATTCATTCTATATAGTTCCCTCAGTCACATTCCTCATTGATATTCAGGGGAGGAGTCATTGACACCTCAGGTGTGAATCACAGCATTATTCATGATGATCCACTGCCAACCTGAATACAGCCATTCTGACAATAAGTGTCTTACAAAAGTTAAATGGCTACATTGTTTCGTATGAATGAGTGATCAAAATGGTTGTCATTGTTTTGACGAAAAAACTCTAGGCAACAACATCCAGTTCTGAAAAACCATGTGACCAAAGGTTTAAAGTGTGTTATATGGCCTTTTATATGGCCATTTTAGGCCTTTTTATAAATATTTTTTTCAACTACAAACTTGTATGTTGCTCAAATATGACTGTAGCCCTGTTTGTGCAGAATATGGTGTAATCAGACTTTAGCTATTAGTATGCTTTAAAGCAACTGAAAAAAAACACAAATGTAAGAGCATGTCAAACTTCTTCAGGGCCACAAAATACCCTTAGGGCCCAGAGGGTTAACTTCTTCATTAGAGTGTTAGAGTTGTTCTTTAGAAAACTGATTTGTTGGAAAAACAAATACATTGAATTGAGTGTGCAAACATTGAAATGTGAAAACAACTGTTTTCACAAAACATTTGACAAGGAAGGGATGTGGATTTGAAGATGTAAAATGAACAGAGAACCTTATTAGATAAAAAAATATGTGTGGACAAAATTTGCCGTTTGGGGGCATTTGCAGTAGAAAAAAGGTAATAAATCTTTTGTTATTGCAACATCACAATTTCTTCTCAGAGTTTTTTATATCCACCTGGATGAGAAGTGCTTTAGTTTCACTATTTGACCAATTTGACCTTTTTTTTTTTGAGTAATGGGATGATTGCACAGAATGTGACGCATAATAAGTATTAATATTGCAGTTACTATAGTATGCAATAACTGCAGAGCCACAGTGCTGAGGAATGGAAAATGCAGGGTCTTGAGTGCAAGACACAGCTAAAAGATCAGACGTCCTTCTAACACATTCACATAGAAAAACTATAAAAAGCAACAGAGTTTACTGTAAACAGCTCAGGCAGAGCTTTATGATTGGCCCAAAGCAAACTTCTTACATCATCACATTCTGACCTCGTAAAGTCTCATCCCGGTAATCCTGTTCTTTGATCACATACATACAGCGTTATACCGGTCATTTATTATACTGGTATTTACTTGTAATGTTACATACTTATCATACAGGTAAATTGCCTGAACACATGATCACACATGATCTCTTAATGGTAATTTACAGGCAATTTAAGCCAAAAATACTGTATGTGTGAAAGGGGCTGTTGTTGATGATAAGTTCCTTTAGGAGCAAATCAGCATATTAGAATGATTTCTGAAGGATCATGTGACACTTAAGACTGGAGTAATAAAGAAAATTCAGGTTTGCCATCCCATAAACTTCATTTTAAAATATATTAAAATAGAAAATCTCTTTTTTGATTTAAATTGTAATAGTACTTCAAAATATTACACTATTTTACTGTTTCAATCAAATAAATGCACCCTGTAGAGACTTTAAAACAAGAAAACAATATCAGATAAAATTACCAATTTATGCATTAATCCAGTTCTTGATTTTTTTCTTCCTGTAACTGTTTCTTGCTGATGAAGAAAAGACAAAAAAAAAAAAAACATACACTATGGTTCAAAAGTTTGCGTCAACACGATTTTTTTATGTTTTTGAAAGAAAGCCTTTTATGCTCAACAAGGGTGCATGTATTTGATAAAAAATACAGTAAAAAATGTAATATTTTTAAATATTTATATCAAAGTGCAGAAGAGAATAAGAATTTGGATTTAATAACTTGCTGATGCGTCTTTGCCGACGTATACAATATCCATCAAATCAATTGTGGGTGAGATCGTCTGAAGAACCTTCTCCTTACAGAACAGTATTTTTAGGGTGTATGGTGTGTGAATCTCTCTCTCTCTCTCTCTCTCTCTCTCTCTCTCTCTCTCTCTCTCTCTCTCTCTCTCTCTCTCTCTCTCTGTGCGTGTGTGTGTGTGTGCATTACTTGTATGCAGGGATTGACATTAACACCTGCCAACCCGCCATTTGCAGGTGTATTTCAGCTGTGTAACACAGTCACTCACACTAGCCACTTTGGTGGGCTGAATTTCATTGTAATCTTCTTTAAAGGCAAGGCAAGTTTATTTATATAGCACATTTCATACACAATGGCAATTCAAAGTGCTTTACATGAAAATGAAATTAAAATAGTGATAAGAATTAAGAATACCACGTGTAAGACTTAAAAATAAAACAGGATAATTAAAAACAGTTGTAAAGAGAATTTTTAAAATAAGAAGACAATAGAAATATATAGTTGTAAAGATATTTAAAAAGAATAAAATTATTACAGTGTATATATAGATAAAAATAAAATAAAAATAAAAATTAAGATGATGCATAGATTAGAATAGGTGCAATCAGTCGGACGTACAGTGGCACAGTGCTCATTCAGTAAAGGCACAGCTGAACAGATGTGTTTTGAGTCTAGATTTGAATGTGGCTACTGTTGGAGCACATCTGATCTCTTCTGGAAGCTGGTTCCAGCTACGGCTGGCACAATAGCTGAACGCCGACTCTCCTTTCTTTGAGTGAACTCTTGGTATTTCTAGCTGACTTGATCCTGATGATCTGAGTGATCTGTTGGGTTTGTATTTAATCAGCATATCTGCAATGTATTGAGGTCCTAGGTCATTGAGTGATTTATAAACAAGTAATAATACTTTAAAATTGATCCTAAATGTAACTGGAAGCCAGTGTAACGACCTGAGGACTGGCGTGATATGGTCATATTTTCTTGTTCTGCTCAGAATCCTGGCCGCAGCGTTCTGTATGAGCTGCAGCTGTCTAATGGTCTTTTGGGAAGGCCGGTTAGAAGACCATTACAATAGTCCACCCTGCTGGTGATGAAAGCGTGAACGAGTTTCTCTAAGTCTTGCCTGGAAACAAAGCATCTAATTCTTGCAATATTTTTCAGATGATAGTAAGCTGATTTAGTTATTGCTTTGACATGACTATTGAAACTCAGGTCTGACTCCAAAATCACACCAAGATTCCTGACTTGATTTTTGTTATTAGACCTTTTGTCTCAAGATATGCGTTCACCTTGAGAATTTCAGTTAGGCATGTTATAATCTTGTGCATTATAACCAATCACACATTCTGCTGATCTTATGAATGTTTTGTTCATAGCACACTCTCATCATAAACAAAGCAGAGATCTATACATGCATGTGAGTTGGCGATTCATTCATCATACAGTGATTGACTCTTTTTGTTCTATTTCAGCAGCAAAAATAATTCAGAACCATAGCGCAGCTGATGTGACAGGCATGAAGCTGGCTGGACGTTGGACTGTTCGATATTCGTAAATTTAGTGACCGCCTCTAAAGTTACATACAACATTGTTTCTAACATACACATTTCTAACTTCAATAGCATAAGAAGAGAATGACTTACAGTCATAAAACCAAATGTAAAGTGTTCATCTGGTGTCAGGTTTAATGCACGCATTTTTGATTTTTAATAAAAGAAACTGTCAAATCACATGAAAATATGGATATGTATTTCTACTGTATGGGCGCACACACAAAATATGCTAGATTTAAATATTTCATAGCTGATAGAACACTGATGAGAATACAGCTTGAGAATAAATATGTATACCCCCCAATTATTATAATTTTTTTTTTCAGACAAGCAACTGTTAGTGTTTCTCTGTCTATTAAAGAGCACCTATTATGGCATTTAAAATGTTCCAAATATTGTTTTAGAAGTCCCCAACAACAGTTTTGCAAGCATGCTATGACAAAAAAGACTTTAGTTTTCTTATATTATGCATTTATTTTTACCTGTTTTGACAGTGATTCTCAAATGATTCGTTTAGTGATTCACTTTTCAAAACCCCGCCTTTACGTGACGCTCATCTGCGGTGATTGGTCCGATGACCCAGTCAGTTGTGATTTGGTATAGTCTGTGCAGATATTTTTGGAAACGGAACACCCATCACCATAAATGGTTTTCGGTTTAACAAGTTTAAACGCGTATAAAGTATATGAACAAACATGGCATTAATTTTACACTATCAATTCGAGCCTGAATATGAAGGGGAAACGTCTGGAGATGCGAATGATCAACAAACTCAATCGCAAACACCACGACTGGAGCAGGATATTTCTCAATGGTAAGCATCAATGTAATGTTAGTTGTCACTTCAGGCCAACGGAGCGTTAACTCGATGCATAAACACAACGTTTTTACCAAAAATTAAATAAAAATGCAGTAACGTTACATTACTACGAGGTATGACTCTATTCTTAAAGAAAACTCAGAAAACAACAACAAACAATTCACATATCTCAATACAATTGTCATTGAAGACCTAGAAGCTAAACGGTGCTTACACAACAAACCAAACAATTATTAAGCATGCTACATAAAACATAAAAGCAACAATTATTAATAAGACTTACAGTTTGTGATACGGAGGAGGAAGCTGATGCAAATACACTTGGAACTGAACCTTCCTTCAATATCAGCCGGCTCGTGAATCCAAGTTTAATTGCATTTAAGATGGTAAAGCAATCGTCTTCAAAATGGCGTGAAGAAAAGCACAAGGCTCTGACTATACTCCTGTGTACAGTTGTATATATGAATTGTAGCCAATTAGTCTTAAAATGCTCAGATGAAAAAATTGCTTTTGAGTCGCACTTGAGAACACAGCGTCGCCATGATGTTTTCTAGTTTCACTGGCGTGCGCAATAAGTGGGCGTATCGTATTTAAATAACTTGACAAGTTGACGTCATCTAATCAGAGAAAAAGCTTCGGTCTTCTAACGATTCATAAAAATGACTCAGAGTCAACTCTTACTTTTGAAAGACAATAACTTTATATCATATTTCAAACTTTGCAGGATGTTTTTGTTCACTTAGATCTATGTTACACACGACATGAAAGGTACATTTCAAAATTCCATGAAAGGAGCTCTTTAAGGAGCTTTACACACACAACGTTATCTGAGCTAAATAGGTCTATTTGATGACCTGTCACCTTATACATTTCATGTTGACTTGATTTGGGTGTGTACAACAAATTCCCCAACAACAACATTTTGGCTTGTAAAAATGCTGATTGGCTATTAAATTGGCAGGAAAACCTCTAGCCACAGTGGCTGGTGAGCAAAGAAGTTCGTGTCAAGCCCTGTTTGTATGTTATTTGTTTAAGCAGACTGTGTCTATTATCATAAATTAGCTGAAGGTCAGATCAAAAACACTTATTTATGCAGAAATCCTGGTAAATTTACATAGTCATACAGTTACATTAAATTATAATGATGATAATATATTTTTGGAATAATATATTGCCAGTTTTCAGGGCAAACCAGGTGAAATGTTAAAAATAAACATGCTAAATTGAATATAATTGTAATAAATGAACATTATATTGATGATAACTGAATTGGAAAAGGATTATTTGCATGTGATATTGGTAAAAAAGTGACACTTAATGAAAAGATAGAACAGTTATTTTTGAGGCCTAGCAGCACAACGTATGAACGCAAAAGTCTATTAAAAAGTCTATTAAATGTTCTAGTGCAATTCTGAACACGAGCAAAAGGAATTACATTTGCAGTGACCTACAAAATGTGTTTTAATGAATTTGTCTTCTCTTGATTTAGCCATATCAATAAATCAAAATACACATACACAGCTGGTGAATTGCTAATGAGAAAGTAAACACACAAAGCCAAGGGACAGAATAATACAAAAAATGACCACATTGGTGCGCATATCAGAATCAAGAGAGCAAGAGAGTGGGGAAAAGAGAGAGAGTGGGGAATTCACTCCCTTGGAAAGAGACTGTTACCGCTAACAAGTTTCAATCATGAGGGCGAATGAAAAGTCCTTACTGTGAATTCATGAGAAATTGTGCATGTAATTCTACGAATGAACCACGTATGGTGCTCTAACACCCCCAAACTGAGCAGCAGGGGACGGCAAATCAAGAAAGAAAAAAAATCTAGCACACTCATAGTGTGTTTTGCCTGTGGAAGTTGATTTATCTGGTGTGCCAGCGCTGAACAAATATGGCTATGGGCTGAATAAGAGAGTTGCTGAAAGAAGAAAAAAACGTGGGAGCACGAGGGTGAGAAAAACTGCAAAAAGGGCAGAAGACCACATGAAAAAAGTGTGTGAAAGCCGGTTTGCATCCAGTACCGTTCATCACCTCTTCTCCTCACTGTGGTGACCTGTGCATCAGTGGACTATTCAAAACTAAAGACAACTACGTTCGATACTGCGGCACACTTTTCTGTTGGCTCTGCGTGGCTTTTCCGGCATTGAATGGTTATATAGAAGGTTTATAACACCTGGAAAAGGATGTCAGTTAACATTCTCATTCATCTCAATGACAGCTGCTCAACTAATGGCAACATAGAAACAGTCCATTTAAAAGCATTTACAAGCCTTCTGAAAAACATTTACTGTAATGTAATGAAATATTTAAATGTTGCTTTCAAAATTTCATCACTATATTTTCATGCATAAATTACGGAAAACATTACCTAGATTTTTTTAAATAATCTTTTTAATACTTTAATATGATGCAAAAATTTAAATCCATTTAAATTTTTACAAAATGTAGTTTTACTTTAAAAATATTTAACACCGTGCAACAAAGGCGTAAAATGGGACATAAAGCCACAGATGACAATATGGAACATTGTGTTTTTTATTATGGCATGTTATGTATATCAGCTCAGTAATTAAAAACAATTTATAATATAATAACTATAAAACACATATTGTAGGAACTTTAACGGTGGTTACATATATGCGGAGACCTAGAGCTGGGTTTTTCTGGCACATACTCCTCATCGCTGCTGTCCCTGTCACTTCCACTGTCCTCTGGGATATTCTCTATTATTCTGTACTGAGTGCTTGACCTGTGCTGTCCCTGTTTGGAAGGGAAAATGCTCATTTGCCTCGGTATGTATGTGTAAAGTTGCCGTAATATGTCATTTTTAATGGTTATTTATGTTGAAACATTTGTTAAATGTCAGTTTTATTACAATATAAAACAAATCATAACATCTTTGCTAAAACAGAATAGATATACTAGCAGGTTACAGAAATCAGACTTTATGCAATCTGACTCCACTGTTGCATGACGTTCACATACGTGGAAATTTTACTCAAAATTTTAGTCTATAAAATACTAACATATTCATCATGCTTTACTGTACATACTATTTTTTTTTATCTCAAATGACCTCCTTGTATAAAAGTTTTCCACAGATATGCCTGGGGCATTTGGCACATGGCTAGAGCTGTCAGCCATCTTGGATTAATGATGTCTTCAATGAATATATGGAATATTGCTGTCAATCTACTGCCCTCAAGTGGTTTGGAGAAAATTACTATGATAAATGAACCCTAAATGGAGTTGAAATAACTGTCCACAAATGTGGACATCATGCACGAAAGGGATATGCAAACATTTTTGAATAGCCATCAATGGAGAGATGCTTTTTGTATTCAGATGTTATAGTTACAGCATCTCTCAGTGGATGTTAGTTCTACATTTCTAAGTTATCAGACTTGCAATTTTGACCTGGAGGATGATGAAACATGCAAAAAAAAAAAAAAAAATTTTACACTGAAGGAGAGTCCTAACAGTTAAAGTGTTTTCCTGCCACCAACATTTTCATTTTTCTCTCAGGCTGCTGACACCAAACACAGCGCATGAAAGTCTCTGTACAAAGCATATGAATATTTAATGCAGTAAACACAGTTCCTCTGGAGCGGAGTTTTAAAACCCAGGGTTAGGAGTGGTGCAAACCATTTTTAAAATTACAAGTGTAAAAAATTGCTTTGAAGGTTAAAAGCGGCTTTAGCCCAGGGTCGAAAAAGACATAACCCAGGGTTAAGTGCAGTGTGAAAAGCTCTATAGAGACTTGCTAACTGGCTCAGTTGACTTGGGCCAGTAAAAAAACAGCCAGACTCGCATAGCAATGTGATAAATGCACTCAACTGTATAGCAACGCCCTGGCAACCATCCACACATTTTGCACAGAGAAGCAACATACTTGAACATGCAGTCTAAATTCCCAAATGCTGTGTTGTGCCTACGGAACATTCTAGTCTGTGTGATTTAATGAGGGAGAAATCATCTCCCTACATCAGACAACACTCATGACAGGTCGCCCAAAGGTCACTAAAGGCCATGGTAAATGCAGACACCATGTCTGATAATTGGCGAGGGAGTGCATGTGTTAAATATAGCAATTTACACATGAACCTTGAGAACCGGGTTTCACAGCAAACCAAAACAAACAGTGTTTGTTGAAAAACATTAGAAAATAATAATTATAGACATTTGTATTTCTTGTTTTGACTTTCACAATTACATCTGTTACACAGACGGACGGGATCTATATAGAGATTGGTATTTGCATTAGAAACATAATTAATTTTTCAGCCTACTTAAGTGTTTCAATACTACCTCTGAACTCTCTTCCACAGATCTAATGTTGTACACAAGCCAATCCTCCTTCAGAAAATCAGGCGTTCTGAAAGGCGGCTCACTAAGGGGCCTTTGGATGTTTTCAGACGCTCTGTGTAATTACTCGCCTCCTGGCACGAGCTGCGGAGAAATAAATAAATAAAATGGAAACAGTTGGACTTATAATGCTCTGTATATAAATATTATCAATTTGATTGTCACAGAGTTTGCTTCTTGCCTTTGCAAACCGGGTAATCATTGCTCTTGTTTGCTGGCTGTTTTTATTTTTTTTAAAGCCAGCCTTTAATGAGCATCATGACAGACACGCACTGATTTTCAGCATTCTTTCAATATACACACATCTACACACAAAAAAGAGTCCTGAGCAAAAGTGCACCCTGTTTATTGTGACTGCGCATTTCACTTTGAAAATATAAAATATCACCTGAAGCCTGAATAATGATTTTTTTTCAGGCGCTATTGTGCGTGCATACACACACACACACACACTCACATACATCTGCTTCACTATCTTTGTGGGGACACACATGTTAGGTTTTTGGGAATTGTGTGGACTTTCCATAGGCTTAATGCATTTTATACTGTACAAACTGTACATGCTACCCCCCTACACTGCCCCTGCCCCTAAACCTACCCATCACAGGAGAAACGCTGCATTGTTACATAAAAAAAAACAACCTAATTTAGTATGTTTATTAATCCATCTACATTGTGGGGACCGCTGGCTGGTCCCCACAATGTAGGTGATTTCAGGTTTGTATTACATCGTAGGGACATTTGGTCCCCACAATGTAATATAAACAAGTACACACACACACACACACACACACCCTAAACCTACCCATCACAGGAAACTTTCTGCATTCTTTTTAAAAAAAAACTCCTTTTGAAAAGTGTGGACCGCTGGCAATGTAGGTGATCTCAGGTTTTACCATCCTTATGGGGACATTTGGTCCCCACAATGTAATATAAACAAGGACACACATAAACACACACACACACACAAATGTACAACTTTTCTAGATTCCTAGTAAGTACAATGGTACTGCAGAATGTAAAATGTTACCGAATCAAAAAAAAAAACACTATGAATAAGCGTTCCCTGAATTCTGATGCCGTGTACGCCCATTTCATTAAAGGAATTATACAAATTAGGGAGCTGCGATCTGGCAAACTTTACTGGGCTTGTACAGAATCACTCCACCACTGTGCTCCAGACACTTGAATCAGCCCTTTAAAGTGCACTTGTCTACATAGCCTGTGTGAATACGCAGAGAGTTGTATCACCTTTCCATCAGTTGATGAGTTACTGCTGCCAAGATCAACAGAAATTGTACACAACATCCCTTGTAAAGGAAATGATTTGCACAGTCAGTAATTAGCGTAACATTACCTGCACAATACATAACAGTCCTAAACTGCAGAGAAATGATGTGTCTTTGCACCAAAAAAAGAATATCAATTACGCAATTTCAGCGCATTTAACACCTGGGTAAACTGTATGTGGTTAGTTACTAAAGTCTCTTTTCCACAATGGGGCCAAGTTGTTCTCGTTGTGAAACTACAGCGCTCAACTGTGGTCCAGACTGGATGTAACCTCAAGGACACAATAGTTGGTGATGGCGTGATACTGATTATGAAGGATGATCGTATTACACAGAAAGGTAAAAGTTACCAGACATGCAAAGTACATTGACATAATATCGATTGAATATCGATGAAATTGTATCATGCTCAAGTCAAAATGCAACTGTTTTCAGAACTGCTCAAACTGCTGATGGAAAAGTACTTTAAGATGACTAAGTTTGAAACGTGTGCAAACATCCTACCAGGATGAACTGAACATGCAGGTTCGATTCCATCCTTCCTGCAGCGAGTGCATCTCAATCAATGCCAGCAAACTAAAAGCAGGAGAATGAGTCGCAATGAACTGTTGGAAACCCGCCTTAAATTTGTCCTAATTCTGTCAGCTTCTACTCTCCCATGTCACCGACTGAGTGACATCCTCCAAAGCGGCAGCTAGAACAGGGTGACGTCTCAGTCTGGTTGTCTAAAGTGTGGAAGCGCGTGAGATGGAGGCTGCTGATTACGGATCCTCCTCAGCTTCTATCGTGTTGACATTTCACCGCAGAACACCGTCCTTCTCCCCTCCAATTACTCCATCCCTTCCTGCTTCTGGACAGGGGGTGACCTTTCAATCTCCTCTAAATATCTTATTATATGGTGTCTCTGCTTTTTTTAGGCCTGGCAGGACCTGCTATACAATTACAAGACATTCACGCTTTGTTTGCTCTCTAATGAAGCGATCAGGAGTCGGACCGGCAGCCAGCACCTTGGGGCCTGCCACGATGTCACATTGAGGGAGTGGTTGCCAGTACCGCAGGCAAGTGGCTATTAAAGTCTGGACATCAGTGGAAGAATGGGCTGCACAGATAGATGGAAAATAGGGGCAGGAGATAATGTAGACTAAAGCCTTGTTACTTTTACCTGTTCCGCACCGCCAACCTCTGCTGAGTGCGTGCGCTCTTCCCCAAACGGCTGAGGCATTAATACTTGATGCGCTCGCCGTTGTACTATTATTTGAAACTACAGGGGGCGACTCTGAGTAATTGTCCTCTAAACTATCAGGAAGCAGTGGTGAGAAGGTACACACGTGACCATGTTTGTTTCCATTACACCACCAAACCCGTGCTACAGAAGGACCAAAGAATCATGTAAAACCCAGTAAACCTTGAGATTATTACGTGTTACATTACAACAAAATATATGCATATTAGAATGTGTATAAAACTAAATTAAACAACAACTTCTTAAATATTTATTCTAATTTCATTAAACGCTTTCATTTAGTTTCATGAACATTTTTTTTATTAAACATGGACCTTTATTTTCATTAAAAGGCTTTTCTGCTGTTGTAGGCTTGTTTAGTCATTTTAAGGGATAGTTCACCCAAAAAAAGAAAATTTGATGTTTATCTGCTTACCCCCAGGGCATCCAAGATGTAGGTGTGTTTGTTTCTTCAGTAGAACACAAATGAAGATTTTTAACTCAAACCGTTTCTCGTATAATGCATGTCAATAGGATCTATTTCTATGAGAGCCACTATGAGAGTAAAAACACAAAGACATATTAATCCATATTAAACCCTGTGGCTCGTGGAGACACATTGATGTCTTAAGACACGAAACGATCGGTTTCTGCGAGAAACCAGTCAGAATGAGTTATTTTTTTACCTTATATCAGATGAACCTTATCTAGGATTCCCAATGCATACTTCCGGCGGAGAAGGTCAAAACAGTGGCGCGATCATAGATATATATTTACATAGATTCCTCATTCGACTGATCTGCGCAATCCACGCAGGCACTAATGAGGCATCTATTTATATATATATATATATATATATATGAACGTGCCGCTGTTTTGACCTTCTCCGGTGGAAGTATGCATTCGGAATCCAAGATGAGGTTCGTCTGATATAAGGTAAAAAATTTACTCAAATACTGATCGGTTTCTCGCAGAAACCGATCGTTTCGTGTCTTAAGACATCAATGTGTCTCCACGAGCCACAGGGTTTAATATGGATTAATATGGCTCTCATAGAAATAGATCATATTGACATGCATTATACGAGCAACGGTTGGAGTTAAAAATCTTAATTTGTGTTCTACTGAAGAAACAAACACACCTACATCTTGGATGCCCTGGGGGTAAGCAGATAAACATCAAATTTTCATTTTTGGGTGAACTATCCCTTTAAGCAATACATTTAGAAGTGCAAACTGTGCCGGTAAGATGCCGATACAGGTGTACTAGCTCGGGCAGAATCGCCTCGAGGTTGTGCATCTTCGGAAGCAAAGCCTACAAAGAAAAAAGTTACAAAGAATACCAATGTCATTTTTGCTGCACGCATTGTGCGGACGCGGCAAGTATAAACCAGGATTAAAGGGATAGTTCAACCAAAAATAAAAATGACCCCAAGATTTACTCACCCTCAAGCCATCCTAGGTGTATATTACATTCTTCTTTCAAACTAATACAATCTGAGTTATATTAAAAATGTCCTGGCTAATCCAAGCATTATAATGGCAGCCCAAAATTTGAAGCACAACAAAAGTGCATCCATCCATTATAAAAGTAACCCAGACGGCTCCAGGGGTTTAATAAATGCCTTCTGAAGCGAATCAATGGGTTTTTGTAAAAAATGTATTCATATTTAAAAGTAAAATTGGTGGACCACCTTCCGTATTCAATTTATGAAGAAAAACTGGTCCGGCAATGACGTTGGGCATAGCGTAAGCGTTTTGAACTGGGAGAGGCGTTACGCATTCTTCATAAGATGAATACGAAATGTGGTCTGACGTAAAGCTAGATATTTTACTTTATAAAGTTTTAAATAAAGATTTTTTTTTTAACACAAACCTATGGATTCGCTCAAGAAGGCCTTTATTAACCCCTAAGAGGTGTGTGGATTACTTTTATAATGGATGGATGTACTTTTTTGGGCTTCAAATTTTGGGCTGCCATTTACTGCCATTATAATGCTTAGATTAGCCAGGACATTTTTAATATAACTCCAATTGTATTCGTCTAATAGAACACCTTGTCATCCCCTAGGATGGCTTGGGGGTGAGGTAATCATTGGTTCATTTTCATTTTTGTGTGAACTGTTCCTTTAAGCTAGCTGCAGTAGGTAGTGTTACCATTGTTACACAGTGTTCATCCATACATCAATTACATAACTTAGACACAGAGTGTATGCGTTATTGCTAATTTGCAAGCAAAAAGTGAAAAGTGTGTGCACATTTAAAAAGGGATTTCAATACCCCACACATTAATAGCAACTATAGTAAATGCCTACAGTAAATACACAGCGTACATGTGATGGCAATACTGAATACTGATGTTGATCTAGAGAAAGGTGGAGGATTTAAAGACATCCTCCTTCCACATCAGCTCAACATACTGCATATCCAGGTATAAGCAGCTCAAAATACTTACACGGCATGAACTCACAAAGCACAGGTCAGAAAGACGTTCATCATTCATGAAACCATATTCAATATTAACCAAGAGATTGACCCGTGTCAATCATCTGCTTGAAACACTGCTGACAAGCTTATTGGATTTTACTTCCCAGGTCAGGTCTCGCTTTTGGTGACCCATATATGTCAATACAATATCCTGTTCCCTACTGGAGCACGTCCAATTGGTAAAATACAAGGAACCTTCCATCAGGAATATGAGGGTTATATGGATCAATTGACCCTGGTAGCCTAGTGGCTTTCAGAAAATGTCACCATGAAGGATTCATTTGTAAGGTGACACCAAGAACCGTTAATTTTTCTGCTTCAACGTAACACAATACAGTACACAGACAAAATACCAATAAATTAAAAAAAGTAGTGTAGTGAGTAATCAATCACAAGTAAACTAATATTGAGAGCATGTCAAAACCATTGTATGAAAAAATAACTCCTAAATAACTTTTCAACGAGTCACTAGTTTTCTTTAAGTGTAAAAGTAGAACAAATACTTAGTGTACCTTTAAAAAAGAAAGATCTTTGTTTAAAGTTTCACCCAACAGAAACAATTACCTCAGTAAGGAAATAGCCCATTTTATGTGCAGGGCACGACAGAAAAGTCTATGTAAAATCTAAGGTTGGCTGAGCAGATGCTTGCAGAAAAAGGTGAGAGTAGAGTCCAAGGCTGCGAGGCAAAACAGCAGACATGAAAGTGCAGCATCTATTTAATTTAATGGTCAATGCTGGAGGGTCTGATGTAAGGTACAGAGGGATGGAGTGAATCCTAAATGAACAAAGGAAGTAGGAAAGAGCAATCCCTTAAGACTCACAGGGACCGGCCTGCTGTGTCCTTGGACAGGGCTCAGGACGGGTAACACATTACAAGCCATTTAATTAGACCTCGGGTGATGGATGTGACCGTTCACAGGAAATCAAAGTATGAAACATAGATCCATCTACTTGAATACGCTGTTCTACAACACAGGACACATGCAATACAACCCAGGATATTCCGGTGGGATTTGTGTGACATTCGATGCGCATGCAGAAGCAGTCTGGGAAGGATCGGATGACTGTCTGCGGCTCTCGCGTTTCCTGTTACTAAAAGCAAGCGTGCGAATAAAAGCGCTCGGAAGTCGATGAAAATGTGCGAGATGTCACACAGGCAGCAGGCGTAATTTGTGCTAATGATATTCCTAAATAATCTACTCTAATTACCGAGGTCAACCAAAATTATTCTCCCCATATGTCTGCTGTCTGGAAAAACCTCCCTCTGAGAGAAAAAAAAAATGTATGGGCATGTGTGTGTGTGTGTGTGTGTTGTAAAGGACAGGGTAAAAAGATGACTGACCGCCTTTGTCACACTATTTGAGGAAGGGAATGAGTCATGCATTAGTGAAGCTGCTCCAGCTCTGTGTGGCTGCCCACTGGATTTTGTGTTGATTGCGTGAAAATGACTTTTGAAGGATTGTTTTTTTCCTCGTCACACCTGCAGCCTGCTCCGTAGTCTTTCATGCGGACAAGGATGAACAGGTGTGCTACTGCTGCTTTAGCTATAAAAGAAGCTTAGTTAATTCAAATTGTCTGTCAATGCAACAAAAAGCACCAACACTTCCATGAAAATTCATCTACGGCTATCCAATCTGATGACAAGAACTGAAGAACATGAATGATTTTGTAGACTGTTTAAATCAGGACATCCCTTGTGTTTTGTCAGTTTAAACCACTTTTCAATAATAGTTTTTATTGATTTATGACTATGTAGGTGAATCGAGTATTAGTTGATTGACTATATCAATCAACTAATCCAACATTAAAGTGCTCCAAAATCCCTTCACTGCTAAACACTGGCCTCCTCTTTCTTTTATGACTGATGTTGATGTATCTCTCTGCTAGTGTATGCATCTAGAACAGCCTTTGTTCTACGACATAATCAGTTAATAATAATTGTATTATTCCTCTGCTTGAGCCTCTACTTGCCTCCTCTACTTGAATAAACATTAAGTCGATACAAGATCATTATCACTTTCATAAAGCTGAGATGTTTTACGGTGTTGCAGGTATGCGGTGCTGTGAAATAATTGTCTGAGGTGTTAATTGGGTTAGCGGTGCAGAAGTTGTTTCGTACTCACAGATCTGCTGCATCGACAAACTCCACGCAGATACAGTTCATGCATAATAAATTTCGCAAATGTTTACACATTGAGCTTGTATACTGGTCACTTTTAATTCTTGTACTGATAAATAAGCAAAGTAAATATTTGATGCCTTATTTACACTGATTTTTCGTACAGTAGCTTCTTGATCGTTGGTTGACAAGACAGAGTGATATAAAACAAGCAGCAAGAGAAATGAAACCTGTAAATGATACATTTTCTGCCAATTAGCCTGCAAAATTATACACTCGCATTTGGCGAGTGTTAATTTTGGACCATGTTCCCAATATGTTGTCCAACCCAAGAGAAATATGAGAGAGTTAGGTTCTGTATGTATTTTTTGAATGTACTAAAGCATAAAAATACCATTGCATGTTTCCTAAATCTCAGCAAACATACTAAGTTCAAATAGCTAGTTATTCTACTTTGAAATGTGCGTTTCGTCTCAGAATGTGTCTTTTTGTTTGGTTTGTGTGATCCCACCCACTGCTAAATTTACGCAATGGTATTTAGACACCTCGTGTTGCCAGTTTGCAGACAACAGCGTATGGCAGCCGTGGAAGCCAGCGAACAAACTAGGTCAGAGATCACAGATTCTAACTGACCTAAAAAGCCAAAAACATTGCAAATTTATGCATAAGCTGATCAAAATACAGCGTAAGGCTTGTCGCTTTCCATTGTCAATTGCGCTCGTTCCTGTTGCGTGTTTTGAATCAGGCAACTCATGTGAGCGTTGAGTCTGAGGAGGAGGGGGGCGGGAAAAACAACCCACTGCAATATATTGAATTTGGACTGCAGTACCCATTTCAACCACTAGCTGCCAATATTACATACTGCACCTTTAATGGGTCTAATGTACAGATCATTCAATGTATATAACACAAATTCTATATTTGTGAACTGATAAGCACAAATGCGTAATCTAATCAAAGACAGGTATTTGTGTAATTGTATTGTTCCATGTATTTTTATAAAGACGACAATCATTTCTAAAACTACATAATAGAAACATTGCAAATGTATTTAACTACAATACACATCTTATTTAAATCTGTTTAAAATACCCCAACAGACTTATTTTCTCTCTCTTTTTTTTATATTTAGAGTAGCGAAACCCTATTTATCTTTATTTAGCTCATTAGGCTGTTCTCCAGAGCATTATTGTCAAATAATATGTGGATGTTATTAAATCAAACACAATCTGCCTTGTGAACGAGGCCAGTGTCTGTTTGCAGGCACAGCACAGACTGATTTTTTTATATTTGCACTTTCAGCATCACAGAGATTAAAAACCCACGGTTCCATCTCCGAGCTTTGGCGTAATTAAACATTTTAGATGCAACTGAAATTGCATATCTGCCTGCCTTCAGTTCAGGGGTCACTTGAACCATTACTAGCTCTTTATGAACATTATCTTGTGGCCCTCACTAATTAGAGTGTTCTGCCTTATCTGCACATTAAAAAGACTGCATTGCGGCGCACCATCGTTTAGTACTTCAAACACTTAGCTCAGAGATTATCAAAGGAGAAGCCTTGAACGGCTTATTAATGTGGCCAAACAAGCCTCTTTAATAAAGCTGTTTAATCCCTACTAAAGAGCAAAACGGTACTCACGGTCACTGCAGAGGGGACCGCCGTATGTCGTCATGGTGCAGTCGCAGGTAAACCCCTCCCACTGCTGCAGACACACGCCCTGATTGGAGCAGGAGTCCTCCGTGCAGGTTGTGCCAGGGCCGGCTGAAACAAACAGGAAATGGGAATAGGTGGTTATAAATCACAAAGACTATCACAGTTTCTAGACTGACACAGGTGGCCAAGCTCAAAATCTGTTCACTAACATCAGCGTGATTGACACAGACTTATATGCTGGTTTAAGCCTAGTCCCAGACTAAACTACATGGTTGAGCTGTTTTAACTAAAAGCAACTTGCATTGACATATCTTAAAATATGTCAGTGCCATTGTTTTGTCTCAAGATACACACCTTTTTTCCTTTAGCATGTTTATAAAAGCTACCTTAATGTCCTAATTGATGTAAGGCCTAATCCTGGCTTAATCTAAGCCCTTTTTGTGAAACCAGGCTATAACTGATATAATAATGTATAGTTAAGTCTGTATTAAGGATGAACCATATCGGTTGGATATATATCAGCCAATATGGTCTTCTCTCTTTTTACATTAAAGGGATAGTTCACCCTGAAATAAAAAATAAAGTCTTTAGCCCCATTTCCACCGAAATTACCCGGAACAATTTTTCCCAGGAACTTTACTCTTAGGGAACTTGTTTTCTGCCAGACCTGTTGCTGTCTGCGTTTCCATTGCGGTCTTAAGTACTGTGAATATTAGTCCGGTGATGTAAGAACTTTGAAAAAGTATTACCTTGCAAGCAGGGCCGTTTTGAGGGGGACATTTTTACCCGAAACTTTATTTATATCCCAGTTCGTGCAGTCGAAACACACCGATTACCACCCCAAAGTCCCTATTTCCTGGGGAAAGTTCCCGCAGTGGAAACACTCCTATATTTAATTTTCCCTGCCGTTGTTCCAATGCCCTATGTCCTTCTATCTTTTTTGCACCTCAAAAAGAGAAAATATGAAAAAACGTCCTGTGCACGCTCCTCCATAAAATGGCAGTGAATGGCGACCAGGCTAAAACTTTACAAAAAGGATACAAAAGTATCACGCAATGACGTGTGCCATACATGGAAAGTGTTCAGGAGGCATACTATGAGGTTTTGTGAAGGCTTTGAAAGAAACCTTATTATTCAGTCAAAATATTGAGCTCGGCCGTTACTCTGTGCTTGTTCCTGGGACTGTGTGAGGCATCAGCAGCCGCTCACGCTTACTATAAGCACTGTTGTCATGGCACCCAGGATAAGCACACACGCACCATTTTTAGAAATCAGGATCAATAGAAAGAAGTGTGACTCTCGTCTCTTCTATAAGGTAAATAATAAGAAAAAGTACAAAAATACTGAAAGGCTTTAAAAAGTAATGCCAGATTGTCTGGTTGAAAACAAAGGACACTTTTTGCAGACAACGTCACACTGAGTGAATCAACTAAGAATGGCTCTAATTTACATGTATTTCTTTCAGTTGCTTCTTCCCCCCATCCTACTTCACCCCCTCATGTCGTGACCATCAGAAACATACCCAAAATCTATATGATCTAAAAATGAACAAATACTAAACAGTATATATGTGTTTGATATCATTGGAAATGTCTTAGTGCGACTGGTACAAATATCTCATCCCCACAGAAATATTCAAGAAGATAACAATGGTTTTAAGAGTTTAGAAATATCTTGCATAGTATAATGAGTGTGTCTTCTGGAGCCATTTGGTCTCTTCTTTCAATCCCGGCAAATGGTAGAGTGATTGAATTTAAATTCCATTTGTTAACATATGTTTCCATTTGAAAGAGGTGACTGTCTGGTCTGAGTACTTAAGGTGATGTAGCAGAAAGTTCAGGGCGCAATATTGTAATTCAGATTCAGATTCGTCAGATTAAGAGGAATTGGAATTAGATCCATTTTGCCCAGCTGAGGACACCGAACGCGTAAATCCCTTCACCCGCTCTTCGCTGCCGCCGTTGGAGCGATTTCAGCGGCCTTATAAATACTAGTCAAGTCAAGTCAACTTTATTTATATAGCGCTTTTAACAATGCAGATTGTTTCAAAGCAGCTTCACAGTGTTAAACAGAAAAATAATGCAACAGAATATATTTTGATTATCATACAGTAACAATGTCGGCTTTAGATCAGTAATTAGATAAGTAATTTGGTCTATATGGTTAATTTAGTTTAATAATTAGATTTATTTTGAAATAAATTTGAAAAATAGTTTTTTCCCCAACTGAGCAAGCCAAGCCAGAGGCAACAGTGGCAAGGAAACCAAAACCCCATCAGGAGACCTAATGGAGAAAAATAAACCTTGGGAGAAACCAGGCTCAGTCGGGGTGCCAGTTCTCCTCTGGCCAATTAACAAACAGCGTATCATTATTATTACAATTATTATTTTAAAGGTCAGAGATCATAATCGATCTGAATATTCGAAAGATCTGAGGCAACACGCCGGAGACGGTTTTATTGAGGATGATGTATCGATTAAATAATTATTAAAAATAAATCATTTGAAATATCGGAGTCATTACGCCAGAGACAGGTTTTTATTGAGGATGCTGTATTGATTAAACAATTACTAAAGTGTAATATTCAAAAGATCGGCGGCAACACGCTGGATAAGATAAACCTTCTGAAGTAATTGTTGTGTACCGGTTGTCATGACAACATTGCGAGTAAGCGTGAGCGGCTGCTGACTGACGGCTCACACATACTCCCAGGAATGAGCACGGAGTAAAGAGTATTTTGACTGAATAATACGGTTTCTTTCTCGCAAAATCTCAATAGTATGCCTCCTGAACACTTTCAATATATGGTGCACGTCTCACTGTATCATTGCGTGATACTTTTGTATCCTTTTTGTAAAGTTTTAGCCTGGTTGCCATTCACTGCCATTATTTGGAGGAGTGCGTGCAGGACGTTTTTCAAAATTACTCTTTTTGAGGTCCGAAAAATATAGAAGGACATTGGGCATTGGGACAACAGCAGGGTGCGTAAAAGATGGCTTTATTTTAATTTCAGGGTGAACTATCCCTTTAAGAGTACATTTGCAGTCAACTCATTTAAAATAAATCTATAAAACTGTATTCATTTAATAAAATTGTTGAATGTAATATACAATATATATTGTAGAAACAATGATACCATTCAAACATTTGTGGTAAGATACATGAAATGAAAGCTGTAAGCTTTAATTGCACGTGCAAGTAATGTATTTTTAGGTAAGGATCATATGTTGCTATGATTGGTTCTGAATGGCTCAGAGCAGCAGTGTACTAACCTTCACAGCCTCGCTCCACTTGGCCCACACGGTGCAGAGCATCTGCGATCAGGTCAGGAAGTCTGCCATTCAGGTCAACTGATGCCAGGCAGCCCTGGTAGCCATCCCGCGATGCAATAAGCTTGGGCAAACTGTTATACATGCTCTTCCCCGCACCTCCAATGTACAGCTCTCCTATAAGACACACAGAGAATATATACAGTTATCCACAAACATCAGAACATTTTTCTTGAAAATCAGCTGATTACGTCCGTTTATTCCAACTGGGGCTGGATGTCTGTCTTTAAAATAAGGCAGAAATCAATGATGATGCTGCACTTGAATTGTTCATCATGTAAATGGAAGCTTCTTAAGGTAGGGTAATCCTGTGGTACTCTATGATGAGCTGAATACGTGTGGTTCTCTTTTCAACTAATTCCCTGCTGATGAAGGCTAATACCAATGAACCTTTGATGTGCAGAACAAAAAGAAAAACAGGGTTGTCATAAAACGGCATATCATTATGTAACATCAAAGTTACCCTTGAGCAACTCTGAGAAAGAGAACATGTGGATAAGCATATGAGAAGATGAAGGAGACGGGAACCCCGGTGCGATATATAGACACCTCTCTTGCTATAGCCTCCGTTACGATGCTCATCTGTGGTGTTTGGATGCAGGATTGGGCTCAGACAGAGATTTGGGAATGGAGAAGAGAGGTGGAGAATTGAAATGACTTGGCTATTTAACACAGAACAGTATGTCCCTGCGTCTGGTTCTTAAAAGCAGGAGTCAATTATATACATTTATTTATATACCTACATTTCTGGATTTAATATTGTGCGCTTTTGTGTGAATTCTATGCAGTTTAAAATGATCACAGTGTAGTACAATCTGTGGAACTTTTTACCGTGAAAAATTTAATATAGAATTTATAATTACAGGGCTCCAGACTGCAACTAAATGGTCGCATTTTGCGACCTTTTTTTCCTGCTGGTGACCTCTAAATTTGGTTAGAGATCGCACTGGTGCCCCGAGAAATACTCAACTGATAAGAGCTGCCATTTAAGAGCTGCCAATAATAGACAGCGCAGCACGAGCTCACACACTTGCCGACCTGGTGACACAGATACACAACGCTGGGAGATCATTGAATTCACCGCAGAATGAATAACATCGCTGCAAGATCTAATGGAAGCGTTCGGTGCAGAATTCTGTTATAAACCACAGATATCAGATCGAACAGAGCTGACATGGAGACCAGGAGAAACATTCAGGGGTTTCAGTCCACAAATCATAAACATTCACCAAGGATTTAATGTAGTAACACCCCATGGTATTGTGGAAGAAATAGTTGAATATTTTATTATTTATATTATTCATACCAGGGTTCGTACAACCTTTGGGTGAAGGCTACTTCATGGCAAAAAAACACTTTTATTTAAAAAAAGATGTGAAATTACCACTTTATAACCAGTAGGTGGTGGCATAGGAGAACTTATTTGACTTAGACATTTCCACTCCTTTATATATGGAAAAAAGTAGGAAGTCACAAAGTCTTTTCTTCAAATTAATGAATTAATTTTATATTTGTGTTTAATAGCATTTTAAAAAAAATGTATTAAGCCAAAATGTAGACTTTTTAAAACATAACTTTAAATAAATTCTTGTTGACCACAGAATAGGTCCACAGTTATAAAATAAGTGTGCTTTTGTTATTGGTCTTGGTCATTGTTGTGTTAAGGTGCACACTGCTCTTTCATTCTATACTTATTATTTCATTCTTTCATTCTGCAAATATACATAGCGGAAAACATCAAGGACGTCCGGGGACCTTTTGATAAACATTCACAAGGCAGACCATGTTTAGAGGGCATTGTTTGCCAGTGAAATGCAATTTCCAACTGAGCTCTGCTGGCAAGACAAGCAATTACGCGTTAAAACTGACAAGCAAGAACACATAAGGCAATTTTCATCCTACGGTCGAAGAGTATTATCTCTCCCTCTCTGATTGTTTGCTGAAATATGCTCTTTTTCCACTTCAAGTGAATAAGCCCAATTAGACCACCATTAAAAGCCCCTTCATCTAAACCTCTGCACTCTTTAATATTATCTTACCTCACTACAGATAAGTTGCATTCTTTCGTTCTAACTTTCCCCTTCCATTAAGAGCCCCTCAACCTGACTCTCTTCAACTAACTACTGTAATTGTCCTCTGTGCCTCTTCAATGGAATCAACGGTCTTTCTGACTGGCTATAGCTCCACCCCTTAGGATACTGATTACATAATAGTCCTTTTACAATTCAGTGCAACAGGTGTTACTGGCTGAATATCAATTGAGCCTCTAATAGCACTGAACGTCAAAGTGCTTGCAGCACCATAAAAACATCAAATCATTTTTCATAAAATGTCTATTATTACTATTCTTCAAGTGAGTCCAGACCGTAACTCCTCTAATCAAGACTTTAAGACAATTGATGCACAGCATGCAGTACTTTTCATGAAGAGGGTACAAAATAGGACCTGAACTCTTTAAAATAAAACTTCATTCCCCTTTTGAGACAATTGGTTTGTGAAAGGAGGTGCTTAACCTTCAGAAAATGTTCAAAGTCAACCTCTAGAGGTCAAACTAAATATTATATGAGATATTTAATCTATTCATTCATATTTTATTCATTTTATATGAGATATGCAATTTTTGAAACCTGTTACCACAATTTGGAACATCTAAAAATATATAATGGAGTTTGACTGAGATGAATGGGAATGCTAATGGAGAGTTTTCTACAAGGACAATAGACCTCCTTGATTTTTAAAAAATCAAATCAATAAATAAAGTAAACAATAGTGGAATTGCTAACAATAGGGTTACACATTTATTAAATAAATCATTTAATTAAATTGATTATATTTTATTTGACTCCAATACTTATGGAAAGGGCTATAAATGAATTACAAACATCATTTTATAATTATATTTACTGCGTTTTCCAAAGTAGAAAACAGAAAGGAAATGTTCAAGGAGAGAAAAGTTGGCATCAGCAACACAGGCTGGATCTGAACTTGTGTCTCTAACATGAGCACCAAGGCTCAATGTCTCTGGGCTAACCAATACCTCAAGGCTCCAAAAAAACCTTCCCTTCCCTTAAATTTACAAATGTTGTGCCTGTGCCAGCTCATCTTCACAATAAATCCCAGCTCACAGCACAGAATCCAGCGCCGCGCCGCGCTCAGAAGAAAAGCTCAGTCTGCTTCACACAGAATAGCCCATGCATGGTTATTAGCTCTGTATGTCTCAGTGTTATGCAAAGACTATTAAGCAGACTTCAATCACAATATTCAATTATACACCCAATAGTTTTTTTCATTAGTCATTCAATGGATGGCTGGGCAGCGGGAGAGCGGAGCTTCTTTTGTGGACGAGAGGGAGGAAAATCAATTGCTTTCATATGAAGGAACTGCAGGGAGATTGTAAAAATGACATCTCCAGTCATGCGTCTCTGTTGAGTAATGACGAAGCAATATCCCTGCTGGATAAAAATGGAAGACAGGGGGAAAAAAGAAACACCTTTGGCTGTGCTTCATGACCAGAAGCCTGACCAGTGGATTAAAGCTCCAATAAACGCTCTCCTAATACACTGTACTGCTAAGGCCTAAAAGTTTCCCATCTTGCCAAGTTCTTTAACATCATCTTTAAAATGATCAAGGGAAAGGTGTCACTATAGTATCATAATGACTTCTAGTGTATGAACATTAGTGTTGTACGGTACGGAAAGTAGCACTATTAGTAACAAACACCTACAGTATGCCGTGTTAAGTATAAAGTACAGTAATTCTGTACCATTTTTGCAACAGAGATGAATAATATCCCAAAGCATGCAGCTTGTTGAAAAGATATTGCGGTATTGAGCGAGTGCCATTACTTTTCTAACCGTAGAATGAGCATAGGAACATTAGGCTAGATGATGCAAGGATGTTTGCCAGAACGCTGTTTGCTACAGTATTGTGTTTTGTGCAGGTGGTTGCTTTCTTATCCATTTGAGTCTCGTTGATATTCAGGTCTTTAGATTTGGTTTGGATCTCTCCTTCAAACGTAAGTCAAAGCCAGCTTGCCAGGAGAAAACGGTGTCTAATTGCTTAGAAAAGTAATAGCACACCTCACAAAAGCTACACGATTTAAGGTATAATTAGTTTGGTGTTTACTACGAATGCCAGGTTCTCACCATGATATAAAAATGTGTGTTTAGGAAATCTTTGCCTCGACTGAACTAGCCACCAACAGCTCATTAATAAACTCATTGACATTCACATTTTATAGCAACACCTGGATTTTCCTCACGCCAGGGGAACAGGAAAGCAATTGGATTCCAAGTCAATAAAACAAATTTTCAACAAACATTTACAGGGCCTGGATGGCAGTTCCTTGAGGAAGAAGAAAAAAAAACTCAATTATCGGACAGCGTGGAAATTCGCTTGTCACGAGCGCTCTACACATATGCTCATTTCAACACACACAGCAGGTCAAGCGTCACTTTCCACTGGCTCCCTCGCAGAAAACAACACCACATCTCAGCACCTTCCCGTCTGAGGATGTTCATTTTACACTTCACAGAAGAGCACTGGACCCTGGGGATTGTTACGCCACTCTCCATTCTCTCCGGCATAATTGCTTGAACAATTACAACTGACACGTACTGCGAAGTTGCTCTTTTGATGTTTAAAGGACTTGTTCTGGGGCAGCCAAATAAAAAAAAGACCTCGGAGCCTGACGGCAGGAGTTTGCACTTCATGGCCTTATTTGATTTGGCCATTATTACTCTTGTACTTAAAACGACATGTTGACATACAATTAGATTTGTTTGTGCTGGATACTTTGTAGGTTTCAAACTTTCTTGTCTTTATCCGAGCATTATGATTAACAAACCATGGGAATTTTGCCCCCACACATGGAGTTCTCTTTCCCTCTTGAACAACCTCTTGCCAAAATACCAGCTTTGTTGAGTATTCTCACAAGAGCAGTCTTAAATTAGTTAAACAACCTCTTAATGTTACTTCATATTATTATTTATGCAGTTAATAAAGGTGTTTGATAACGGTATTACATTTCTGTTTGTGTCTAATAGGGAAGGTCATGGGTAAATGTAACATTTATTATAATTGGTTTATGCAAAGATTGTAAGATTGTAAAGATTTAAGTTCACTTAAATTAAAATTTGTTATTTTTTAAAGTCTAGTTAAATGTTGAAATTGGTAGCTTTCAGTTATACTGTAATGTAATGTCATTAGTATCAGTGATACTGGCCTTCAATCATAAAAAAGATGCCATTAGAACAAATATTTAAAATATGCTGTCTTTAAGTTACATTAAAGACATTCATTTGGACAGTAACTGAAAGTATCAAACTTCCAATTTTTTTATCGTGATTAATCACGATTAATTACAGGAAATGTGTAATTAATTAGTTTTTTATTTAAATTTTATCGATTCACAGCACTAATAAGTCAATATATATATATATATATATATATATATATATATATATATATATATATATATATATATATTAGTGGTGGGCCGTTATTGGCGTTAACGTGAGACTCTTATCGGGCGATAAAAAAAATATCGCCATTAATCTATTCTCAAAGTTGGGTTGGGAGCTGGGTCTATACTACGCAAGCTATGATGAGTTTCACCTTGATATTTTAGCGCGGATGTATTCCTAGCCGAATTGCACTGCAGGGAGCGAGAACAAGTCTTCGAACCTGCGTGTATGCTGTGAAATTACCACATCAAGCGTGAACGCTGTCTTCCGAACTCGGGTGCGCACCCGCGAACCGTACTCGAGTCCTGACGAGCGTGACTGACATACTGTAAGCAGAGAGCTGTTAATCTCATTTCTGCTCATCTTCAGCGCTCTTTAGCATGTGCAGTACATTCGCGGCAGATAGACGCAAGTGCCATTACGTACTGAAGCTAACAAAACCAACGGTTCAAAAACAAAAATATAAAAGTTAGGTGAACAACGCTATTCATTTTGCCACCTCGCCGTCATTGCCAAGCAACAGGGTAAACAGCTGCTGCTTTGATGAGGCAAACACACCCTGGTTCAGACCAAAATAATATAATATGAACACGGTCCAGCGGGGGGAAGCAATCGAACTCGGGTTCGGTCCAGGCAATCGAACCAAGTGTGAAAGCACCAGTCATTATTTGGGTAGCACACATATTCTGAATACCTTCATCAGATATATATATATACACTAGCACTAGTCACTGTCTGCTCTCTCCGACGATGACATTTTTGTCCTGTGTCGGCCCCCGTAGCTTCTGGGTCTCAATCAGCTCCCTAGCTCAGTAGTCAGGGCACTGATCAGGGAATCAGTCAATGGGCTAACTCCCTGATCAGTGCCCTGACTACTGAACTAGGGAGCTGATTGACAGCACCCCATGTGCTTCGAAAGGGAGGGGTGAGCGGTGGCTGATTACAATTCACAAACTCACAACTAGATGCCACTAAAATTCACACACTGCACCTTTATTGTTTTTTAATATTTTCAAGCCTGCATCTATTTGATCAAAAATACAGAAAAAACTGCAATATTGTGAACTATTATTACAATATAAAATAATGCTTTTCTATGTAAATATACTATAAAATATAATTTATTTATGTGATGCAAAGCTGAATTTTAAGAAAAATGTCTAATTATTATCAACACAAAGGAAGAGTTGTGTTGCTTAATTTTGTGAAAATTGTGATTTTTTTTTTTTCTGGACACTTTGATAAATATAAAGTTCAATGAACACCATTTATTTGCATTTCTTAAATGTATTTATTACATTTATTAAAGCATTTATTCAATAGATATATTTTGTAACATTATAAATGACTATCAATTTAATGCAAACTTGATAAATAAAAAAACATTAATTTATCCTTTTTTATTTTACAACAAATGTTTGAATTGTATCATTGTTTCCACAAAAGCAGCAAAAACTGTTTTCAATATAATAAAAATAATTAATAATAATAATAATAATAATACTAATAAAATGTTTCCTGAGAAGCAAATCATCTTATTAAAATGATTTCTGATGGATCATGTGACCCTGAAAACCGGAGTAATGATGCTGAAAATTCATCACAGGAATAAATAAGTCTCAGCCTTGATAAGCATAAGAGACCTCTTTCAAAAACATCACATTTCATTTCATTGCATTTAGTAAAGAAATGCTTCCAATCTACCACATTACTAGCCAAGCAGCGGAGGAAAGCAGCAGGAAAAAAGAACCAAAAAAAACCTTGACAAATTCTCCTTACATCTACTTGTTCCATGGTTAGATTATGTGGTCTTGACAGACAAAGTGGGTTCTGATTTATTTTTGTGAACTCGTCTCAGCTTTCTACAAACGTCGACTAAGACACAAAACTAAGGACTTCACTGGCATCGAAGTAGAAATCTTGGCAGGCAAACTCAGAAAAAGCCTAGACTATTGCTATGCCAACAGCTGCTGATGTCTTTTCAATCAAAATATTTCATTTCAACACACACAAGGATATAACTAAATATACATGAGATTCATATTCGTACATTTTATGTGAAATAAAAGTTTGTTTTTGTGCCCAGAGTCAAGCAACACCTGCTTAAGATAGCAAAAGCGGGTTTGGAAGCACTAAAAATTATGCAAAGTCAGTGGCGTGTTGTTGTTGCTTTTTCTCTTTCCCCTGTAGGCGCTGCTCTTTGTTCTTCTAATTACAGCCGAAACAGTGAAAAACGATAGCAAAACTGAGAAGTACTGGAAGGTAGATTTCAGAAGCAACATGAGCTGGGAGTCGTGTAAATACCCATCAGGAAAGATACTCATTAAAGTTGAATGCAAGAGTTTGAAATCAAAACCCAAGATGAGTGTAAAACTGCAAATATGTATCCAAGCGTACCTACGAATGAAACAACAGTCATAAGACTTGAGCCTAAACAACCTAAGTGAGTGTAATGATGGAAGAAAAATGATTGCTATACTGACAAATTTCCTAGAGAACAAAGTGAAGTTGAACCATTTTTCCAACTCCAATATAAAAATGCTCAATATATATATAATATGTTATGTAATCTTATGCTATATTTTATATATAAGTGCTTGTTTCTTTTAAAAAATAGATCATATATATTGTTCAGATTTTTTTAAAGAATATATTTTTAAACATTCTATATGTTTTATATACTCTCCATAAAGCTTTTATATCTTGATGGGCATATATTATTTATAACATGGTTAAGGGAGGTGGTCGGTAAGGCGTTGCCAAATGTTTGGTGTTCTGACTGGTTGTTAGGGTGTTGCTAAGTGGATGCAAACAACAATGAGGCAGTAAAGAACAACTGGGCTTCACCCAAATGGAATAGTTCACCCAAAAATGAAATGTCTGTCCCACCCTTAAGTGTATGTAAACAAAATAAGAATAGTTAATAACAAATTGTTCCAGTTTTCATTGACTTTCATTGTATGGACAAAAAAAACACAAAGCAAGTCAAAGAGGTTTGGAGTGACATTGAATGAGCAAATGATAAAAGAATATGCATTTTTTGGGTCAACTACCCATTTAAGTCATAATATTACATACTGTGTGCATATCACTGAAAAAAAGGACATTTTAAGTCAAAAAATAAAAAAGGCATCTCAAACATGAATATGCATTGAGTAACTAAGATACTTGATTCTGAAAAGTGAGGATCTTGAGAGGAAATACCTTTGAGGTCCAGGTTGCGGGCTCCATTGGAGTGCTGCGTGACCGTGCGGGAGTCGATCTTGAGCATGTGCACGTTGCTGTCATCGCGGGACACCATCACGTTGTGCCACTGGTTGTCATTGAGAGGCTTGTCGGAGTTGCCCTTCATGAGCGACGGCCCATTGCCCAAGTCAAAAACATAATGGATGTACCTGCAATACATCAGTTCCCCTGTCAATCACACAGCCCAGTGGAATCAGGCAACCCTCTTTAGGATGACAATACTGCCTTTCTGCTTCCAAATCAATATCTGTAATAAGGCTTGAAATACTGCCACAGACAGACTTCCATCCTGTCAGATGCTCGGTGTGCTTCCCCACTAAACAGTTTACAGTCTTCAGCAAAGTGTCCCTTAAAATGAAATACAAGGTGGCTCCATATATCATATTTAGACATTATTTGATGCTTTGAAATTGTTTGTGTAGATTTCACGTCACATATTTACTTTAAAGATTTTATACACACATTTGTCAGTGATAAATGTGCTAATATATCGTGTCGTGGACAATATATTGCGACCATACCAGTTATCAGCGAACAGAATGCAAAGTGTTCTGGAAGTAAAACAGCATTTTCATTTTCTCCATGGAGAATCTGATTTTGAGAATAATCGCAAACATGTTTTTACCTACATTTTTGCAGCTTTGGTTTCACCGAACACTAGTGGCAGTAAGACAGCTACAGATTTGATTTCTTTAAATACAAATTATAATTAAAGGACCAGGTTATCGATTGATGAACAATTAAACTAACATTTTTTTTTTTTATGTATGCATCACATATGTCTGCATCACATAACCAGCTATGGATTTTCCGACATAGGCCTTGTCCACACTAATATATTTTTATTTGAAATGCTTTTTTTTGGTCTTCCATCCAAACTGAGACTGCGTCTTTATTAATGAAAACTACGCTTTTTGAAAATGCTCTCTAAAGTGGATACATTTGAAAACGCCGTTTTCGCACTGTAGTGTGGGCTGTGAAAATGGAGCTATTTGAAAACCATGACGCATGTTTAGTCATGTCCCATATTCAGATTCATGTTTATACCAGTATTGTGCCTGCAGTGCTATTCACTTTCACACACTTGATAAAATATGTTACTTTGCACAATCGTCCTGCAAAGATTGACTCGCATTTGCTGTCCTGTGGCAAAACCTGAGAGGAGTTGTGTTTTAGATCAAACATACAATGGTGACAGTGTGACCTGAACGCATCAGTGAATGATGAGATATCTTGCTAAATAAATATATATATAAAAGCTCACAGAGATGATACAGTTGGACCAGACATCATAATGTATTTACGTTATTTTATATGAAAAATAACGTAAAAAACATTATGATGTCTGGTCCAACTGTATCATCTCAGTGAGCTTTTATGAGGTGAATTTAGTGTTCGGAATTTAGTGACATTTCAGTGTGGACAGGAAACTTTTGGAAAAACGCTAGAAAGCGCTAGTGTGGATAGAAAGCAAAATGCTGTTTTCACATGTATCCGGATTAATGTAGATGTAGTAAACAAGCTTGGGAGTTCACCTTGTACATTGTTGAAGTTGCGAAACAACTCTTGTGAAACAAGAGTCACGATAAAAGAGCTCAAATACTTGTAGAAACCAGCTACAATGGCATGGATACTATCGGTTAGGTTTATTACATTTGGTGGTACAAACTAGCCTGGATGCCAGCCGAACTTAGCCCAGCCCACAACATTTGAGGTCCGGAAGTTTGGGCTGGATCCGTTGTGGAGCAACTATGCTCGAACCAGAGATGTTTGGACCAATCAAATTGTCAGAGTGGGCTATATACGATGATGGTAATCAACAGTAACGTAATCATCCACGTCACCAAAGAGCGCTTGGGTTGAATTGTTAGTATATGCATTCACCTTTACTATTTCTCTCAAAAATTAGGATCGTGTTGGTAAGTACTCCGTGTATCCTTAAATTATTTTTACTAAACCAGCAAACATAGTTTACACTCATCTTCTTCTACTTCTTCCAGCGTGCATGCAGTTGAGTTCTGTTGACAACTATGTGTCGCTCAACATACGTCACTTACTCTGTTGCTCTGATTGGTTGTAGGTCTACCGTTCGCAAAGACCCGCCCCCTTTAATTACTGTTGCTATGTCCGACAAACCATGGTGCTCTCACACCACACACATGTTCTCCCGTTGAGAAAATACATTGTGGAGCAAAGAGGACACAGACAACACATCGACAGACAGGACGGCCAAGTTACTTTTGATATGAAAAACTTTCAAATTTTGTCATTTTTTTAAAGAAATGTAAACAATAAATACGTTTTGTGTCGTGATCGCTGTAACGCCTCAGTTAAAAGCTGCTCGTGAACCGATCATCTCTTCCATCTAGTTTATTGATAAGCATCAAATAAACATGAATGAACACTAAAAGAAATGTTGTTTCTCTATGAACGCGCCTGACTCCTTTGTCGGACAAAACGGCAAATTCTGCGATTTTGATTGGTCAGATCGCCTGTCAATCAAACTTGCTGCGAAGGGTGAATTGAGTGTAGAGGCTTTTTCTTTCTTGGTTCGGTTGAAACGCCCCATAATCACAGCCCAATGAAGCAGTATCTGAACCATATTCTGACTAGAATCTGAGTATAACATCATCAGGCTAGATTCAAACACCAAACGTAATAAAACTTTGCCAGATCCAAGACCATCTGTTTTGAATAAAACTGAACGCCACTCACTGGACATTTCACTTTCAAAGTGTCGCAAAATGTGCAAGAAACAGTGCAATAACCTTTCGCATAAATGTCGCCACAGGCATGTTTTATCAGTGAGCCTAGGTTTGATAATCCACAAATCTTTCAAGAAAGACCTAATATAAGCTTTGGGTTGTTGAGCAGTGAAATATGCCTTATGAGAAATCATCTTTTATCATAGAATTGGGACTTTCAGCAATAGAGCTCAATAGTGACTGCAGCAGTAGTTGAATCCCTCATAAGACTACACTTTTTTCCCCCACTTTTTTTTTTTGCTTCCAGTTGAATGCTATAATACTGTGATTCATCTCATCTCTGTTTGTGTGGCTCAGAACTCTTTCCTGAAGAATTGTCTGAAATGCCTAAATGTGAAAAATACTTGCAGAACTAACTTTTGCGCTCTATTCAAACCAAAAAATATATATATAATTATAATAATAAAATACTGGTCGAAACTGACAAGGTCATGGAAATATACAGTACATTCCTAATATTTATTCAAACTATAAACATTAGATCTGGCAAATGCTCGGTTCATGTATCAGGATACTGCAGAGACAGAGAGCGCTCTCATTAGCTGGCTCTCATTTCATATGCTTGTGCAGACTCCGGTGAGAGGCAAGGACACCTGCTGTCTAATTGCTTACTGAATGACTGGCTTTCTGGACCACTGCGGCTGAGGAAGTTAAACATCTGAGGCACCTTCTCCTTTTTCACTATTCATTTTTGCCCAATGGAATCAAATGTATAGAGCAAATCAGGTTGAGGTACCTGCTATGTTTGGCATAAGCAGTATGATTGAACTGAGAAATCTTTTAGGCTGGCAGGAAAAATATCTGATCCGAGACTGCGGATCTCCCACGTGGCGGCTTTGGCATGTGGGTTGGGAGCAGAGTGAGCTGCCTGCCAATAAATAAAATACCGTTAATCAAATAACACTTAAATTACGTGTGATTAAAAGTTGCTCTTTTCTTCATCAAGATCACCAGAGCTTACTTTATCTTTTTGAAACGGATTTGCACTTTTCTCGTGAGCCGATTACAGTATCCGAGGCTAAGAATAGCAATCATTCCCATGAAATCGCTCTTGATTGACAAGCAGACACGGATGTCTCAGAGCCATCGGGCATACGCTTAAACGTCAAAGAAACACTCATGGCGAGCTCCTTCCTAGCAGATACTGATCAGCATTTACGCATAACCAAAAGCAACTCATGCAGAATTTGTTTAAATTTAAATATGGCCCCTATCCTGTGATGATTCATCAAGCGATTCTCCTCCTCCTTGTACCTTTAACTAAATGCCAAGGAGACAAATGTGTGAATCTTATAATGCGACTTGACTCACCCTCCCACGGCTATGATTCACATCCAAGTAATGTCTCTTAACTAATCGCAAACTTAAACGCGCTGTTTAGCGTGGCGGCTTAACTTTATCTGGATGTCTCTCATATTCTAAATGTGTTAAACTAGCTGCTTACATGTGATCCCTCGAATATCTGCTGTGTCTTCTGGGAGTTTCTGCAATATTATCTGCATCTCACTGTTCTACAAAAACAAGTGTGTGTTAGTTCTGTCGGAAAAGGTCTTTGAGCTTCAACTCTTTTGGGACTGATGTTTGTATGCTAAAGGATCATATTGCCAACAATCTGTGTAATGTACTAAAGATGAACTTTCAGTGGGAATGTCTCAGGATCCTTATTTATAATATCACATGGGTGGTAGAGCATTAGAAAAGACTTGTTTGCCACCTCAAGGGCTTTTTCTTCCTGTCAGGAGTTCCTATAGAATCACACACATAATAGTTAGTAGGCAGATTTGAGAGAAGGGGGAGGCTGCAGACTTGGAGCAAGACAGTTCTACGGCCCAGACAATTCTACGGCCCAGGCAGTTTTACGCCCCTGTTGTTCCTGACGCGACCAGTAGGGGGATATAAGGCGAAATAACAATTAAATCGAGGCTCGAAACTCTAACAATAAGTTATAATGTCCATAGATGTTGACTAATCGCATGATTTTTTGTGAATTTAAATATAGACGTTGCATTAATATATCAGATATTCAGTGTAGTGATCTGCACTACTGATTAAAATATCTGTAGATGGGCTAATTTACTGTTGGTCTACATAACCTACAAGAGCCAACTGAATTGCACAAATTTATTGTTTTTTGTGAAATGAAAATTAATAATACATATAGTTGGATCAGATGGACAATGTAATTATACATTCTCCTGAGACCCAACATTTTTTTAGTATTTGTTGCATGGCATTACATTGTTTAGAGTATAAACAAATGGATAATATATATATATAGATTAATTTTTCAAAAGATATTTTATTCATATGTTATGATGTCCACTGTAGTAGTAATATTGGGAGTAATAGTTGGCAACATTTTCATAATAATATCTAATATTTCATAGGAATATTGATATATAATTTCTTAGACTTGTGTCTCCCAAAATGCCTGGTAAACATGATTTAAGTCCTGTGTCCACTACCGTGGACAGGTATGAAATTCAATGCCCTGTTTTGTAACAGAAAGTCAAAATAATATATAAATTTATTTGTTTTTTTTTTTATTTTATTTTTTATTAATCAATAACACTACAGTGGTACTGGTAAGAAAACAATGGGGGGGAAACAATTGTGTTCTCTTTCCAGTAGGTTTTGATTTTATCACAATCCCAGAAAGTCATATTTTGTTATGGGGTTGATTAGAAACCCCATAAAATTTTCCTGAGATGTCAATTTATGACAAACAGGGTCCCAGCAAGATATGATCTACTGTAGCCTAGGTATATTCAGCGTATGTTTTCATATCCTACAGGAGACTGAGTGATTTTGAAAGAATTCTCTTCTGCTCGCCAAGGCTGCATTTATTTGATCCAAAATACAGCAAAACAGTATTATTGTGAAATATTTTTACAATTTAAAATACCTGTTTTCTATTTGAATATATTTAAAAATGCTATTTATTTCTGTGATTCAAAGCTGAATTTTCAGCATCATTACTCCTGTCTTTAGAGTCACATGATCCTTCAGAAATCATTATAATATGATAACATCTATGATTATTATTAATGTTGAAAAACAGTTGTGTACAATTTTTTAGAATCCTAAAAAAAAGGTTTACTTTCAACATTGATTTTTGCTGTAGAAAAAGACAACTATGTATCTCATGTTTAACCACTGCAAAGACATCAGATCCAGCGGCAGACGTCAGAAGGACTAGCCGAGGAAAGGCTACTCCCGCCCGGGTTAATGATCGCTGAGCGCCCGCTGATCGCCTGGATCTCACAACTCCGAAAACGCCAGATCACATTTTCAAATAAGCGCTATCTTTATAAATAAGCCACCTTGAGCTTTAAACAACTACATTCTCGCCTGAAAAACTCTTAAAACTACATTTTGTGACACAATAACTGTATTTTTTTTAATTACGCGGGTTTTCTCCTGCTATTGCTGCTTGCTCAAGTCGTACAGCCATTACACTGTGTAGATGATATATTAATGCAACGTCTATATATATAAATATATTAAATTCACAAAAACCACGAAATTAGTCAATGTCTATGCTTATGGACATTATAACTTATTGTTAGAGTTTCGAGCCTCGATTTAATTATGTTATTTGGCCGTATATCCCCCTACTGGTCGCGTCAGGAACAACAGGGGCGTAAAACTGCCTGGGCCGTAGAATTGTCTGGGCCGTAGAACTGTCTTGCTCTAGGTCTGCAGCCTCCCCTATAGAGATTTAAAAGGAAATGACAGTTGCGTCATCACTTGCGCACCCTCAAGTTGTTCAAAACCTGTATGAGTTCCTTTCTTCTACTGAACACAAAAGAAGATATTTTGAAGAATGTTGTGAACCAAAGAGTTGATGGACCCCTTTGACTTCCATAGTATTTTATTCGGTGGTATGGAAGTCAATGCTATCAGCTGTTTGGTTAGCAACATTCTTCAAAATATATTTGTGTGTGTGTGTGTGTGTGTGTGTGTGTGTGTGTGTGTGTGCGTGCGTGCGTGTGTGTTTAGCAGAAGAAAGGAACTCACACAGTTTTGGAACAACTTAAATGATGACAGCATTTTCATTTTGGGGTGAACTATCCCTTTAAGTTTAGGTACTGGGTAGGATTAAGGGGTGCAGAATAAGGCATTAATATGTGCTTTGTAAGTACTAATAAACAGCCAATAGCCTAGTAATATGCATGCTAACAAGCAACTAGTTAATAGTAAGAATTGGGTCCTAAATGAAAGTGTTACCAAATATTATTATTTATTTTTTTTAAGAAATTGGAACGTGCACAGGACAATTTTGAGCTACATGCTGATGTGAAAAATGTAGATTTTGGTCGATTTTGTTGATTAAGCCCTCATAAAGTGATCCCAAAGCTCCAAATAGCAATTGTACGTTTTCTAAAAGGAGTACCTTTCCTTTGTCCATGAAAATGATCTTACTCGTGCTGACTGACAGATCCGACGTGTGTGAACTAAGACACCTCAGACAGTGAGCAATCCCGATATACACATATACACAGAATTATAGTATTTAAAAATATGGCGATTAATCAAGCAGACGTTATCTCTTATGTTTTATGTTTTATGTGAATGTTTGGATAACTGTTGTGGAAAAACTTCTGATCCGTGCGGTACAGTAGGTCTTAATATAGGTAGTCTGTTTCATTAAATGTGCCCTAGAATGAGTTGAAACTATATTGTAAATTGTTCTCTGATATCTACATAGAAGGTATGTGGCTTATTTAAGGGTTAAAATTGTCCAGATACGTTTTTACAGGTCCATTTACAACCCTAGAAATTGTCCCTAGAATGAAATGCTCTGTTTTTGCCTTATTTGGAAGGGTCATGAATATTAATGTTGAGCTCTGCTCTGATTGGCTTATTTCAGCAGCTCACGCAAGTGCAGTTTTTTCAGATCATCCGGACGCGCAAGAGAGAGCTCGCGTGCACATGGTTGCCAGATTGCACGTTTCAGTAAAACACCGGATAGTATACGTGCTCTTTTAACAGAAAGGCTCTGAATGGGGGAATTAAAATACTGAAATCTGCTGAAAGCACGAACGCTCTTCTTTTTCTCCACCAACAAAACCAAAGAGTGCTTTTTGTTCAAGTTTTTATTTTTTAAACTACATTTTAGTCTCGTCTTTTTTTCATCAATGCTATTGCATGTTTATATTTATAGTCACAATAATCATTTAAGGACGTTTGTGTCATCTCGTCTTGTCTTAGTCATGGAAAAAAAGGGTTGTCAATTAACATTTTTCGTCATATTTTGTTAACGAAATTGACACTAGTCAGAGCAAAATAACAACTTTGAATTCAATTAGTGCTGTATCCTGTTATAAATAAACATCAGCCATGCCTGTTGGCAGTTCTGTTCTGTGGGAAGGCTATGAAAAGTCCTCACATCCCCTGCACAGCCTGGAACAGAACATTTATATCCATGATCTGCCATTTTCACTGTATTGTCCTCATCTTCACAATACCTGCAGAACTTGATGATTCGGTGCAGGTGCATATTAATACTGCCTGGCCTTGAACATGGGCTGGTTATATGCAAATTTGGGGAGGCGTAAATATTAATGATCTCGACGTTACGTCACCGTCGGTGTTATGTTGGTGTTAGTGGTCTTTTTCAAGCACAAGATTTACATATGAAGGAGGAAGCAATGCGGTGTTTGAGACTCATGGTATGTTAGTTCCATAACATAACTCTTATTTTTCAACTATGCCAAGGTAAATACAGTTTTAAATGTGTTCAATTGTGGTATTATGATGAAAAAAAAAGTTGGATATATATCTGGAAAAAAAAAAATAACTGCCGCGGCGATTGACGTTAGACGTAGCGTAAGTTGAATATGGAAGGCGGTCCGCCGGAAGCTAGATATTTTACTTTATAAAGTTTGAAATATTGATACTTTTCTCACTCAAACCCATTGATTTACTTCAGCACGCCTTTACTAACCCCCCTGAGCTGTATGGATTACTTTGATTATGGATGGATGCACTTTTTTGGGCTTCAAATTTTGGGCTGTCATTCACTGCCATTATAAAGCTTGGATTAGCCAGGACATTTTTAATATAACTCCAGTTTTATTAATCTGAAAGAAGAATGTCATATACACCTAGGATGACTTGAGGGTGAGTAAATATTGGATAATTTTCATTTTTTGCTGAACTGTCCCTTATGGTTGCTAGGTGATTTTGTTTTGGAACCTTCAGAAAACTCGTTTTTTTCTCAGAATTGACTTTGCTGACTCTATCGACTTCAAACAGGTGCAGCTTAGTCATTTTTCAAACAAATAATTTATCATTTTGTACGTTTAATAGAGAATGTGAAAATAACTAACTCATTTTTGAAAATGTGCTCATTGCGACTCACTTTGCCAGCATGGGTCACAGATCTTTGTCTATAACTGTGTATATATGCAAATGCGTATATCTGCACAGTGTCATATGAACAACATATGTACTGTATAAGACTTTTTGAGGGCAGTGGTTCATTAAGTGCTTCAGTGAAAGATTCATCAGACAGATTCAAGCTCTGTTGATTTAGCCATTTTGCTGCATACTGCCTACATAGACAGCTGCCTTCTAGGAAAACACTGCACGGAAATCATTAAACAAGCCGACTTCTAAGAATCATTTGTTCCTGATTCGGACTACACTAGTCATGCTGTATGTTTCTGAGTGCAGCCAACAAAGATCGCACAATATAAAGAAGTGTTGTCTTAGCATTATTTCACAATACCCAGTATTTTTTTTATCACATTCAAATGGAACTGCAAGCTCACAATTCAGAGAATAATATCATTTCCTTTGCTGTAGTGCTATAGTAGTTCAGGGGAAACTTTGCTTTCAGCGAAGGTCTCTTTCTTGCAGTCTCTCAGGCCTCAGGCTTTCCATCACGTATAGCTCTTATAAGGCTTAACTTTATATTGCATTCTAATTTCATCTTTCAGTCTCTCTCTCTCTTCTCAATCAGCTAGTTCTCAGTGTTATCATCATTTCATAATACCCTGCCCATTTCTGAAATGTCTAGTTCCTTATTTGTGCAGTAATGATAAGAAATCTTCTATTCTCATCTCTTCTTTATAGTTCCTGTCTTAACATCATAGTTTAATTAAATGGATTTTATTAATATAATTTTAATGATTAATGCTGTTTTTTTAGCAATACGTATGTCCAATAGTGATGCACTCAGACTAAGCCATAAAGTCCTTTAATAGTGAACACATTTTATTCAATGAGCTTTTACTCTGATTGGTTTGACACAGCAGAAGGCGGAGTCAAATGCAGTTTCCTACAGGTTTGCCATTTAAGTCCCCATGAAATGATGATCATACTTTTCTTTTCTTAGCACAATTCTTATTGAAACATGACAGATGGGCAGAATATTTTTTTGTTTTGTTTGTTTTTTATGTAGGGGGAGGGGCTTTTTCACTCTTGAGCGCATTTGATTGGCCAAAAATCTGTGTAGTGCAAGATGAGTCATCAATATTTTTAGAACATTTTTACAGTACCAAAAAAGACTGTACAGTGTTAACTAAAATTAAAACTAATAAAAACTGCTTTCATTAAATGGAATGAAGCTGAAATAAAATAAACTATAAATATTAGATAAAAAAATGTAATAAAACAAAATAATAAAAAACTAAAACTAAATTTACTAAAGCTGAAACTGTAAAAAAACATTTTTTTTTTAAATGAAATCTGAAAATATAAAAACAAAAGCTATTTCAAATATGAAAAACATATATTCATTACTATTTTAATAGGATCTTTGAAAACATAGGGCAAGTCTTTCTTCACCCACTCACCCCTTCACAAGCTCAATCACGATAAAGTCACTGCCGTCTCCAGAGTTGAACAGCATCAGACCATCGGGGCTGGTGGTCTTGAACTGGAAGAAGAGGTGCATGGAGGCGTAAGCCTGCAGGGTGGACAGCGCCACATAGCTGGCTCGATTTCGGAAGCTGACTGGATCGGCCACGATGCGGCGCATGCCGAAGCGGGCGTTGAGCTCGCAGTAGGAGATGTCACCATTCTTGCACTGGTCTAGGTAAGGCATGCCATTGAAAGAGAGGCCCTGCAGGTGGCCGATGAAGTTGGAAGGCATGACTGAGATAAAGCGCCGCTCGGTCATGATGCCCGTCTCTATGTGGTGGAACTCCAGCTGCGTGTGTGCTCCGCTCATCTGGCCTGTGGCGGAACCAAACACGCTCGATTAGTCAGGTCTGGGAGCTGATGATATGAGGGAATGGCGTGCTGCCTGAGCTCATCCCAAGGCAAGTACAGCTTTTGATGTTCAATTCAGAGTTGGATGTGCTGTAACGCTGAACTTGCAATGTGCAAGATGAATCTTAACCTGAAAAGCTATTCTATATATATATATATATATATATATATATATATATATATATATATATATATATATATATATATATATATATATATATATATATATATATATATATATATATATATATATATATATATATATATATATATAAATAATCTTCCAGTTGTCACCAACGATGAATGTATAACATGCAGCCCTAACTAGGTACGATGCAGCAAGTCAAGCAAGTCTATGTGTACTGAATGTAAAAGTCTGTGAAGATAACTTTCTATAAGAAAACTTCACTTCAGAATAAAACAAATATCCTGATAATTTCTCACCCCCACATCATCCAAGATATTCATGTCCTTCTTTCTTCAGTCAAAAAGAAAGTTAAGGAAAACATTCCAGGACTTTTCTCCATATAGTGGACTTCAATTCAATTCAAATATATTTGTATAGCGCTTTTCACAATACACATTGTTTCAAAGCAGCTTTACAGAAAGTGCATTTCATAAATTAATGGCAACCAACGGGTTAAAGGTCCAAATTGCAGTCTCAATGCAGCTTCAAAGGGCTCTACACAATCCCAGCCAAGGAACAAGGGTCTTATCTAGCATCAGTCATTTAAAAAAAAAAAGATAATTCATATATATTTAACCACAAATGCTTGTCTTTCTCTGTGGCATGCATAACGTAATCATGTTGGAAAGGTGACGCGTGACGTAGGTGGAAGTACTGACCCATTGTTTACACAGCGAACACGCATGGACTTATTCAAACACCCTTTACAAAAACAAAGGGAAAAAAAGCGATCGCGGACGATTTTGAAGTTGGAGGAGAACATTTGTTTTTCGTCAATGCGTGACCTTTCCAACGTGATTACATTATTTGTATTATTATTATTATTATTTTTTAAATGGCTGATGGTTTCGCTAGATAAGACCCTTATTAATCTCCTGGGATCATCTAGCGCCCTTTGAGACTGCAATTTGGACCATCCACCCATTGGTTGCCGTTGGAGTCCACTATATAGAGAAAACATTTATTTTCGACTGAAGAAAGAAAGACATGAACATCTTGGATGACATGGGAGTGAGTAAATTAACAGTAAATTTGAATTCTGAGGTGAACTAATCCATTATTCACATGAAATATTGAATTGTTCATGAAATGAATAGCAATTTATGAACAAACTATTCTTTGTCAATGGATTGGATGATTTGGTACACAAGAATTCTGAATGATTCATACACAAATTGGAAACATTCAAATTCCACTATGAGGAGCAATATTAGCAAATAGACTTCATAGATTTTTTATGCTCATGAAATAAGTTTATGCTCACCATTTTAATCAAAAATAGAATAAAACAATATAGTGAAATATTTTATATATATAGCTACAGTTATATATATATATATATATATATATATATATATATATAATATAATATATATATATATATATATATATATATATATATATATATATATATATATATATATATATATATATATATATATATATATATATATAACTGTAGCTATATATATATATATATATTTTTTTACTTCAGCCATTGCTGCCGCCATATGTTCCTTCAGAAATCAGTCTAATATGCTGATTTGGTGTTCAAGAAACATTTATTATTATCAATGTTGAAAACAGTTGTGCTGCTTAGTAATATTGTGGTAACTGGTGGGATAATAGGATTCTAAATAACAGCATTTACTAGAAATATAAATTTTCTGTAACAATTTAAAGTACTGTCACTTTTGATCAATTCAATGTATCCTTGATGAGGAAAGTATTGTTTTTTCAAGATTCTTTACATGAAAAGTTCAAAAGAACAGCATTTATTTTGATTCATTTATTATGTATTAATTCCCTTCAAAAAAAAAAAGAAAGAAAAGAAAATCTTACTGACACCAAACTTTTGAATGGTAGTATACATTTGGACAGAGAGATTAAGATTTAATCTCGACTCGATTATAACTGTAACAATTGTCCATGTGTCCATATACAGTACATATACATTTAAAGTGTGTGTGAGGTCTTCCACTCACCCTCCACGGTCACATTGTCAACAGAGAGCTGCAGGCTCTTCCCACGGCGCACCACCTTCACAGAGTGCCACTCATTGTCATTCAGCTTATGCCCTGCGAACAGAGTCTCCGGTCCTTTACCTGCAAAGAGAGAGGGCCAAAGTCACACACCGCTACAAGCTTCCTGTCTTATCAATACAGCACAGTCTACCTCACAGGTCTGGTGCTCTCCCTCACACACACATACATACAAATACAGACACATACTCACAGTGAACTGACAGGACATATCTACAAACTCAAACGTTTCCAGAGAGAGTGCCGACACGCATACTGACACTCATGAGCATACACACACGCAAACACGCATTTACATTTCACACAACCACGCGCCCACACAAAACATACACGAGACACTCAAGGAGAATCGTGACACGTACATATGGTGTTCTTCTAATACTTTCTGTGAGCCTGTATAGGGTATGCATAATGCATTCTTTAAGAGCTATCTACCTGTATTTAAAATCTGGTCAATACTGACAAGCTATTAGAATTGCAGAGTATAGGCTACACACACCGGTACACCACGGTATGAAAACTGAAAGTTATCATACAGTGTACATTTGCTTTTCTATGGTTTTTGGAAAAAAGCAACCAAACATACAATCAAAGAATTCCTATTAGCCAGTCACTTGTCAATTTGTGCCACACATGTACACACAGTAACTTGCTCTACACACATACATGCAGAGAAGAAAATGGGGTAAGGCTGAATAAAGATGAACTAAATATTCTCTGTAGCACACCTCCCATCCAATAATCATAATGAGCTTTGTTACTTTAGATGTCAGATAAAGTTTCGGTTTTCATAGTTTTATTACAAAAATGTAAACATTAAAAGCCATTTCGGCGCTCTTTAATGTGACCGATTGCTGCACCCCCTCAGTTCAAGCAGCACGTGGACCGATCACCTCTTCCACTTTACTACTAAGTTAGTCACAGCATGAAATAAACATGAATGAACAACAGAAGGTATGTTGAAAGATATATACATCTCTTAATAGTATTTGTATATTATATGCTTTAAAACACACACACACGCACGCACGCACACACAAACATATATATATATATATATATATAACATTATACATAATGTTATTTACATAATTTTCCTCAAGCAGTTAGATGATCTTAGAACTTGGGAGTTTATCACAATCACACTATCTACAGCACCTGTAACCCTGGAGGAGGAACTTTCCACCTCTTTAAAGGGTCAGTTCACGCAAAAAATGTTGCTTTCCCTCATGTCGTTCGACACCCGTAAGACCTTTGTTCATCTTCGGAACACAAATGAAGATATTTGTGTCGAAATCCAATGGCTCAGAAAGTCCTCCATTGGCAGCATTTCCCATAAAAGGTACTAAAGACGTCGCTTTTAACAATCGGATTTCAACAAAAATATCCTAATTTGTGTTCCGAAGATGAACAAAAGGTCTTATGTGTGTCGAACGACACCACGCATATAAGAGAGAATAGAGACTCACATTGCATTTTTAGTGAATTGTTCGCTCCAGTGTCCTTTGCTTTCAAAACACGAGCTGTCGTATTCTGCGATTGTTTCTTAAGAGCGCAATTTGGTGACGTAACGTTACCGTAGTTGTACAGTAAGCGCGTGAGTGTCTGATGTACGAACAACAAAACGTGTGTGTGCGCTCTCGATCGCTGATCGCACGCTGCATTCATTTACAGACCGTAGACTGTAAAAAATAGGTACAGACACATTTCAGTACATTTGCGTTGTTTCCACACACTCAGGGAAGGATAATGTTTGATTTGTCATGTGTTAACACACTCCAGGCAAATTATTTAGTTGTTGTTGGTCTATACACAAACTATACACTGTGAATTCTGTAAAGTTTTTTATGTAATGTAATTGTTTCATGGGTGCTTAGGTGTGTATACATTTACTACTACATAATTATATGGACTCCTTATATTTGGTTACTTGGTGTTATTACATATTTGTGCTAAGTGACACGTTTGTGTGTTGATTTTGATGCTTGTTTTGGATCATTGTCCTGATAGAAGATCCAACCACGGCCCATTATACGATTTCTATATGTCAGTCAGTTTTGATTCTTTATCTGTTGGTATTTGAGAATCCATGATGCCATGTATGTGAACAAGAAGTCCAGGACCTCCAGCAGAAAAAATGAAAGATTCAGCAGTAAATTTTACCGTGGGCATGGGGTACTTTTTATTTGGTTGCACCAAACCCATCTGAATGCCAAAAAAGCTGCCAAAACAAAGACACCTATATCTTGGATGCCCTGGGGGTAAGCAGATAAACATCACATTTTCATTTTTGGGTGAACTATCCCTTTAATTGTTTCAAATAAATAATATAAAACTGCATACATTATTCTTGAACTGACCAAAGTATTTAAAGGGAAAGGGTTACATTAAAAACATACATTTTAACATTAGACGTAAAATTTTGATGTTAAATCCACTATTGATTTATATAGAATTGTTCAAAAGCCTATAGTATTTAATGCAATTACATCAGAAGTAATTCATTATCGAAAAATTAAGAGTAATCCCTTACTTTACGTTTTAAGGGAAAAGTAATTAAATTACAGTAATGAATTACTTCATAATAAGTTAAGACTGATTACATCACAATGGGGTAAGGCCATTGTTTCATCTGCAACTGCCAGTTCAGCTCTGCTAATGACTAAACTACTGTATAAATATGCTCTTTGTTTCTCTTTTACACATGTCACTTATAAATACAAGCCACATTAATTTGGTGTCTTTAACGTTACTTCAAAAAAACTACTGAAAAGCAGTTCTGCACATTATAACACACAGTGACTGGTAACGCCGGAGCATTTGTGTGTAACATGAGACAAACGCATTATACTTAAACTGAATTGAAATGAAATTGAATTGGACCTGGGTATGTGTATAATCATCTTACAGGCTCAGGAGTTTTATGGCCGGGGAACAAAACTGCACTGTGCCTCTCTGTACACAGGTTTAAAGGGACAGTACACACACATACACACACGCACCAAATCCCTCACAGACCTCAGTCCAACCGCCGACACGAAACCAATCAGCAGCCGTGAACATTCGCCGATAATATGCTAAAGTAACGGTTTTGAGATGCGCCTGCTGCCAGGCCACTGCGGCCCCGGTTGGCGTGGGCTCAGAGGTGCCTGGGGTGTGCGTGGAAAAATGGGTCAGGCCGATGCAGCTGCCTCAGCCTTCATCGTGCCGAGCGGCTACCGCCTGACGTGGCGGTTCAAAGCCCCTCAGACTCAACTGCTGGCTACTCTAATTGGCTCTGCTGGAATCAACAGACCCTCAGAGGAACAACGTCAGCCTATTTGTAGGGGTGTTGTAGCACTCGGAATCAGATAAACCTTCCACGGATGACTTCGTATAAGCAAAACATCTGCTTTTAATCTGGTAGGCTGTTTGCATCTTAAAGTGGCACCATACTGTATATGTATATGTACAGTACTGTGCATACCTGTAAGTAAGACTCTTAACAACCAGGTATGTGTGACATTCTTGCATCGGAATGTGTCGGTGTCATATCATCCCTCTAATTAGCTCTTCCAGCTCTTAAAAAAAAAAGAACCCACACAGAATAAGTGAGCAGGAGGCAGAGCGAGGGGGAGTTGTCTTTCCAAACCTTCTGGCAGCTCGTTAATTAAATTTAAATTGTTGCCCATCCCTGCTTTTAAATCCAAGAGCGCACGCGTCGATTCGGCTCGGCCTCGTATTACTCAGCATATCGGATGAAACTGCGACAGCATGAATGATTCGAGCACAAATACAACCTGTGCGTGCGAGCAAACACGAGTTGGAAGAGTGCTAGATATCAAGAAATGTTATATCAAACTTTGATGAATAGCTTCAGGCGTTGGAAAGATGTCAATTATTCATCAAAACCTAATGTTAACTTAACATTAATGTGTGATTTTTGCATGGTAACGTCTTCTGAATCCGCTTCGTATTCATGACTATTCTGTGCTAAACTGCTTAAAATGCACATCATGGTGAGGAGGGGGGAAAAAATAGACTTCTAACAGATGGCAGAGGGCCCTAATTGGGTATAATTTACTTTAACTACCAGCATTTCTGTCTATTTAAAAGTCAATTAACATTTTACTGTCATTAAAACTTCCATCAGTCTAAATATGTTTGACATACCCATCGAGTTAATATTGAGAGCGTAGAGGGGACTGTGAAACACTTTCCACAGGTTAACATATCAAATGGTCATGCTCGTCTGATTATGAATGTACTTATCCACATACGACCAAGCAGAGATTCATCATGCCGTGAGCATTATGCGAGATAAATCGCTTATCTGGTCCTAAAAAGCGGGTGTGCCATAAAACGCAATGTGTCATCAAAAGCGTTTAGAGTAGTTTGTAACATTTTTGATGTTAAGGATGCTACCTTCCTAAAAGGGATGATTTGTAGAATCTGTCTTTCAAAAAGCACTTGCTTGAGACAAAATCTGATGCTGTAATACATGGTGTTTGTTGCCACCTGGTGGTGGAAACTGAGAATGAATTCATGATATTATGTAGATTAGAAAAGGAAAGGACTTCCACAGTCAATACAGCACTTCAGCAATGCTAGAATGTAGTATTGCAGCCAAGTCTTACAATACATATAGTAGTAAATCATTTTGATTTATTTTCATATAAGGTTCAGTTGAGGCACTTATAATGAAAATAAACCATACACTCTAAAAAATGCTGGATAAAAAACAACCCAATGTTGGGTCAAATATGGACTAACCCAGCGATTGGGTTGTTTTAACACAGTCTTAAGCAAACATTTAACCCAACCGCAGGGTTAAAACAACCCAGCTGCTGGGTTAATCCATATTTGACCCAACATTTGGTTAAAACAACCCAGCATTTTTTAGAGTGTACCAGTTTTTGAAGGATTTACTTATAAGCAGAAACGTGAACCTTATTGTAATACAATTTTTTGTTTTTTGTTTAAACCTGTGTATTATTTGAGCTGTAACATTCTCATTATTTTATGATTGCTTTATGCTTTTGGGCGTTATGTTGCCATGGCAACAACGTTGTAAAACTGCATACGTCTTTATATAGGAAGGGTCAGTTGAACATTTTTTTTTTTACACACTAAAATCATGTTAACACATTGTTTACATCAACACATTGTCTTGAGGCTACACTATTAAAACAGTATTTTAAAGTTTAATAATTTTCTCCATTTATGTCCAATGTTAGTGCTCCAGTGTAACTCAGATTAAAGCTTTTTTAGAGAAAAGGAGGAACAAGGAGTGCTGTCAAATGAGCTTAAAGGGATAGTTCATCCCTTTAACTTGGAGGATTCTACTGAATAGATACCTAAAAACATAACCCAAATATCCAGATATTTCACAAATACAAAATGAGCTTAATGTGTAGATCTTTAGGAACAACTGCTGCATATTCTGCGTGGGCACTTACTGCTTAAACGTTGTGCGTAATGCCTCTACAGTTCATTTAAATGAGCAAATGAAGCATTGTGCTCTGATACATCTGTTTTTCACTGGAATTATTTTAACATTTATGATGAAAAACATTCTATGAATCCAAATTTGTTGAGTCATCAGATGAATGAACAATCTTTGATGACGCATTTGAATGGTGAACGTGTCAATTTTCATAACGCAAAAGATTTTCATGCCTTTTTTTGGGAACCGTGTCCTGAAGCACAAACACCTACTACCCTGTGACTAATGAAGTACTAGAGAGACAAATCTCACAATTAGAGGCCTAATTTACATGTAAATACTGTATGTGGCATATATTTTAGTAGTCTAGAATTTCTTAAGCGAATGGAAAAAGCTTTAATCCTCAAACAAAGGAAAAAGAGGATGAAGTCACATACTGTAGGTTTTTTTTTTTTTTTTTTTTTTACATTCATGAAACCGAAAACAAAACACATCCAATAACACACATTTTTACTACGTTAAAAATAAGGAACATTCTACTGTTTATACTGTACAAAGAAATGCATAAATGTACCACAATAAGCTGACACTATACTACTACATTATCCTACTTATTGCCAAGCTATTTACCAAATCAATACACATTTAAAATTTGGTGTCAGTAAGACTTTTATCATATATTTAAATCTTACAGTAAATATATTTATAACATTGCAAAATATTTTAATTTGATTAAATTGAAAGTAACATCTTGTTAAAATTTCATTCTATTCTTTAAAGAATCATAAATAAAGTCAGTTTCCATTAAAAATATGAAGTACCACAACTGTTTTCAACACTGATAATAAGAAATGTGCATCAAATATGTAAATGATTCAGCTTTGCCATCACAGGAATAAATTGCATTTTACAATATATTAAAACTGTTCACATATTTTGTAATATATTACAATATATGTGAACAATTTTCTATTTTACTGTTTTTTTTTTTGTTTTGTTTTTTTACAAATAAATCCAGCCTAGATGAACATAGGGGACTTCTCTCAAAGACATGAAAATTTTTTACCAACACCAAACTTTGAATGGTAACGTATATTTAGATGTTTTCCCCCTTGGGAAACGGTGAGCTAATCTGCAAATAGGATTATTAAACACTAATGAAACAATACAAATGATACTGTAGATAGACAATACTATATAAACGACTATACTACACAAAAACCTAAACCTCAAAAACCCCTACCCTAAAACATTTAAATAATTTTAGAATAGAAGACAGACAGACAGACAGACAGACAGACAGATAGATAGATAGATAGATAGAGAGAGAGAGAGAGAGAGAGAGAGAGACAGACAGATAGATAGATAGACAGATAGATAGATAGATAGAGAGACAAACAGAAAAACAGACAGACAGACAGACAGACAGACAGATAGATAGATAGATAGATAGATAGATAGATAGACAGACAGATAGACAGACAGACGGATAGATAGACAGAGAGATAGATAGATAGACAGACAAACAGACAGACAGACAGACAGATAGTTGGATAGATAGACAGACAGACAGACAGACAGACAGACAGACAGACAGACAGACAGATAGATAGATAGATAGATAGATAGACAGACAGACAGACAGATAGATAGATAGATAGATAGACAGACAGATAGACAGACAGACATATAGATAGATACTTGTAGAACTTTTGATTTTAATAATACTTTAGTAAATGCTAAAATTAACATTAAATACGATTACTAAATGCTGTAGATAAAGTAGTGTTCATTGTTTGTAGTTAGAAGTTTTAAGATGGCTATATGCTTTCAAGTTTTTCTTACCTCATGGGTTTACATTATCAAACAAGCAAAGCAATTCAACATTACATTCAATAAAATATTTGGGCAGATTAATTAAATATTAAACAGATTATCACACATTTTTTTAATGTTTTTATTGAACACAATATACAATCATTGACTGAACATATTTGTGTTCGGTGTAAGCACTGAAAACGTTAGTGTACCATCGTTGTAGTTCCGTGCGCGGGTGAACGTCAAGACAACGTACAAAACAAAGTACCTCACGCGGGAAACACTTAAGGTGTAAATGTGCGTAACTAATGCAAATCAAACTACCTAGTATGCATAGACCGCGAAGTGTTGGCAAAATAACACATTAGCGGACCGGAAGACGTTTTTTCCAGAAAACATCTTGCACACTTTCAAGGACCTGTACGTTTATTTTCAAAAGCTTTCCAGAGCCTTGAATTATTATTATTATTTTTTTTTCAGATTCACAAACTTGCAAGGACACGTGGGAACCCTGTTGGAAGTCAATAACAAAGGCTGTGGAAAAGTACATAAGAACAATGCCAGCAAGACTGCAAGCTGTTATCAGGGCCAAAGGACGCCATATAAAAATGCATTTATTATGTGTGAATAAAGATTATGTATGTGTTTCAATTACAATATTTTTTTTGTGACATTCCTAAAACATTTGTTTTCTCTTTATTATGACAGGTGGTCAAATAAATTTGTTAAGCACTGTATTTAAACTATTTTTGATTAATTGTTTTCAGATTCCCCTAACTTCTGCGGACAAATTTGCTTCCAATCGCAAAACGCATACTCGTACACAAACGCACAGTCCTTTTGTCTCACACATCCCATTCGCACTACTTACCTCAAGAATCACCGCACTGCTAATACTGAAGGTTTTCCCAACACATGGATGCAACTGCTCAAATACAGGCAATGTTCAACCTCACGCCTGATTTGGCAAATGAAGATGTCTTTTTATTATATGGTTTATTATCGTATTTTCCTTATGTAACAGAGTCCCACAGGGACATGAAACAGACTAGAGCATTGGAGGAGCAGTGAGAAACATATGGTGTTGAAATGGAAACTGTTGGGATGGTTATGCTTAATTTCAAACACCGCAGCAAATCTGCTAATTTTGTGGAACAAAAGAGATTGAGATTGAGGGAACGCGAGAGAGAGGGGGTGCTGGGGAAAGAGTGAGAGAGTAGAGAGAGATGCCAACTGGGAACATGTTCAAAAGAAAATCTGTGTTAACGGTGCAGGAAGACAGGATTACGAGGGAGGAGAAGAAACTTTGGATGAATCGGGGCTGAGCATGAGAGAGAGAAAGAGACAAAAATAGCATTGCAGATAAAAGAATCACTTACTAAGGTTACAGTCTATCCCGATACAATCTGGTGGGAAAGAGAGTGAGATGGTGAGATTTAAAGGAAAAGAAACTAAAATTCAAAACCACATCCTTCAAGGTTCAATCTGCAGATATATACAAACAATTTTTGCATAGAGTCAACCATCCGGGGACAAGGTGAGAGTCAGAATGGCCCTCTCTACAAGGGCACACGCCACACAATCACAGGACGAGAGACAGCACATCTGAGAATCTATGTAATGACAAGACCAGATCTGTGAAACCTGGAAATTTATATACTGTACACACACACACACACACAACATATTGAGTTTAGCCTGTGCTTTGTCTCCTTCCTGTATATGGGTGGTGCCAGTATGACTGTAGGCAAGGGCAGTCTGCACCATCAGCCAAGAGCTCATGCTCGATTTTAAAAACAGCTCACCTACAGTATAAGGCTGGGCGGCCGGTAGAGCTAAACAAATATACAGTGCAATAGTTGTCAGCATTTGATACATAACTCAATATGCTTGCTCTGAAATGGCTTTAAATGGTAAATGTGTGCTAACAATCTACTTCAAATGATTCAATAAATTAATGATATTCATTTTCAATTTCATTAACCAATATAACAATACATATGTTACACTACTGTTCAAAAGTTTGGGGTTGGTACGATTTCTTTTTTTTTTCTTTTTTTTTATGTTTTTTTTTATGCTAAGTCCACCAAGGCTGCATTTAATTTGATCAAAAACAGAGTAAAAAATATTATTATAATTTAAAATAACTGTTTCCTTATTCCTGTGATGGCAAAGCTGAATTTCCAGTCTTCAGTGTCACATTATCCTTCAGAAATCATTCTAATATGCTGATTTGGTCAAAAAAGTATTTTGTGGGACTATACATGTCTTTACTATCACATTTGGTCAATTAAATGCATCTCAGCTAAACAAAAGAACTATTTTATATATATATATATATAAAAAGACGCCAAACTTTTGAATGAGTATACTGTACCTGAATATACTTCTGAATGTCGACTCAAAAACATGGATGAACCTGATGATACATTTCTGAATCATGGCTATATTGAATATACTGTATTCATAGAAAAAATCTAATCTAATGCCATTTTTGCATCTG